>CM076583.1:207049542-207430569 GCA_034641835.2 Pinus albicaulis
TCAGTGAATTTTGAGGAATCTTAATTAGCCCTGCAGGTACAAGCATGAGGAAACACAAGACAACCAAACCCTCTCGTCAGTCAATGACATGCCCCTAGTGAAATGCAATGAAGTGGACCGAGCGAGACACCTAAAAATGATATGCAAAAAGCGAAATGATCTCTGACGGAGGACTGACGAGACTGAGTCTAACAACCCCTATGGGTAAATCCTGCAAAATACTAAAAGGGTGGAAACCTCGGCCATCAAAATCCTTTAGAATTGTCGGAGACTGATTGAGTGTAGGAGAACCAAGCGATTTCCAACACTGGATCAAAATAATACACGTTGAAGCTCCCTCATCAATCAAAGTCCAAAAAATAGGTCTGTTTTTTACTAATACTGGAATTTGGAAAGCGATTTGGTGAGGTAGTCGAGGTGTACTATTCTCTACATCGAATATTATTAGGTTTGAGTCCTGAACATTGATAGCTCCTACGGCAGACAAAAGTAATTTACGCTGTGCTGGGCACGATTGCAGCACTTCCAAAGCTGACATTGCTGAAGGGGAAATAGCTAAGTCCTCAACAATGTTGTAATTCTGAGCAGCTCTCGCATGTGGATTAAAAGCTGATTTACAAAGAACACCTTTAGCAGGCAGTTTGATTATTAATTCTGGATTGCGTTTCTTGATCTGTAGCGGACCAGAAACAGGAGGAGGTGTATTTGATGTGTTTGCACTAGAAGATTCTACTTCTTTATCATCAACAAGATTCTTAGTACCATAATCTTGCAATCGCGTCGCAATCCTAACATGAGACATCATCAGAATAGGTTCTTGTGAGGCATTCAAGGTTGAACCAATCATCTTACTGTCTTGAGTGGGAAAAGGATCCTTCAAGACAGTAGGTTGTTGAGAAACTTTAGCGAATTTCGCAACCTCCGCTCGATGCAGGCATTCTTTAGTAAAATGATCCTCGTCACAAATTTAACAAGGATAGCGAGGCTTGCATTTTTCATCATTAGATTCATTTTTATCAGTTTTCTCTTTTGAATTCTTTTTATTTTTATTCTTCCCTTTATTTTTATCGCCGGATTTAGATTTGGCCGTAGATGTCTCTATGACATGAATGTCGGCAGAAATTTTGGGGTAAGACTCTCCTTTCGGGCAATCAGGTAAAGTTATAATAGGAGAAGAATTCTTTGAAGATTTCTTCTTTCTTTTAGTATTGACTATACCAATCATACCATCAGCGGCATAAGACCCTGAAGGAGCTGCAGTTATTTGACCTTGTTTTGGAAGATCAGGGATTTTTTCATGTAAAGTACCTGACTGCGTATAGATGAGGTCAAGGTACTGATCTTGAGCAATGACTTGCTCCTCAGTAACAACTTCGGCCTTAGCTATATCTTTAGTGATTTTGGGTAGCAATGATTTAAAAAAGCATTCTGCCAAAATTTGATCCAGAATGTAAACTTTCACCAAATGCCTTCTACGTCTCTATTCATGAATTTTATTAGAAATATATGTGGACGTGGATTTCTTTAGTGAAGTTAATAGTTCTGTGCCATTGTCGTATCTGACAGGCAACTGAAAATGAATCAAGAAGGCAGTTGCTAACTTACTGAAATTATTAAAAGAGCCTCGTGGTAACTCAATATACAATTTGGCGGCAAGACCAATAAGAGTTCTTTGGAAAAGACGTAAGTGAATCGAATCATCAATTATTGAATTAGACGCACACCATAGGTGATAAGTCATAACGTGATTTGATGGATTCTCTCTTGACTTACCCTCGAATTTTGGTATATCACTAGGCAACTTATGCAGCATTGGCGGCTAGTATGGATAATAGAAAATTGGATCATTCATAAGGCGTGTCAAATTAGGTAAATCCAAAGTTGCAATAAATGGTAACTAACAGTTAGGGTCGCGAAAACCTTGAGTAGCCAAAGCAGTTCTGGGAGGAGGATACCCAGGCTAACTGGGAATCAGATTTGCATTAGGAATTGTGTAACCTCTTGGGTAGCCAGGATTGATTGGACCAAACTGGGGTTGTTAAGGCTGTTGATAAGTATAGCTAGGGTACGGTTGATACTGATAAGATAGATTTTGTGAAACAGGACCGAATTGAGGTTGTCCCTCGTATGGTTGATACGTGAATTGCAGTTGACTTGTGACAACCGTACTTGTACCATCTTGTCCTGCAGGTATCTAGGTCGAAGTCTGAACTGAAGGTCCTGACTAGGGTACAGAGACTTGAGGGATTTGCATGGATGCATGGATAGAAGAACTAAGAGCTACAGATACTCCAAAAACAGGTGTTATAGGTTGAACAGATGTTGCAGCAGTTTGAGGCAGAGTCTGAGGTGTACTTGGCCCAGACTGCTGAACAGAACCAGGTGCAGGGGTTTGAATAGTATGCTAGACAGGTTGCTGGGTTGGACCAGAAACCAAAGGCTGTCCAGGTTGAGAAGACAACTGCACATTAGGTTGCATAGGCTGTTGAAATTGGGACGGATCCCACACCATGTTGGTTCCGGGGTATTGTCCCGTAGAAGGTTGAACGTAGGGTTGATAAGTGAGTGGTAAATTTTTGGCTCCTTGTAGAGATGATTGACCAGAAGGTGGTTGGAAACCTTGAATTGGGTACTGACCTTGAGGTTGATAAACCTGAGGTGTGTACTGAAGCTGGGGTTGATAAGGACCCTGAGGAGCATATTGAGTTTGGGGTTAACCTTGGGGTATGTACTTTCCTGAAGGTTGATAACCTTGAGGTATGTACTGTCCTTGAGGTTGTTCTCCAAAATAATATGATGCCATAGTTTGTCCTGGAAAAAAGTTACCTTGAGGTTTCCCCCCAGGCAGTAACTGACTGCTTGATAGTTGCCCCCCAAGTGGTAGTTGACTACCTTGAGGTTGCCCCCCAGGTGGTAACTGACTTCCCTGAAATTTTCCTCCAGGCAGTAACTGACTACCTTGAGGTTGAGGATTCAGAATATTACCAGACATCATAAATATTTGCTCTGTGTTTGATGTTTCAGTTTTAATTCAATTAATACCAGATGATAATACCTGTTCAATCGGTTAAGGAGTTGCTCCAGATAAAGTACCAGACAAAGCCTGATATCCCGAAGGAACAGAAGGATCACCATGTAAAAATGTTTCTGGTGTCTGGGAAAACATAGATGACTCTCCTGCCATAATGGATGAAGGATAGTAACCTCTAGGTGTAGGATGAAATGGAATTCGAGGTGGAGAAAAAGCAAGACCCGGGTTCTCTAAATTTTTTGTCAAAGTTAGATATCAAGCCTCAGTTCGAATAGGGATGTATAAAATCGATTCACGCTCCCTAATATTTAAAGACTGAGGGGATTCGGCAAGAGATAACTGTTCGTCTGGACTAGTAAGTTCTTCAATAGAAATGAGGCCAGATGGAAGATCTTCAGTAACAATATTTCTTACCCTAGGTGAACCAAGATCACTAGAAGTTGGTGTAATAAATCCTGAGGATGTTTCCAAAATAGAAGGTTCAGTTTCAGGCTCAGAAATTTTAGGTTCGTCAGCTAGTTCACTAGAAGGAGAAATACTACCAGTAAATTCAGAAACTGAAATTGGTTCTTGAATGTGTTCTGTCATGGGTGTTTGATGATCAGGATGAACAACTATAGATGAAGTTCCAATTTTTGTTGATCTAAGTCTACCGCTACTAGATGAAACTAGAGCACGCAGCCCTTCAAGCTGACTTGGTGTATATTCAGGGGGTTTCCCTTGAAGTCTCCGGGATTGTCTCGGCAATTCCACCACGATTAAATATTAAATCAATCACGCACAAACAAAGAAAATTTCAATAAAAACACCTAAATTCTCTAAAGAAACAAATAGTTGAATCGCACGCCCAAAAATCTAAGAGTTCAAACCACACACAAACAGTAACTTCCCGTACTAAAAACACTAGTTGGTGATGAAATCCAACTTATTATAAATTTAATACAGAAAGGGAAGTTGGAACAGTTACCCCGACAACCTGCTTAATGAAACAGACTCGCACAAGTTTCTTCGCAAAACCATCTCAATTGAAGATAACCCCCCAGAAAGTCCAAGTGAGTCTAGTCGACGTCTGCTCCAGGTACAGTGAGATCTTTCCTTCACCGTCACCTTAGGAAATAATCTTAATCTTATGGACACTAAGGTTACCAACAACAACAAATACAACTAGGGGAATAGTCTATGATCCGATCCCACGCGCAAGGGAAGAGTAACAAAGCTCAATCCCCTTGAAGGCTCCTTGACATGGTCAATCCGTGGTTTACCAACAAGTGACACCAGGCTCCTCGACAATGGTTAATCCGAGGTTTACTGTTTTTAATGTGCGCAAAATCTTCTATCTTTCCCAATGAAACATAATTGATTGTCTCAAAGGTTCGGACATGATCTCGTGATTAACTCCTTTAAGAGAATATTCCCAAATTGTACCAATTACAATTGGATTTATTTCCTACCACAAGATTTATCTACTTGTTTGTTTTACTATCTTGGAGAGTTAATTACTCCCTACTCCAAGATACTAAGATAAGCTATGTTGGTGATAAGAGCCCTAGAAATAAAAAGATTACTAGATGAATTTTAATTAAGCGTTACTTTTATGGGCTATTATTTAAGTCAATAGGTATGGAAATGAAAATTTGATGGTGTGAATACTCGACTTCCAAAAACACTAAAAATGCACCTAAAAATAATAATCAATTCGTTTTTCTTTCAATGAAATTCTAGTTAAAGAAAGAGTTTGAGAATGCAATTCTTTTAAGAAAAAATTCTTTCTTTAAACATAAAGAATAACTGGAAGAAAATATTTTTGTCTTTTCAACAATAACTCAAAACAAGACAAATTATCAAAACTCACAATAAAATCCTTTCACTTTCAAAACTTGAAACTACAAAAAAAATTTTCCTTCAAAAGAAATCTACAAATTTTAAAAGCACTCAAAACTACAAAAACTAATTTTGAGATCTACAAACTTTAAAAATCTAATTGAATAAAAGCTTTAATATTTTTTGAAGAATGCTTTACTTAGTTGTTCAATAAACTAAGGATATATTTGTCCAGAATAACAAACAAATAAAAAAACATTCAGATATTTTTTCTTTTATAAAAAATAAATTCAAAACCTATAACAACGTTTTTTCGAAGATTTGCAAAGAAACAAATAGATATATTTCTCAATAAAGGATGGATTTCACAAATAGGTCAGACTCATAAAGAAGACAAAAAGATCAATTTAATATGAGGTATTTCAAACTTCCAATGCTTTGAGTCACTACAAAGACCAAACGAAAAGCAATCCAACTTGCAAAACTTCTAGAAAATCATCAAAAACATAAATGCTGTTGGAACTCAGTCACAAAAGGCTTTTGACAGAAACAACATCAATTTGGGAAGTTACTAAAAAATATAAAACAAATTAAAGATAGACTGGAAAAAGAAATCTGGAGTTTTTTAGACTTTTAACAGGGTCCGCAGGCTCCTAGAAGTAACAGGTGCGGTCCCACACTGTTTACTTAAGGAAAGTGCGAAACTTCCCGCACTGTGCAAATGAACAAAGTGCGGTCCCCAGAAAATTTCAAGAAAAACGTAAAAGATTTCAAAATTTTAAAAAACAAAGAAAACCTCAGCTACCCAGGCATATATTCATCAATCAAAAACCAGGAAAAACTTTTCCTCAAATCAAATAAAAGAGAACCAAAAACAACAAGTTCTTCCCCTGCGGAGTTGCCAATTTGTTGGATGGATTAATCAATCTTGCAGACAAGATCGATCTCCCTAGTACCAAAAGGTAATCTAGCAACAAACATCCAAATAAACCCATCTTTCTTTAAACATACGAGATTTTCTAAAAATAGTATAAAGGGTGCCAAAAACTTACCATAGATCCAATGCTTGTTCGAAATAGTTGTCCCTCGTGCACTTGAAGGATTTATCTTCATCAACCTGCAGTCACAAACAAGCAAACATTAAGTAGCACCTGTATAGTAAACATCATAAATCATGATTATCATGGTGATCAAGTAATCCATGAAATAAACAATTAACTAACAGCTTATTGAGAGAAATGAATTCATTTGTATTAACTTTGAAAGAAGGAAAACCTTACAACCTTAGCCTTGATGTTGAACAGGCCTTCTCGAGGTTAGAAGAAGGAATCTCCTCTACTCTGACAAGCCTTGCACTTTTCCAACCGACACAGATAGAGGTTTGTGATCTCTCCTCATAAAAATCTCAGTTAAATGAGTCTGAATCCCAATAGAATTTAACCTCAAATAATTCTAAAGCTTTTACTCCCTTTGAGGCTACCCAATGCCTCTTTTTATAGTGGAAAAGAGGAGGTTTCAGTTCCAACTATGAAGGGATAGAATCCTCCTTCGAAGGGATAAGCTCCTCACATCAAGGGGTTAGCTCCGTAAGGTAAGGGATACATGAACCTCAAAAGAGCGGTTCTACCATCGCAAGATTCTTTCTAGAGGCTTCTATAATTTACTAAAAATGAGCTTTTTGAGTTTACTTGCGCCTTTTTAATCTTTTACATGGGTCTACACCCATAACACAGATAAAGTTCATTTAGGTACACAGGAGTCATGAACATTAGGTGCGGGACCGCAGGAGAGATACAGAGAAAGTGCGATACCAAAGTTAAGGAGTTTTTTAAGAACTTTTCTCTTATTTTCAAGGCTTGACATGAAGAACTGATATGTTAGACTTGCAAAGGAGGAAGTATGAGTGATAATGAGCTCATACACATAGCAGAATGTCAGGATGACAAATTTTAGTGCAACATTTCATGCATATGTCTGGATCATGAGGTATAAGATGAGGCATGTAGAGGGATTTTAATATTTTTAAGGTCGAGTTGGAGTTGATGCATTAGTGAGGCGTAGGTCTGAATTAGTTAACTAAATTAATTGATTTAAATAATTTTAAATAGTTCTAACTGAGTGATGAGATAGTGAGAAGTCTAGTGAACTAAATTAGATTTAATTCACAATGAGTGATCAATCAGATAACTGATAATTATCTATTAATAATTGCATGCATGTCAGTTCCGAGGAAGATCCAATTTAGACAAAGGTTAAAGGGAATATAACTATTAGTTGTATTTATACAAAATTTCCCATGTGAAATTATAAAGTGATTGGGATGCCATGGTGTGTTACACAATCAAGGAAGGATGATTTTCCTAATTAATGGGGAGCTAATTCCCTAGGAATTGTGTGAGCAAGGCATGTTGAAGGAAGACTGAGAATTGGCTAAGTACTAGATAGATTTTTCCTAGATCTGCATGAGAAAATTGGCATAGTGTTGAAGAATCTCATGAGACATTAAGAATTATATTGTTTTATGATTCCTTGAATTAATACATAATAGAGGCAGAGGGGTTTTGAGCAGTTGTTTCCCGTAGATACATCTTGTGTTGTGTGATTGATAATTTGTTTCTTTTACTTATATGTGATTGTGCGATCGTGTTTTGTTTCCGCAAATTGTAGGAAGGATTCTGTATCTTTTTTTAGTACATTACAAGATCATATTGAATCCCGTTGGTTATATTTTCTGCATGAAATATAAGAGAGGGTTGATACCATATTGTATTGTGGTGGTTAGTAGGCCACAAAATCTGTGATAAAGATGAATATAAATGGAGGGGCTTGCTCTGTAATTTAGAGTCAGAACAGAAGTAGACGCAGACATAATATTGACTAAGGCAACCTTTGTTGGATGGTAAACATTGAGATCTGAAGTTCATGTCAAGCTTCAGTCAAAGGAATTCCTAGAATATATGGATCCATATGATCTAGGTCGAGTCTCTTATGGAGGCAAGAGTCGTGGTTTTTTCTATGGGTAGATAGGGTTTGTTCTACAACAATTAGAAGTACATAAGTATAATTCCCTAGTTAGGATAATATCCTAGCATGTTTATTTCATAAGGTATGACATTAATATGCTGACAAATTTGAATATAAGAAAAGCAGTCGTGACCCTTAAAGCAAGGTTCATTTCTGAAATATAGACTACAGTTATGGAAGATTTTTTGTAGATTTAGTATGTGTGGAGATAGAAGATCCAAAGGAGGGTGGAACCTGAGTAGAATATTGAGTATGCAGAAGAAATGTGCCATATGAAGAATGGATTGACATGGAGAGGAGTTCATTTTGGTGGACTGACCCTAGATTTTTAGACAAAGATCTAAAGCAAAATATAAAAAAATAGTCAATGGACTGTTAGTGGCTGATTTGTGACCCTAGTTCATTCATCCACATATTGTTACAAGGATGATAAGAGGAGTAGCTCATATTTTTTAATATATTGGACAACAAAAATTAAATTGTTGATACGCAAGAAAAATTATTTTTGGAGGACTCAAACCATTGTTAGGTGGAAGATTTTAAGAGACCTAGATGAAGACAATATTGTGGGCCCTATATTAGTAAAAAAAATTGACTGTGGTTGGGCAGATTGATGGTTGGGAAAATTTATTGTAGATTGTAGGTCAATGAATAGGTGGGAAGTGACCCTAGAAATCCTCTCCCTAATATAGAATAAAGACTGGCACTTTCTTTCCTTTTAAGGATGGTACTTGATCTTCTAGGGAGAGAGGAGGGGGATTGAAGGGTTGAGTGTGATCAATAAGAATTATGATGATGAAACAAACACCATAGTTGTGCAAGGCTCACAAACTGTCATTTGGCATCAACTAAAGGTTTTTTCCATTGTAACCTTAGTAGAAAATCCTCTCACTTTAGATTAATTTTTGAATCTCAGGTGTGTCCCAAGGCACAAAGTTATGGGGTACTCTTTTATGTCACTAGATCACGAGCATTGAAAACCATATTTACATTGTATGGTTCAACATATTTATGATCCCTATCCTATTGACCACAACTTTTTTATTCATTATTGCTTTCATCGCAACACATACAATATATATTGATGGTGTTCATAAGACTATTTCTACTTGTGATAAGGGGATTAGGGGATCCCTTATCACAACCCATAACCCCTAATGTGTTTACTCCCCTAGCGAAGGGGGTCAAAGTGTGCACTTGTAGGGGCATTGAGACCAAATTTGGGGGTTCATAGCATTAGGAAAAGTGGAATTACATAACCTGCATAACCAAAAAATGTTTTGGGGAGGTTATCATATGGTGTATTTAACATGGCAAGGGGACAAAAGGGTAGCATGTATGGGTAGAAGTTAGAGGTGCAAGCATGGTTTACTAAGATCTATAATCCGAGAATTAGAGAATGAGAAGGGGGTTTAGGGCCTAGGGGACCTAGAGGGAAGGTAGTGATAACAATTGATAAGGGAACCCCAATAGTGGTGATAAGGGGATTAGGAGTCTAATTATCACAAAACATAAGACTTTAACCCATAACCACTAAATTTCGTATCCCGTTAACCCCCAATTCATAATCCCTTAATCCCTACATTCATAATTCATAGCCCTTAAGCTAATTGACTCGTTAAATCTTAAGGTATTAACCCCCAACATATAATCCATGAACCTCCTAATCCATAACTCATCCTCTTAACTTGTGACCCTCAATCTTTAACCCTTCACCCCTAAACACCTTAACTACTAATCCCTTAACCAATAGTACCTAAACCCCCTAAATCCTAAGTCCTTAAATGCTAAATCCTATGACCCTAAATACCTTGGCCCTTAACCCTTGACCCTTGAAGCCCTTAAACACTATGTATCCAACGCCGAAAAAAACACCCCAAATGAGAAAATTCACCTCCTAGGATAATCATTCATCTCTAATTGAGCATATTAGAAACATTTGATTCTTAGATAACAAGGTATTGGTTATGAGGGCATGTGTTTGTTGGTAATGTTGAACTCTAGTGGGTATTCAGAACCTAGAAGGTGGTTGGATACAAGGATTTTGGTGTTAGAGCATGTATTACTTAAATTGTGAAATTCAATTTACGTCTTTATTAAGATTGAATTCACATATATCTGTAAGCTACAACAAAAATTTGGATTTTTGTTGAAAAATAATAATTTGGGAATTTTTATTAAAACATTATTGGTTGAATCAACTCGCTTTGAAATATTTTCTGTGGGTTTGTGTCTTTAGCAGCCAAAATTTTAGGTCTATTTTTTTTTTTGTTATTAGACATGCTTTGAATTTTTATTGATAACATATACATAATGAGCATATTAATAAAAAGGGTAGGGCATAAATCGTCAGGGAGAGTCACTGAGCTAGAGGGGTAGAAGTGAATTTCCCTAAAGGATTCAAAATCAACTATTAAAGAAGGGTTGATAAACAAGTAGATGGATACCATCATAGGTAACTAGAGTTCTCAAAGAGAGATGCATTAAGAAGATAGTTTGACAATGACATGAACGACTTACAACTTGCCTAAGAGATGAAAAAAAAAATAGTAGTCATAGAAAGTAGCTAATTTTGTCAACAATTGAAGAAGTATGTAACACTGATAGTCAATTGTGAAGACATTTTGATTCTCGAGCATGGCCGCAATCAAGCTTATTTAATGCTCTCTTCCTAAAATTACGATCATTTTTTCTATAAACATTGCAGTTGTATATAATTAAGCTATAACACAGATTAAACTAAGCCTCTCAATCTCTGGGGCTCTTATCGTGAGGAAGAAAGAAGAACTTCTTGTCATTTTGGCTGAACCATGTTGAAGTCCCTACAAATCAACCAGTTGGCCTCTGATAGATTTTAAATTTTTAAATGGCAAAAAATTTCACATTCCAAAGCATAATTTGGAGAATATATGTTGGAAACCCATAAGATGTATCCAATGCCCATCTAGCTGTAGAAGAAAAATGGAAAATCTTTATATATGACACACTACAAGGAAAAAACCCTCTAGCAGATGTTTTTGAGGAACCACAAAGAAAAATACCCCATACATCCATTTCTAGAGGAGGTTACTAGAGGAGGTTGGCAGGCGAAGGGTTTTGTGGATGTTTTCCTATCGGTGCTCTTATCGTTAAAACTTGCCCTGGTGCTCTCAGAAAAAGAAAACACCAGTGTGGAAAAAATCATTGGCACACCGGACGTCATGCAATCCATACACACCCGCCCGGTGTGTCATAATATAATAGAGCATCAGTGCCTCACAACTCGTCCACGCCGGTGCATTATAAAACACAATGCCAACACCGAAACCACCCGGTGCGGTAGACAAAAACCGCATCGGTGCATCATAAAAAACGTGTCAAAACACAAACCGACTAGTGTGTTTGTAGCAATAGTACCGGTGCACCTATAAACAACGATCATCGGTAAAGGCTTAAATAAAAAAAATATTTATGACAAAAAACCAAGATTTTTTAGTTTTCCAGTGCTCCTGAGATATCAATTACTGGTGCGCATGATACCATAGAACGCACTGGTGCGCATCGGACATTGGAAAACCAGACAACGTGCGTGAAGTACACACACAGTCGGGGTGTCCAATTACTGTAACGCACCAGGGCACCAATACTCTTCCACGCTGGTGCATCATAAAACACCACGCCAAAACAAAAATGAGTCGATGCGTTCTTCTCTAAGAGCACTAGTGCACCAGAAATTGCACGGACTGGAATAACATTATATAACAAAAAAAATTAAGGCCAAAAAACCGGTGCTTTGCGACTATTACAGACCGATGCTTTACCACTATGCCGCCCCGGTGCATCATCAAATTTTCGTGCCGAAACTTAAACATCCCGGTGTGCGGTTAGGGAAACACCCCGACACGTTATAAACAATGTGCCAAAATTGATACCGCCCGGTGCAGTTTTATTTGACCGCACCAGTGCGCTTATAAAACCCTGCGCACCAAAATAGGGTTAATTAAAAAACAAATTACGGCCAAAAAACTTCATTATTCACTTTCCTCAGTGCTCCAGAGCTCTCAAGCCCCGGTGCTATTTCCTTATTTCTGAGCCGCCCTAACATCGGTGCTCTCGTTGCACCCATTGCACACACTGCTGCTCTCCATTGGCCACCAATCTCCAGCTTGCATTTTGAAAAACAATGGGCAAATTTTATTTTCCAAATTTTACAGCCAATATGCCTCCTCGACAGCGAAATGTACAGGTATTTTTCTAGTTTTTCTATAATTAAGCCTTTTAGTGGATTAGAAATTGAAATAAAATTTAAAATAACCATTAAAATAGAAAGAAAAAAATTATTGCGCGGTGCGCTTGAGTTGTTCGGCTCGCACCGGATAGTGGTGCTACCCGTAAAATTTACAGGAAGCACCCCTACTGGTGCTAATGGTAACCGCAACATTTTCGGGGCGGTGTCGGAAGGCGTCCCGAATAATTTTAAACTAAAAATAAAAAATAAAAAAGGCGGTGTGCTCATTTATCCAGGTGCACCGCTGACCCCGATAATCATAGTGCGGTGCATTGACTTCATTTTCTGCCCTGGTTTATGTCAGCGCACCGCATTTTTCATTCCGAGAGGGTCAACGGTGCGGCCGTGTAAAAGACCGCACCATCAACTATGTCATTGTCATGAAGTCGGTGCGCTGACATGACTATACGCGCCGAGGCATATATCTCAGTCAGCGCATCGCTATTCTGAATTATATACAGTCCACGGAGCTTGAAAAATAGACATCCACACCGAATCTAGTGCGGTCTGTTTCATTAGGAGCCCTGGGGACGGTGCGCTAAAATATTAGGATGCACCAACACCGGTGCGTGACTGTTTTTATGGAGCACTGACTTGTATGTTTGTTTTTTTTTCAAAAAAAATTATATATGTATATTTATAAATACATTTTTGTTTAAAAAAAAAATTTATTTAATATGGCAATGATTTAGAGGGAACAGGAGCAACATGTTGTGTAAACTGGGCCCAAAAGAGAAGAAAAGAGATATCAACGCCTTAGAAATGAGCCACTTCGAGGGGCAACCTCCAATACATTACATAAATGAACACCTGGATGATACAAATGAACAAACCTCATTCTATATATGAGTCCATGGGGCCACAATATAATCCTAGTGGGCGACAATGTAATCCTAGCCGACCTAACAATACTAAATTAAGGGCAAAATAATAACAATATGGGGACCACACGGGCACAACAATAACAATATGGGGCTACACTAACAATAACAATAAGGGATATACACTAGTATTATAGGGGCCTAACATGCCTCTCTCCTTCAAACAAGTGTTGTCCTCAACGCTGATTATTTCTATGATGCTTCGTATAAAATTCTCATCCTCCCATGTGAAATATTTCACAGAAAGTTCTTCCACTTGCCGAGATACTCTGAAATTGATTGTACTTGACGAGTTCTTATTTCTATGACTGCTTCATAACTTCTTTCGATGTCATGTTGATCTTCCTGTTGTTTCACTAGATTCTGCACCAAAGTTGGGTTATCTTTTGAGAGTTGGAGAACTTCTTGTTGATGCTCGATGTGATCTTCCACTATTTTATCATCCATATTTTCTATTATTTGATCCTTCAAACCATCCAAATTAGCCTCCATTTCTGCTTTTAAACCATCTATTTCATCTTCAATTTCTCTTCGTAAGATTGCAATCACAGACTGGTACCGTAATTTTGATATCTCATACTGCAACTCTTCCTCTTCATGCGTCATAGTATAGCTTTTTGAGGGATTAATGTGTATGGAATTATTTTTTTGAGGCATTATAGAACCCAATACTGATAAAAATTCTAAAATATGCCCTTGGAATCAATTCAAATTGATTCTTCAAACAAAACTTATGCAATTCGGAAAAATACACACCTTTTTCTTGCTTTGATGAGCTCGATATTGAAATTAAATTATCTCTGTAATTGAAAATATTAAATATCTGAAATTCAGCCCTGTAGTAGCCCTCTGAAGCTTTTTTCAAATGCCACAGGTCTGATCTAATTTGGATTCTCCAAGACAAAGTTGTGTCCAATCTCCCACAATGACCTAATTATGGACTGGTTCAGTAGAGCGAACTTGTACGACTTGCCACGTGTCACTGTTTCGTCCTTTGTCTCTGAAATTGATAGCCAAGAAACTAAATTTTGTGTGATTATGACCACTTTTTACAACACTCCAATCCGATGCCCAGAGAGATAGTTATTGAACTTTTCCCACGATCACCTCTTTGAGATGCAATTCAGGAGCCTGAAAACGCACTACCTTCCATAGATCATATCTCCAAAAATATTGTGAGCCAAGCTCTGAAATTTTTTGACGATTTTTTTCAGGATTTCAGCTTCGCACCATATGAATTTCAAATTATGAACCTTCGTAGAAAAGAACTTATAGCGCAAATTCCATGATGACTTGTTTAGGAGCCTGAAAAAAACCTAACTTCCACAGATCATATCTCCGAAAATATTGCGAACCAAGCTCTAAAATTTTTAGACAATCTTCCTTAGGATTTCGGGTTGGCTCCCTAAAAATTTTAGCTTCTGAAACTTCGTAGAAAAAACGTTATAGCAAAAATTCCACGATGACCTGTTTGGAGCAGCGAAACCCTAGAATCCAAAGCTCTGATACCAAATGTTGTGTAACCGGCTCCAAAAAGAGAAGAAAAGAGATATCAACGCCTTAGAAATGAGCCACTTCGAGGGGGAAACCTCCAATACATTACATAAATGAACATTTCTTGGATGATACAAATGAACAAAACCTCCTTCTATATATAGGAGTCCATGGGGCCACAATATAATCCTAGTGGGGCCACAATGTATTCCTAGCCGAACTAACAATAATAATGTAAGGGCAGGGGTACAATAATAACAATAAGGGGGGCTAAACTAACATAATAAGGGGCTATACTATTAATATAGGGACATAACAGAACAACAAAAACAAAAAACAAAACAATATGACATGATTCGCCTATGGGAGGCAAGAGAGAGGCAGAGAGATGGATGCCAACGCCCTATTACTGCAGATACCCAAGAGATAATTATGCAGGTAGGCCTCCTCAAGTTCTATGAGGAGGCTATTTCTGGCCTGAAAGTCCCATAGTGTGCTTTTGAGACATCTTATCGACAAGTGGATTTCCCACCTACAGGCTTTTCAGGTTGGTCCTAACCAGTGGTACACACCCACTGAGGAGGAAATTTATTTTATTACAGGACTATCGAGGAGATGGGTGGATTTTCCCTCACTCCCAGGCGTGCCAACTGCTTTTGTAGTAGGGAGTCAGTTAGTTTACTCCCAGAGATACATTGGAGCACATGTACTGTCTCCTTCATAGTTTCAGGTACCTGGAGATGAGTTACGTATAGGTGCTTTTGGTAGACAGGAAATGCAGTGCCTCTCTATTATCGCTTCGATCATTTCACACAACACTAGTGACAGATAACGCATTAGTTGCTCTCTTTTATATTACGTCGATTCTTTAGTACAACAGCCACAACTTCTCAGGTGGTCTGACATTTTTTTGTGACAATTTTGTATGGTCTTAGATAGATGTCATGCTCATGCATAAGGGAGGGTCCACTTCCCTTTTGCTTCAGAGCTGTTTTTTTTATTTTTTGAGAGGTTTCTAGAGATGAGACCTTGTTTTGTTCGACAGCCTCGTAGGTCGATGTTCGAGGCCTGGATGCACATGTGGGGGCAGATGATGCCCAAGAGGGGAGACACTATGTTTCCAATGAGGATATCACATGATTCGCTGGACTTACTAGCCAGTGTTTACAGGTTGCATCCCTTCATTATGGTCCCATGTCCTTATTCTAGACTAGATTGGCGAGGGTGTCCCAACATCCTCTTCACTCCTGATAAGCCGCCAGATGGTAGAGGTGATATTACCGTTTTATTTATATTTATTCTAACATGTTCTTTAACTTGTTTTTATTAAATTGTGTAATGAAATTATTTAATTATTGTTGTGCACTTGTATATATTTTTGCAGAAATTGGATCTTTTGACGGCGATGAGATGTCGGATCCACCACATGATCCAGGTGTCGATCTTGATGATTACGATCAGAAGATAGCTAATGCGCCGGAGGATGAGACCAGTAGCACAATAGAGAGATGTGCTGATCCTACGCCTCATGGCACACCGGTACCGCCTTTTGCTAGGCATGGTTGACCTAAGACCAGATACCGGATGGAGTTGGGCAGCCAACTCTATGGATTGATTTCAGATGCTGGCATCAGGCCAGCTCATTACCGAGAGATACAGGGCGATGATAGACGGTTACGGATGTGGAGAGGCATGCCCCGTGACATGTACGGCTTGATGGGGCATGTCGTAGGAGCTACGACAGCTATTACGCGATTGAGGAGGATTATCCGTAGCTATAGGCGTAGTCGAGCTGCAGCATGTGATGGAAAGTCTGCCAGCAGTGACTCAAATGCATCTCATGATCATTCACCTCGCGACGCGCCTAATCATCAGCATGAGGCTCCACTGGCAGCATCTGACACTAGTCATCATGGAGATGAGGCTGGACCATCGGCCACGTCTAGTCAACAGCCTGCAGCATCCATCAATACTAGTCACGATCATCATGAGCAGGCTGGACCATCGACCGCCGAGGCTGCAGTACTATTGACTGAACAAGCCTCCACTACTACTGCGCCTTATATTGATCATGTTGTACTACCACCAACAGATGCATCCATCAGTACTAGTGATCATCATGATCATGAGCAGGCTAGTCGACCATCGACTATCGAGGTTGCACCCAGCTTTACTGAGCAGGTCGCATCCACTTGTACTAGTGTTATTGATGTTGTTATACTACCACCAGCACCTGATCCATGAAATTTATATTACAGTTGTATATTTTTAATATTATTCAGTTATATATATATATATATATATATATATATATATATATATATATAGATATATGGTCCATTTATTTTATGTTCATGTTGCTGTTGTACTTAATTTTCATGTTGATGATCATCATGATGTGGCGCATATTGTTAGTCATGTTAGTTATGTTCATTTAATGTTTAGCTTGTAGACAGATGTATATATGTGATAGGAGCATGAGTTATTTGACATTATATTGAGATGTATATTTGATGTTGGTGTTGTGATGATGTTAATATATAATGTTAATTTGATGTTAATTGAATGTGTTTATTAGTCGAATATGATGTTTGTACGATGGTTATCATGATCGCGATGATGTTTATTAATTAATTTAATATTATTAAATGACCATGATATTTATTAAATATTATGTCGTAAATGTAATTGTAATTTAAATTTTAATTCTATGTAAAATTGTAAAATTGTATTTGTATTTGTACTAATTGTAATTTTAAGTGCAATTGTATGTAAAATATTTATTAATGTAAAATTTTAATTGTAATTGTAATATTTAATTTATTCTAGAATGATTGTAATTGTATATATGAAAAATTGTAAAAGTGTAATTGTAATTTTAATTGAATTGTATGTAAAATATTTGTAAAATTGTAATTGTAATTGTAAATGTAATTCTATGCAAAATTGTAAATGTAATTGTATTTCTAACTGTAATTTTATTTGAATTGTCTATAAAATATTTGTAAAATTGTAATTGTAACTGTAAATGTAATTATATGTAAAATTGTAAATTTAATTGTATGTAAAATTAAAATTGTAATTCTAATTCTAATCGTAATTCATGTATGTGAAATTAATGTAAAATTGTAATTGCAATTTTAATTCTAATTGTAATTGTAATTTTAATTAATGTAATTGTATGTAAAATTTTAATTTGTAAAATTTTAATTCTATTAATGTGAAAATTTTAATTGTATTAATGTGAAATGATTTTATTAAAATATTTAAATTTGTAAATTTGCAAATAATTGTAAAATAACAAATCTAGAGTAATACGAATTTTTGTAACATAAAGTTTAGAAAATAATGAAAATAAATTCATGTACTTTATAATTATGATTATTTTATTATGATCTTACATGTATAAAGTTTATAAAATAATGAAAATAAATTCATGTAATTTATAATTATTATTATTTTATTATGATCTTACATACAAAAAAAAAAAAAAACTTTAAAAAGTTCGGTGTGCTTATCATCCTAATAGGCCCTGGTGCGTCATATTAATACAATGCACCAGTGCCTCACATTTCTGCTCACCGGAAATGAATAAACACAAATAAAAAAAACACAACTCTATTTTGTTTAAGTTAAAAAAAAGCGGCAATTTGAAAAATGGGCGGTAAAATATTTTCGAAAATCTAATTTGATAAAATAATTCTTTAAATACTAAACACTTTTCATTATTTCACTATTTTTGCTAAAAAAATTTAGTCAAATTTTTGCAGGAGATAGACCTGGAGCAAGAGAGCACGAGGGCACTGTGGATGGCGAAATACGTTCCAACAGAGGTATTCAGACAATCAGAAACCAAAACTCTAGTGATTCAAGCCCTTTATCATATAATTTCAAACCATTTCGTGATTAAATTTAATTCTTTTTTTTTTAACTTTTTTCTGCAGTTTTTTATTTTTTCCTATAGTTTTATCCATTTTTACCCTGAACCCTTCATTTTTTTGTTTTTTCCTTTCTTCTGCATATTTCTGTGATTTCAGAATTAGGTTTTTTCATTTTAGATTGACGTCCAACCCACAGGATGACTTGCATAGTCGAATCCCAATCCATTCACCCATTTCGTGAATTTTTGAAAAAATGGATTTTTCTTTATCGGTGCACCCTGCATATGCCACCACACCGGTGCTCTATATTATTAGAGCGCACTGCGCAAGTTCTGTGTCGTAAAAAATTGAAAACATTTTTTTAAATCCATGAGCCAAATCTGAAATAGGGCACCAATGCTCCCTTTACCTAGGAAAGCACTGTACGGTGTATTGCATCATTTTTTCGGTGCGTTTATAATACCCCACGCACCGTTAGGTCTATTACATTGTTTTTGCGGTGCATTTATAATACCGAACATACCGTACGGTGTATTATACTATTTTGCGGTGCATTGTTAATATATCCACACACCGGCGGCGGCGCATATTTCATGAAAGGCACACTAGTGTCTCAAGATTTATTTTCTACCTGAAACGTTGAGAATTTTTTTATAAATATATTAATGAATGATATGCTACAGGTTTCAGATTGTTAAAGAATTGACTGACAAGATATCAAGTAACAAAAATACTGTTAACACATCAAGGAAAGCAAAAAAGGCAAGTTCTTTGTAAATTATTTATAAAAAATATTATTTTTGAAATATATGTAACTTTAACTAATATGTATTGTTTACTGTGTATCATGCAGAGCCACAAAATGATGAAGTTCGATATGATTATTTCTGATCTACGACTAGAAGAGCGTAAATGTTTAATGGAAAAATTGCAAAATTATTAATCAGGTGAATGAAACAATACTATTGATCCAATATGAGTTTCTTTCTTCTAATTATCATTAATAATATACTTAAAATTATTAGATAACATGTGTCAAACAGGCTACTAATTCACATCTGTTTAATGTTCTACGGGGACCAACAACTCAGAAAATGAATGTTGTTCTAAGAAACGAAAAAAATAGAACATGCAAATGAAAATGAATTTCTCCTTGGCTCATCTGGAGTGGTGCTGGAAGTTAACGAAAGGGGGAAAAACTTTTACAAAAGTTTGAGGGATCTAGAGGAACGAATACAACAACGTGCTTCAAATGTAATATGCAATCATTGAATTTTTTGATCATTAGGTACAATAAATAAACAATTTAGCATTAAATATTAATTTTCAAGAATTTTCTTGGAGAAAAGAAAAGAAAATGGAACCCATTCAGCACATAAAACAGGAGGACAAGGAAGAAAATGGTTGATCTCTAAGTTTGTGAGTAATTGTTACTTCCTTATAACAACTTAACTAGATTTCATTTTTGTATTTTTAAAGTTGTTTTACAAAAATAATCTTTGAATGTCTTCAAACAGGTGCTAACATGCAAAGAAGAACCATCAGATGAATTGATTGAATTGGGTTAAATATAGGTTGTGAGTATATGTTGGCATATCAAAATTTAATTGTGGAATTTTTAAGCATCTAACGATCTTGTTTTAATTAGCTCCGTCTATAATTAATAGAACAAAAACATCTTTTATATTAAATATATGATTTTTTATGGGGTATAAAACTTGCAGGAAACAAAGTATGGAATTGCGCCAATAGATGAAATTTTGAAAGATGGAATGGTACATGGTTTTGAAATAATGTGTATAGTTTATGAGTCAATTGTTGCTATGGTACATTATTTTTCTTTCCGATTTACATTGATGTATATTATTTAATATTGGAATTTTCATTATTCTCACGTATGTATATACACTCATTTCAGTTTATTTTTATGTTTGTAGATGGAAAGTGAAGAAGAAGAAAACAATCGATGTCGTGAACACAACATTCCTGGAAATAACCCAATTCATGGAAGTAGTTCTAGCAGTGACAACAGTTCAAGCGAAGAATGATGATCACTATGTAATTTTGATATTAAAGCAAGGCATTTTATTTTTTGAAATATGTCTGTGAAATCAGACATTTGTTTAATGTAATGGACATAGTGTCCCAATTGAAAGACAAAGGGATACAAATAATTGTCCCATTTTGTATGATAAAGACTGTCTTATATATATATATATATATATATATTCATAAAATATGTTTTAATTTGTTCTATTGCGTTCTCCATTGTCATTCTCAAATGCACTAATAAAAATTTAATTCATATGAATATTGTTATAAGATTATATATATGTGTCGACTTTTGATGAATAATGAATTTTAAAAAACCACAATAATTCTGACATGATATAACAAATTAATCCAAACAACACATTCAAATGCTTTAATAAAAATGTAATTAATATGAATATTGTTATAATATGTGTCGACTTTTGATGAATAATGAATTTAAAACAATCACAATCATTGGATTGTCAGAGGTGGATGTTTCTAAAAAAAAAAAATGAAAACCTGTGTGTTTATGTGTCTATACACACCAGTGCATTTATGATTCTATGGGCACCGCACTAATACCGATTCTAGTTATTAATATCGGTGTGTTTGTGTGATACTGCACACTAGGGTGTTTATGTATCTATAAGCACCAGTGCATTTGTAGATGCCATGTGCATTGCACAAATACCGATACCAATTATAAATCTTGGTTCCTTTCTGTGATACTGAGCATTGGTGCCTCATAAAGATACACGCATCGGTGCACTTATATGACCTATGGGCACCGCTCAAATCCAAAGACCAATTATAATGGCCCCGTTTGTTGTATCACCAACACCAGGCTCGGTGCTGCTATTTTCCTTAACGGCCTGGTGCATTCTCCTTTGACCGCCCCAGTGCGCTGTCTACCGATACCCACCGCTGCGTTAAAACCTGATAAGAGCACCGATTAAAAAGCATCCGTAATAACCTCCGACTACCCATTTTTTTTTAGTTGTGTTGAATTTCCATTAAACGCTCCGCCAAAACCTCCGTTACCAGAAACAGATGTGGTAGCATATGTTTTTTTGACAATTTCGGCCAATTTTGTAACACTAAAAACCTCCTTTATAACCTCCGCTAGAGGGTCTTTTACTTGTAGTGACATGTTCCTGAAAATGTAACAAAGGTAGAAAGTGTGGTTAAAAAAAATATTGCTAAATAAATTTTCCTCCCAAGGCTCAGATATATATGTCTTCCAGGCTCTATATGAAACACAATTAAGTGGGAAAAAATATTGTCACTTTAACTTACAGATAGACTATGTATATTCTATTAACAAACTATCATAATCAATAGAATATGTCCTTTCTATTAGTGTCCAAAATATCCCAAGCATTCCTTTAGAAGGCTTAATTTGGCGCTAATGGTGATGGTGGCCTATTTGGCCAGCCTATGTTAAAATGAGCTTGAGATCTCTACAAATTAGGGGTTGTACCCTTAGATGGGTATGTTCTACATCTATGTTAATTAGGGTCAGGGTAGTCGGGGAACCTTTATTCTCATGTCGTCATGGGAGTCAATGGTGTCTGAGTTACTCCTAGTTGTAGGAAGGCTGTAGTATCGAGACTTTAGTAGTAGAAACAAGTATTCAAAGTGTTAAATCCTCAACTTGTATGTTGATAATTTTACATTCAACATATTTTTTTCCCAAGCATCAAGGGGGGAATTAGTAACTAGAACATAAAATCATTGCTTCCACCAAGGATCACATAGCAATGTTACCAAGGAAACTGAAATGATAGGCTAAAAGCATATTGAGCAAGGTTAGCAACAATTTAAATTGATTTGGGCTGGGAGTTAACACTATCAGTCACAATAACTAGAGCAACTCCTGATGGGAATGTTATTTGACATATTATTTTTCATAGAAATGCGCAATGTGGTCTTAGATAAGATGTATTTTCCAGGTCTATGGTAGAGAAATTTTCATATGGGACAAGCTAGCCTTTCTAGGAAATGTTAGAGATATACGTGACAACCTGGGGAATTCTTGTAGATTAGAGAATTAACTCAACATATTTCTCAACTAAAATTTTTCAATATAGTGAGAAAACAATCCCATAGTGTTTTGACAAAGCTCAAGGTTGTACTTCCCAATAGCTATGTAGGTCGAGGCCTCCTTCAATATGAATATGAAAAAAAACCTTGGGATTATTTTAAACTCAAATCTTATTATGCTAGTCATACAACTCCCATAAATCTCCATCCCTAGTCTAAATTGTACTTTTAGAGGGGATTTCATCCTAAAAAAGACTAGCCAAGGCATGTTGACTATAGTCAAAACAAGCTTCTATAAATTCATTGACATAATTTAAAACAAGTGGGTTAGGAACATGAACAGAGTTGTGATGTTTTCAGGAAATTTTGGTCGAAAAATTTTATTTTTCTTTGATGATATTATCCTCTTTAGTGGTTGGAGTATGAGAAAATTCCAAAACGCGGGCAAAATTTTGAGGTCTCTGCTTAACTGGAGGAAAAGGTTAGCAAAGTAGGATGAAGAACTAAATGCATGGAAAAAAATGTCAAGATCTAAAGCATGTAAGAATAAAGAATCATTAGTAGAGAAATTAAGAGGACATGATACCATGCCTTTGGCCTACATTTTTAACTAAGCTCTATTCACTATTTCTAGTTTTAATTTCATGAAGATTAGGAAAACAAAAAATCTAAACCAACCTTTAAACTCTCTTTTTTTCTTTAAATTTTTTTGAGTTAATCCATAATCAAGGCCATAATGGGATAAGATTTTTTTTTTTGGGAATGGGAGCATGGGGTATGTGGGCAGGGGGAGGATGGAGCTAGATTATGATGAGAAGATCTTTCTAGCACTACTACAAAAGATCCCTTCGAGGCAGTTTTTGAAACACCCCTCGTGAAAGTCATGAAAATCTAAACTTTTAAGGGGTGTCTTTTAACAAATTCCTATTATATACATAGAGATAGTGGTCAAAATGGGGTCAGGGGAGACACTCATATATAGTGGTCAAGCATATGGCATGCACACCACCTCTTTTGTGCACACACACACGTCTAGATGAATACCACCTTTGTCCTTTAGACTTGCCAATGAAATGTTTCCTCACCAAATTAAGGTAGCCTCATAGACACCTATAATCAATTATTGAATACAAAATAGATACAAAAACCCTTACATAAATATATGATCCAAATTCAAATTTGATGTCTCTCATAACTAGTAATTTTAATTCTAAAATCTAAAAAAAAATGAAAATAATAATAATAAATAAATATTTTCTCACTATTAACAAAATTTCATTCTCATAAAAACTTAGTTCAACATCTTAAAATTTGAAATTTGACATAAAGTTCCACTTTTTCATAAAAAAATTTAATTCCATAAAAAAAAAACATCGGTTTAAAAATCATTTTATCAAAATGCATTCATGTGCTTTTCCATTTCTCGCCATAATGATGAGATTATTATTTATCATTTACGGTCATTGTTATTGTTTTTATTTCTATATTGGGTTTTATCTCTCAAATTATTAGGACCAAGGCCATTTCAATGAGATTCAATATCCCTCCCTCCCAAGCCTTTCAATATTGGGACCAGGGCCATTCATTGCTATAAACGTTAATAAGCAGCCCCCAATGCCCCTTTTCATTTTATATTCAGAACATCTCTTCTTTGTTCTCTTTGGCTTTCAAAAACTCGATAGCGCCATGGATACAAAAAACTGGAGGAACGAGGATTCTGGATAGAATATTGTCAATAAGATGTATGACTCTCGAGACCTATCTTTTTGGTTTTTGTTTGTGCGTTTAATGCGGCTCATTTTGGATGTTCGATTTCCATTTGGATTCATTAATTTGTGATAGTTTAGGCCACCAGTCAATACATAAACATTTATTTATGATTGAGGGATTCCAAATCATGTTTAGGAGAGGAGGGGTTATGTTCTAGTAGAATTTAATAATTCAATACGACTTGGTCTCTCTCTGTGTTGAAAAAAATTACTGATTACACCTGTAGATTTAGGGTTGGGGTCAATGCATTTATTCATAACTAGAAATGAATATTTTTCTTAATACGTTGTAAGGAAATTTTCTCAGTCAGTGTCCCAACAACATCTGCTACTTTATCAACATTAGTTGCAATACCAACAAGCTATTCTGAAACAACGTATGATTCCTTCTCCTTGATGTGGTATCTATCATATCAAAGCTATCCCAATATACTTCACATTCTATCTCCTGATCTTCACTTTATATTACAGTCCAAATATATCTGAAACTATATGTATATATTGAAGCCCACGGAATAAGTGATTCCTTTCTGGATTTCTGAATCTTTATACTTAGCTTTTCCTGAGGTAATTATCCACACTATTTCTTCTAGATGTCCTCAACAATAAACATAATCCCTTCTCCACATTTTTGTTTCCCTTTAACATAGTCATAATGATAACAAAACTTACTTATATTTATCTGAAGTTTTGTCTCCCCTTATTCGCATTTATATAAAATAAATTTCAGCAAAGTTCACAGAGACTTGTTCAAATTTCTTCTGCAAAAATGAACCACAAACATATGTTATAAATACATGTGAACAAACCTTCTTCTGGGCCGACATGAAGGTCTTCTTTTGAGTCGACTTCACTACTAACTTGGAGGAGATATTCTAGGCAAATTGAAGAGTATATTTAACACAGATAATGAGGAGCATATGCTCCATGACTCCAAGGGTTGTGTGACAAGTCCTTGAGGCATACAAGTGTTTATTTGACTCTTCATAAACATGACTCTTTAATTAGTACATTTATGACTAGAAGACAAATTCCTAGAAGACATCAAGAAGAAGTCTTTTGACCTATAATAAAACCCTGCTCTAGATACCCATGAAGCAAGCATACCAAAAATATATATTATTAATCTGTGTCTTCTTCATTACAAATACACATAATTACATATTCAATATGAAGACTGATCCTAGTTACACTTTACAGCATTAGCAACGTCAACAATTTTTCCTTAGGTGGTAGTAATCACAACAATATGTTAAACAATATAAACAATAGGCTTATGTGGCTTAGTAATCAATTCTACCACCGAAACAGCATCATCAAAAACTTTTGGGTCAGAAAAAAATAATGTTTCAAATATGCACTAGCAAGAAAATCAATTTCAACAAATTTTACAATCCAAACATCAACAAAAAGAACAAACATCATCATCAATGTTACAATCACAATCCTGACAGTTGCAGCAACATTCACAACAACAACAACATCTCTCTCGACCCAAATATCAGTCCCAATGCTTGAATCAAAAACAACCATTGCTGCAACAATAAAATCCAACACGACAAGAGCTTCAGCAAAGGCTCTAGATAGCTCCTAATTTTTTTTTTTATAGCAACAACAATGTATTTCTATTGAACAAAAAAAGAAACTCTTATAACAGTGAGGGATCTAGGAGCCTTCTAGTAAATCCACTCCGTTTCATTTACATTTTATATACCTTGTCCCTTTAGGATTGTGGTTACGACTTTATTAAGTATCAATGATGATTATCTATCATTGCCACGCTTTATCTATTGTGTGTATTAGACTTCTTATAAGCATAGATTAAATATACATTTGTATATTCTTCTAATATTTCAGATTAATAAATGTTTTGTACCATTATATGGGCTAACTATAGGTTTTCTAGCATCAATGGAGTTGTGAGTTCAAACTGGAAAATCATTTGTTGTTGACAGGAAGGAAAAGGTTTATCAAAGGGTATGTTACATCAGATTCTAATTTTTCTTCAAATTTACAATTTTCTAGATGTCATTTACATTGGTCATTGTATATGCATCTCCATTCTTTCACAATGATCAATCTTCTATATGTTAGCCTAAGTTCTTTTTCTCTAAAGAGTATTGGAGTTTCATCTGATTGGGAAATATGCCATGCCGTATTTACCATTTAATTGTTCAAAATTATGAATCAATACAAAAACCCGTTAAGATATTCATTGACATACCTATACTATATGCCTTTTTTTTTTCCTCTGTTTCAATTTGAAATACCTTGATAATTGTTTTTTTTTAAATGCATATTATATTTCTTTGTTGATAAATAATGAATACAATAATAACATTGCACTATCGAGCCAAAATATGATTATATAGAATACTATTGCCTACATAAGCTAGGGGAACCAACATATCCAATTAGCTCGAAAGGGTCTAGAGAGTCTATGTATATTCTCTTGAGATTGGAAGCTTTGACAAATATTTGGAGTCTGAGGAACAGAAAAAGTGATAGAAATTGTTAAGTTCTTAATGAATTTAGAAAATGTGAAGGAGATGTATTATCCAAAGATTAAAAAAATTGTTTATAAAGCTTTTGAGCGAAATGTCAAGAGGTGTGTTCGTTTCCTTCCTTAGTTCTAACTTCTAGCTGCTTTTACCTTTGTCAAATTTATAAAATAAAATGGTGGCATTATGAATGTATTACAAGTGAGATATGGAAACTTCAAAGCATAGAGTGGAGTACTCTTATGAGATTGCAAGAATAGGTTGGGGTTGTTTTGGAAATGAAATCCATGTAGCCACCATTAACGAAGATAAAATTGTTTTCAACTTTTCATGTATACAAAATGAATAATAATGGTTATTATAGTTTGGTATTTTAGTTAATTTTGGCATAAATACTCATATAATTGTTGTTTTATTATCGTATGGCACCTGACCAAATTTGAAAATTTTAAGGACTACGGACAAACATTGCAACGTATGATGCCATATCTTCAAGTATTGAAGAAAAACATTCCATAAGGGTTTAAATAGGATAAGGTTAATGATTTTGAAAAGAAAATTCATGCCATTATGAAGTCATTTAAGCATCTTCTCCAAAACAACAAAAGGGACAACAATAACTTGCAAATAAAACTATCATCCAAGTGAAATTTATGCAGTAACAACCGCAAACTAAGTTATCTTAGATGCAGGAACAAGAAAATCATGTTAATAAACTCCAATAGATGAATTTAGAACCTTCTGTTACTTGAATGCAATCAAACATTGTGACACCTATTCAACATGGTTCCATGCCTTTACAACAATCTTGTGTACAAACATAACAACAAAATGTTCGTACTACAATGTAGCCTGCTGCCAATATAAGTTTAATGCAAGGAACTAGTGTAGCTACCTTATAGTAGATTTTAGTAAACCATATTCGAAATAGTAATATTACTTCTCTTTAGCAAAATAATTCTCATTTTCAGAAGAATAGTATTAACTCCATACAACAAACTGGGATCAATCCTTTATGGAAAAATGTTATAAATACCCCAAATAATCACCACCATGCTCAAAAGCAACAAGAAATGCTACAAAAAAATGTAAATATGTAGCAACAACGACATATTTAACACCCCCTGCTACTACAGCAACAACAAATCTAACCACAACAGTAACAGAAGTAGCAACAAGTTGTTCAATTACAGGTAGAGTTTTAGGAACAAAAAATGCCACAACTTCAACGAATGAATGAGTTGAATAATGAATCGAGGACAAAGTAGTATTCTATTAAAAAATAATTTATGCCACAATGCCATCAGTTAAGTCAACATTCAGTTTATGAACAACAATAGCAGCAACTTAAGATAAGATGGGTACTTTCTTTTTCTTCACGTCAACTTCCCCAGGTTGTTTCTCCACACGTATTTCAACATTCCTCTCCACAAATATATCAAAAACGTACATTAGCATCTTCACTTGAGGTTTCCAAATTTTCAACTCTCGTGCATACTCCAACCTCACCATTTATGGCTCCCTCACCCTCTACTCTCCCACTTCCTTCACCTCACATAGAAGATGCTGAGAAGAAATCCTATGCCATTTGTTCAATTTCAAATGCTGGAAATGCTCAGGGATTTCAACATCCCACTCCTATATGAAAAAAATTCGAATCTCTAGGTATTCGAACACCTGGAATTTCTCCCTCACCACTATTAGCTGACTTTCCTCCTACCCAGGTCAGAACACTATCAACCAGGATGGACATCAAACGGCTTCACTTTTTGGTTCTTGAATATTAAATGCTAGAAATGATGAAGGATTTCAACAACCCACTCCTATATGAAACCATGTTGAATCTCTAGATATTTACATACCTAGAATTTCTACCTCATCACTATTAACTGAGTTTCCTCCTATCCTAGCTCAGATTACTATCAACCAGGATCGACACCAAATTGCTTGACCTGGCATTAGGGGAATTTTGAGGTCTAAAATGGGCCTGCTAAGAAAAATCTACAACCAAAATAAACTTTATAAGAACCAATAGGATTCAAGATGATTATGTCAACCATGGGGGATGATTCACCATTTTTTAAGTAAAATGGTGAAAAGATTAAAAAATAATAAAATAATAAAACTACTTTCTCAACTCATATTTTCAACTTATCTCCCAATTTTTTTACTCAAATTTCGTGTGGGAGTACATGTTGGATGAAAATTTTAATTCCTCATCCAAAAAGTACCCATGCTGCATACTTTTGATGGACCCTGCTACAAGAAAAATTAGAAATACATGAAAAAACGTGATTGCAATAATGTTTTTCATGTATTTCTCAATTTTCGTGTAGCAGGATCTATCGAAAGTACGCAACACGGGTACTACTTCGATGAGGAATGAAATTTTTCATCCAACGAGTACTCCCGCTTGAAATTTGAGTAAAAAATTTGGGAGATAAGTTGAAAATAAGAGTTGAAAAAGTAGTTTTTTCTTTTCTCCCTCCAAAATTTGATGATGTAATCAAATATTATTTTATTATTTTTACTATTATTTTATAATTTACTTAGGAGGCCCATTTTAGACGTAAAAATTTCCCTAATGACCCCTAATAGAATACAAATCAAGCACAACCGAACCCCCCTTGGAGCACTTGGTAAAAGTGGTATGAAAATCTCAAACTCTCTTTGTTGGTTTATTTCCTTTTAAGTTTTTCCCATTATTTCAACAAATTGGTCATGAAAAGTCTATTTTTTTTTAGTTTATACTGATACATTAATAGTGAAAGATGGCTAACATATGCAAATTTTAGATTCCATATCCCGCGGAGAGTAGTTTTGTTTCAAATAACACAATATAGATGCATTTTTATGAGTCTTCCTGTTGGCCAGATAAATCGTTCTTGCAGACAAGACCGATCTCCCTAGTGTCAGAAAAAAATCTAGCAACAAACGAACAACTAAGTTTGTCTTTCTCTAAATATATTTGTTTTACAAATAAATGTTATGAAGGTGTCGATCTTACCTTAGATCCAAATGCTTATTTGAAGTCGTAAAGCTTCCGTCGCATCAATAATCCTTTTGTCGCAACAAGATGTTGTCTTTTGTCGACCTGTAATCACAAACAAGAAAATATTAAATAGCACCTGTATAACAAATAATCATAAAACATACCTATCATAGTGATCAAGGAATCTATGAAATAAATGATCAAACGACAGCTTATTGGAATAAACAATCGAATGAGAATTTATTGAGAAAAATAGAACTTGATTGTATTAATATTAAAATATACATAAGAACCTTACAACCTTAGCCTTGATGTTCGAAAAGCCTTCCTGGGGTCCGAAGCAAGAGTCTCCTCTACTTTGATAAGTCTTGCACTCTTCCTCCAGGAGCACAAAGACGTATGTGATCTTTCCTCTCGAAAGCTCAGCAGAAAGAAGTCTAAATCTCAACAGCACTTCAGCTCAATCACACATAAAGCTTGAACTCCAATTCTCAATCTCCAAAATCTCAATCTCCAAAATCTTAACCTTAAAATATTCACCCAAAAATCTTAACCCTTCACCCCAAAATCTTAACCTTTTGAGGCTACCCAATGCCTCCTTTTATAGAGCAGATGAGGAGGTTAGGATTCCACCTTTATAGGGATAGAATCCTCCTTCAAAGGGATAGGCTCCTCTCATCAAGGGATTAGTTCCTTAAGGTGTGGGATACATGCACCTTACTAAAGCGTACTCATCCCCAAAAAATCTCATCTAGAACCTTCCAGAATTGACCAAAAATCAACTATTTCACTTTGATTTCGCGCTTTTTTGACTTTACAGGAAGTCCGCAGACATAACACTGGAAAATTGCGTTCTAGAACGCAGTTCCTCTTCACATTACCTGCGTACCCTAGCTAAGAACGCAGGTAAGTCTCATATTAACTATGTACCCAAGGCTTTTTTGAGTTTTAAGGGTTTTTTTCTCCAGTTTTAGGGCTTCGAATGAGGAACAAAGGTTGTAAGACTTGCAAAGGAAGCATGTATGAGTGTTTAATGAGCTCATACAGTCAACAGAATGTCAAGGTGACATTTTTTAGTGTAACACTTCCATTTACAGATCAGTACATTTTATGTTTACATCCTTTTGTTTCTATATAGAAAAACAGGCACCATTCCTTCCAATATATCAAAAAATAGAATTCATTGTTTGATTGCTAATGTAATAGATATGCAACCAATATTATAAATTTCATGGGATCATTATTGGTTTTACTATTATGGTAATTGATTACAGTTTCTACTAGATGTTGTAATGGGAATCCTGGGGTTTATGTTTTGTGGGAAGATATATCATCCATCAAGTCACATTATAATGCATATTTTTTCCCAAAGACAATTATCATTCATTGCAAGCAGTTAGGTAAAAGGTAGTGCAAAATTTCTCCAAGGATGTAAATGAACAATAAGTTAAAAAATTAAAACTAATACTATTGGTCGGGCTATTGAGCCATATGTTTGAATGGTCACTATTACTATTAAAATTTGGTTGACAAGTAATTTATATAGTAGGAGCATAGAGCTAGGGGTTAGTTAGAAAACCTGAAGGAGATTTACTTTAACTTATTACATTGCAAGTCCCAAGGATGATTATACTCATGTTTTCTTTTGAAGATTTATCTTGGAGTTGAATTCACCATCTCTGTGTTATATACTAGAGGATGATTGCTAGTGATTGCATTGTGCATTTTCAACAAAGAAAATAGTGATGAAGGAATGAAATTGGGAGTCTTAATTGTAACAAATTATAACAATTATGGTCGAAAATCCCTTCCAAATGTAACTTGTCCTAACTAGAGGATTGATCATGTATATTTTTTAGTTTCTTCTTTTGATGTTTATGTGTTGATGAGTTGGTATTCAAGGAAGGCAGTCGTAATATGGAAAATAATCCCATATTAGTGACATTCCACTAAATAAATAGATTTTATTTAGGATCTTAGCAATCTAAATATTTTACTTTATCAGTTGTCACTCACCATCAAAACTGACATATGAAGTGTCAGACTCCCTTATTACTATTCCAATTCACCACCTCTATGTTACACACTAGAGGATGAGTTGATGATCATTACATTGTGCACACTTCATATGCACCGTAGAAAATATTGATCAAGGAATGGAATTAGGGGTCTGTATTGTAAAAAATTACAATAATCCTCGTTAGATAGCCCTACCTAATGTACCCCATTGTATTTAGATTGGTTATGTCTGATTTTTAGTTCCTTCTTTTCAGTTTATTTGTTGGTGGATTGGAATTCAATGAAAGGAGTACTAATATGGAAAAAAAATCCCATCATAAGGACATGGCACTGTATTCATAGATCTCAATTGGGACCCGAGCAATCTAAATATGAGAGACTTGATTGGTTTCGTGTCACCAACAAAAGAAACATATAGTGTCAATCTTTCTTATTATTATACTATAATTGAAGAATCTCATAATGTGATATTGAATATTATGAGAATTATAATATGATTTCGATTGACTTTGTTAGGTTTTACTAATTGCCATGTTTCCATCATCACTTTCCTGGTCCTAAGTAACTTTACGAAATACTTGAGCTAAAACTAGCACTGTATTATGCTGGCATGGTTGGACCACTTTTTCTAGTTAATGTTTGCACTTACAAAATATAAACACAATCATAATATTTAGTGTGAATACTGTGAAAATTGACTATTAACTAATATTTGGTTGCATGTTGAGATGTATATATCAAGTACGTTTGTTTGATTTTCTGCTTTGTTCTAAATTACACAGATCAATTCAATCTCCCCAAAGGCCTTGAGTTTGGCTGTGAATGACATAGGCCCAGTGGTAAGCTTGATAGATAGGATAGCAGGATTTGCACTAGGTGATGATTCCAAGGTTTTTGTTCGAAAATATTTAGTTTCTATGGTAAAATTCCATTTTCAAGAGAGAAACCCAATATAACAGGATGGCAGTTATGTGAAAAAAAGTATGAGACATTGCATTAGTTCCATGCCCCTTAGAATTGTAGCTTTAGGTGATATTTTGACTAAAGGTCTCCAACAACTTAATAATGTAATCTCCAGAAATGGAATCTACAAAAAATTCTAATATCAAGAGGTCCAGATTGGAGATATGCTATTTATTCACTTGTTTCTAATGTACAATTATAGTTTTAATGTGTGTTTTTGTTTATTAACTTGTGTTTGCATTAGTCCATGTCATCCTGTACCTCTGAATTTTTCACTCACTAACAATGCAAGTTTATAGATTTTTATTTTATCTTCCAATCTTCCTCTTACATTTCAACATTAACAAACTATATCTTAAAATATGTGCATCCTGTTTCAATTTCTATGTATCTCTTATATCATTGTTTTCTTAATCTAAGTTATTCCTCATCTTTAGTTTTTTTTCTATGTGGTGTGATTTGAACATTTGGTGTCTTTAAACTAGTGTATATTGACTCAGCTAAGACTCATGAGTCTTGCAGAGACTTTGTTGGGGTGAGTACCCACCGAAGACCGGCCCACAAAACTATCCACTCGCTACATTCATGGGAAAATTTTTATGCTTTCCAAGACTCACCACAAAATTTCCAACGACCATAGTCACAAAAAACTTGCAATATATTTTGTGCATCTAATTTACTGTATTTTAAGTGTTTCTCGTCTTTTATGAGCCTTTCCCAAGTCATTGAGTCTCGCCAAGTCCTAGGTAGGCCAATTCTTTGTTGATTCCATGAAATTGGTGTAAATTGTTGACATCATTTTTTTTGTTCCATTTCTTCAAGGCATTTGTTGTTGGGAAAAATATTGAGAGAGGGGGCTGAATCATTATTTAGAGCTTATTAATAATTTTAAATTTTTCTTTACTGAATTCCATACGCGACTTTAATGAACCCAACTCACGTATGCACACGGATATACCAACAAAAACTTGTGTATACTGAGATAAATTTATTGTTAGATAAACATTCAGAAACAAAATTTAACTCATCTTATCAGTTATACATCGATTAGTTAAGAAGTAAATATATGCAATAACACCATAATAGATCATCACATAAGAGCATCACACATCAGCACCAAGATTTAAGGTGGAAACCTAATTCGGGAGAAAACTACCACTGTTGTCATCTATGTCTTCAATATTTATTATATGGAAAACTGTTTACAATTTCGTACTGATGTAGACTCATATCAGTATGCAGGCATCTACCTGCAAAAGGCTGCAACCTTCTCTCATTTTCCAGCTGCAACTGGAAGTGAGATAAAACCCCCTGATCTCGTTTACCCAGCCACTACCACAAGGGAGCTTTAACCCCCTGATCAGAACACCAGCTTCTACTAGCAGGAAGCTTCTACTTCCACGTTGAAGGCTTCAACCCTCAGAACCACTACAGACCACATTTCATTAATTTTCATACTGGATCACACAGCTTCAACACAAATCTTCTTAAAAAACAACAATAATAAACTTCACCCAATACTTCAACCAGAATAGTGAGATCACTATAACTAGAACACAATAGTAACCGATATTTCATAATCAGTATGCATAATTAAACTCAACCCTGAAAATTCATTATCTTAAAATGCATACGCTACTTTTCTTTACTGAACCCGTGTGTATATATGCTTTCCTTCACACAAACCTGCATATAGATCTGTGAATATTGAACTTCCAGAATATGGTCAATATCAGATCCAGATCTTAGGCTTTCAGTCAGATTTTTTTTCAGTATTGCAGAACCCTTGATCAGTCAGACATCATAAAACATATTTACGCACTCATTGATCAACTTAGCAGCATATACAACATTCAAGCAACCTAGATCTACATGAAGGCTTCATTGACAGACAACAGAAATACAACAACAATAAACATAAAACCTCTTCAATAAGCTTTAGAAAACCCTAACTTCCATACGCGCCTTTTTTGAGACAAAGCCACGTCTATACACACTTTCACCAAGATGAACTAGCGTATAGATCTGTAAATATTAACTTTGTAGAATTTATCAGATCTATAGAACTTACCCAGATTTCTTCACTTCACTTCAACAAACATGCACCAGATCATAGATCTAGTCATCTCTTCAATAGATCATGCATGAACATAGTCATTTCAGGTCTAGAGATCCTAATCCATCACTATATCCAAGGATGCATCATAGATTCAGATCTACCAATAAAAAAAAGTTCATCCCATGCAAATATACTTCAGAGAGAAGTATTTAGTGACAACCCTTACACATGCTCACCTTTGCACTATGATCTCCTTCTCCTTATATAGATTTAGCCTTTATGAATACTATGAGTCAAAACCACACAAATGACGATAGTATTCTTGGAAGGAATCAAATAGATGACATAGCGCTCAATACTGTGGTCTAATAACATGGTAAATCCTCCTGATATCTTATTTTTGGAGCGCAAAAGGCATACACGTCTTGGATCGTTCTTATATGTGTGTATACGTGACTTGGCCTTTACAAATCCGCGTATAGAACCTGCAATATGAATATTCACCAATATTTTGTTGGACATTACACATCTCTTCTGATAGACGACTGAGCTTCTCTAGAAGAAATATACTCCATATTTTATTAGATATTTTCCATCAAGGACAACATATTAATACATAAGAATCATATTGTGAACAATCCCCCCCTTTGGAATTGATGGAAACCATGATGGTGTTTCATCACGAAAAAAGATAGATACATTAAACATAACCTCTATTCAAACATCCAAAATAATGTCCGCCTTTGACATCAAGCACAAAGGGTACTATTTTTACCATGCTCCTCCAAAGGTCATTCTAATTCTCCAGACAGAGTTTTCAGACTCTATAAATGAACTGAGGATGACCTTTCCTATCACCAAGGACTCACACTTAAAACAATGATCCAACTAAGTGGAATTACATAACTGAATCAACTACCCAACCAAGTGGGTTTATAAATTAGAACAAGTCCTTACACGACTGAATATAAAAATTTACATCATGAGTGTCTGCATTCCATTTTCATCAAATTACAGAAATGAATTTTCATAAATAGGACCAAAATATCTCAAGGGAGATATCATATATCAGAAACCAATTAGAATGCCAAAAATGCATCCTTTTCAATAGGGCATGTTCTCCCACTAAGCTTATGCATCCTGCATGCCTTCAACAACCAATTCATCAAAGAATATTCATTAGAGAATGATAAAAAAATATGAATACAGGAACAACAATAGAGATTACCCAACAACACCACAACTGTTTTGAGCGCTGACCCAAAGAATTTCTGTCAGCAAAACCCATACGTGGTTTTAGGCACAGAAACTCGCGTATATATGTGATTCGTATTTATGAAACCAGCTTATCGAATTTAAACTTATCAAATTAAGAAGATTTGATCAGAGAGGTAGAGACAAATCTGAGATTCTGTCTGAGATATTTGAATGCTTCCCTGGGAAGAGGTTTAGTAATATATCAACAACTTGTTCTTTGGAGGGAATATACCCCAATTTAACCTTTTTCTCAAGCACTTTTTCATGTAGGAAGTGATACTTGATAGGAATGTGCTTGGTCTTGGAATACATAACCATATTCTTTGAAATACTAATGGCACTTGTATAAATACATAAAATGGATATGGGAGGTGAACATTTGATTTGAAAGTGTTGTAGAGTTTGCATCATCCAAAGGTGTTGTGTACAACATGATGCGGCAGCCACATACTCTACTTCTGTTGTAGATAAGGCAATAGAACTTTGTTTCTTGCTGAACCAAGATACTAATCGAGGCCCCATATAAAATGTGCCACCGGTAGTGATTTTTCTATCATCAACATTTCCAACCCAATCCGCATATGTGTAAGCATGAAGAGTGAGATTTGCATTCTTTGGATACCATAGACCAAAGTATTGAGTCCCTTGTAGATATTTGAATATTATTTTTACAGCGTGAAGGTGAGACTCTTTTGGACTAGATTAGAATCATCCAACAATGCCAACTGCATGCATAATGTCTGGTCTTGTCCCGGTTAGATAAAGTAGACTTCCAATCATGTATCTATATTCTGGTTCGTTCACCATGGAAGAATCATCATGAGAACTGAGGTTACATCTAGTTACCATTGGCATACTCACAGGTTTTCAGACTTTCATCCCATACTTCTTCAGAATTTTCTAAAGATATTTTTCCTGTAATAAATTATGCCATTTGTTGCTTGTTGCACTTGTAAGCCAAGAAAAAATGTTAGTTCCCCAAGTAAATACATTTCAAATTCTTGCTGCATAACAGAATAAAATTTCTGACTCAGGGACTCTTCATTACTTACAAAAATGATGTCATCAACATATACAACTACAATCAGTAGCTTATCATTCTCAATTTTTGTGTATAAGTTACTATCAACAGATCCCTTTGTAAAACCTTGATGATGAAGATATTTGTGAAGACGATAGTACGATGCCCTAGGAGCTTGTTTTATACCATATAAACACTTTTTAATTTTGCTAACAAATTTTTCCTCATTTCCCAAAATGAATCCTTCTGTTTTTTCTATATAAACTTCTTCTTCTAAATCACGATTTAGGAAAGCATATTTAACATCCATTTGATAAACTTTGAATTTTTGAAAGCTTGAAAAAGAAAGAAACATTCCTATGTCTTCAAGTCTAGCTACAAGAGCAAATGTTTCTTCAAAGTCTATACCTTCTTGTTGAGCATACCCTTTACAAACAAGTCTAGCTTTGTTTCTACTAACATCTCCATTTTCGTTTGACTTGTTTTTGAATATCTATTTTGTTCCAATAAAATTTTTATTATGAGGTCTTGGAATCAATTCCCAAGTATGATTCTTTTCAATCTGATCAAGTTCTTCATTCATGGCTTGAATCCAACATTCATCTTTACTAGCTTGATTTACATTCTGTGGTTCAATAGTGGATAAGAATGCAAGATAACTATGGGAATGTACAAGAGTTATTCTTGTTTGGATGCCTGATCCATTTTCTCCAAAAATTTAAGATTCTAGATGATTCTTTTGAACATACCTAGATGGAGCCTTTTCAGATAGATCTTCTTTTGATGCTTTATTGGGTTCACCTTCTATATTGTTCCTATTTGATGTAGGAAAATATACATCATCATCATCTTCATTTGTTGTTTTTATTTCCTTTTTAGGTGCTGAGAGAGACTCATCAATTACAACATCAATACATTCAACAATATTCTGAAGTATTTTATTGTAACATTTATATGCTTTACTTCTAGAAGAGTAACCAAGAAATATTCCTTCATCTTCTCTAGGTTCGAACTTACCGAGTTTTTCATCATTGTTATTGATAAAACATTTGATTTCGAAAACTCTAAAATGCTTTACGGTGAGAAAATTGCCATACCAGAGTTCATAAGGAGTTTTATCACTATTCACCCGAACATGAGCCTTGTTCATAATATATACTGCAGTATGTGTTGCTTCTCCCTAAAAGGTATCGAGAGTTCTAGATTCATCGAGCATAGCTCGAGCCATTTTTGGAACTGTTCTATTCATCCTTTTTGCCACACCATTTTGTTGTGGGGTTCCAACTATAGAAAATTGTCTTTTTATGCCATGATGTTCACAGAAATCAAAGAATTCATCTAATATATATTCTCCTCCTCGGTCAAATCTAAGACATTTGATTTTTATATCTAATTAATTTTCAACCAAAGCTTTGAAGATTTAAAATTTTTCAAATGCTTTATCTTTATGTTTCAGTAAACTGATCCAACACATTCTAGAGAAGTCATTAATAAATAAAATATAGTATTTTTCTCCATGAGGTGACTTTTTCCTTACAGGACCACATAGATCACTATGTATAAGTTCAATAGGCTTACTTTTTTATCCTTCTTTAGCATTGAATTTCACCCTGGTTTGCTTACCAAAATGGCATGATTTACATATGGTAATTTTAGGTAGAGAGATGCTGTGAAGATTAGGAACAACTTTGAGTCTGCTGGATTTACTTATTTGAGAGAAGCTCAAATGTCCCAAACTTCTGTTCCATAACCAATTTTCCGAAGATTTACCCAAGTAGCATTTTTCTTGGCCACCTTTCAATAAATACAGATTGCTTGGTGTTCTATTTCCTTTATTACAGTTTTTCCTGTGTCAAGTTCATGTACTACACATTCTTTTTAACTAAAGAAAACTTCATTTCCTTGATCACACATTTGGCTCTCACTTAATAGGTTGTGCTTTAATCCATCCACATACATAACATTGTTAGCTTCCACCTTTTCTTTAAGAAAAACATAATATTTTCCTTTAATGATACTAGGAGAGTCATTTCAAAAGGTAACATTCTTTTCTTTCTCTAGAGCATTGTATGAAAGGAGATTATTTATATCACCTTTCATGTGTTTTGAGAATCCACTATCAATGTACCATTGATTTTCTTTCACTTCTGCAAATCAAGCTATGCCATAGCTTTCAACCTGTAAGTCCTTCTTTCTCCAAGCCTTGGAGTTTGAAGGTATATGCTCTTTTGGGTAAAGTTTTCTCCTACATTCAAATCATCCATGACCAAATTTATTGCAATAAGCACATTCAATTTCATTTTGAAGAGGAGAAAAATTGTTATAAATATTCTTCTTTATTCCAGTCTCATTTCTTTTCTTTCTTGCTTCTCTGGTCCTGATGGTTTTGTATGCAACACATTGAGTAGCCTTATGACCAAAATTATGACGTGAGAAACATTGTACATTAAAGAAGAAAATTATGCGATCATGAAACCTTCTATTTATGTTTACATGTTGATTGATATTTTTGTTATTATTCTTCCTTGTATTAAAGTGGTCATGCTTTACCTGTGTAGTTTTTTTGTTCTTTTGTTGAGAGACCGAATGTTGCAGGATGGCTTTAGCTACATTTAAATAGCTTGGTGTTGAGGACTGAGATGTTTCTCCAATGTATCCAAGACTTGTCTTTAAAAGAGGAGAGCGGTGTACCTTGATAATTTTATCTAAGGTTTCAGATCCTTTAGCAAATCTAAGGTTTAAATTTTTTACTTTCTCAATTTCCTTTCTTAGACTTACTATTTCACATTGTAATTTCTCATTGTGCTTCTCCTTTTATATAAGATGATTCCTTAGAGTATCTATGGAAATTTTGTTTTCTTCCAAACATGTTTTGAGATGATTTATTTCTTCAAGAAAGTCATTTTCTTTTAATGCATCCATAAAAGTAACACTAGAGTCTTTTTCAAAAGGCATGAGTAGTCTATTATCTTGATCAGATTATCCTTCTTCACTATTTGATAGACCATCACTATCTTCATGAGTATAATAGCTTTTTTTATTGATAGACCATTTCTTATTTCCTTTAGCCACTTCCTTTCCCTTTTCATGACTATCTTTATGAGGAAATTTAGCAACATAATCACCAACTCTTCCACAAGAAAAACATTTACAAGGAAGCTTACCTCTGAACCTTCCAGTGCCAAGTTGTAGCTTCTTTACAAAATTTATCTCATCTTCTTCTGAAACATACCCTGATCCTTCATGTTCTTCTACCTCCTTTCCTTTTGCAGCAACTTTGAAGACAACTTCTTTGACTTCAGATGGACCTCCTTTTCTCATTTCACAAGCAGTCAGAATCCCATGAAGTTGAACAAGAGTAAGATTTTGTATTCCTAATTTTGCTTTCCTCATTATGACCTTTGAGTTTTTCATATTGAATTCTGAGAGTTTCGAGTTTAGAACTTTTTACCTTGGCATCACCTTCATAGTTTATAATGATTTTGTCCCATATCTCCTTTATTGTATTTAAATGCATGACTTTGATAAATTCCAATTCAGTAAAACTTCCCAATAATGCATTGATCACCTTTGCATTGGCTTCATAGTTCTTTCTTGATGCTACATCTATTGGAACTGAAGTTGGATATTGATAACCTCCTTCAACTATAACACATACATCTGCTCCAAGAGACTAAAGATATGATCTTATCCTTGTCTTCCAGAAAATTAAGATGTTTCTGTTGAAGAGAGGAGGACTGATAGATGTTGTCCCATCTTGATTTCTCATCTTAGTTGATCTTCCTTCTAGAAATTAAGCTTCTTCAGAGGGACCTGCTCTGATACCAATTCTTGGGAAAATTACTAAGAGGGGGGGGGGGGGGGGTGTGAATCAACATTTAGAGCTTACTGATAATTTTAAATTTTTCATTACTGAATTCCATACACGACTTTAATGAAACAAACTCGCTTATGCACGTGGATATACCAACCAAAACTTGTGTATATTGAGATAAATTTATTGTTAGATAAATTTTCAGAAACAAAATTTAACTCAGATTTTCAGCTATGCATCAGTTAGTTAAGAAATAAATATGTGTAGTAACAACAGAATAAATCATCACATAAGAGAATCACACATGAAAACCAAGATTTAAGGTGGAAACCCAATTTGGGAGAAAACCACCACAGTTATCATCTCCATCTTCAATATTTATTATATGGAAAACTGTTTACAATTGTATACTAATGCAGACCCATATCAGTACGCAAGCATTTACCTACAGAAGGCTGCAACCTTCTCTCGTTTTCCAGTTGCAATTGGAAGGGAGCTACAACCCCCTAATCTTGTTTACCAACCGCTACTGGAAGGGAGATTCAACCCCCTAATCAGAACCCCAGCTTCTACTTCCACATTGAAGGCTTCAACCCTCAGAACCACTGCAGCCCACGTTTCATTAATTTTCATACTGGATCACACAGTTTCAACACAACTCTTCTTAAAGAAAAACAATAATAAAATTCACCCAATACATCAATTAGAACAGTGAGATAACTCTGAATAGAACATAGTAATAACCCAGATTTCAGAATCAGTATCCAGAATCAAACTCAAATTTGAACATTGATTACCTTAAAATTCATACGCTACTTTTCTTTATTGAACCCGCATGTATACATGCTTTCCTTCACACCAACCTACATATACATCTGTGAATATTGATCTTCCAGAATATGGTCAGTCTCAGATCGAGATCTGAGGCTTTTAGTCAGATATTTTTTTAGTATTGCAAAACCCTTGATTAGTCAGAGATCATAAAACATATTTACTCACTCATTGATCAAATTAGCAGCATATACAACATTTAAGCAACCCAAATCTACATGAAGAATTCATTGACAGACACCAGAAATACAACAACAATAAACAGAAAACCTTTACAATAAGCTTCAGAAAACCCTCACTTCCACATGTTCCTTTTCTGAGACAAAGTCACGTATATACGCACTTTCACAAAGACGAAATAGAGAATATATATGTAATATTAACTTTGTAGAATGTATCAGATCTATATAAATTACCCAGATTTCTTCAATTCACTTCATCAAACATACACCAGATCATAGATCTAATCATCTCTTCAATAGATCATGTAGGAATATTGTAATTTCAGGTCTAGAGAACCTGATCCATCATTGTATCCAAGGTTGCATCATAGATTCAGATCTACCAATAAAAAAAAGTTCATCCCATGCAGATATACATTAGAGAGAAGTATTCAGTGAAAACCCTTACATGTGCACACCTTTCCACTATGATCTTCTTCTCCTTATATAGATTTATCCTTTATCAATACCTTGAGTCAAAACCACACAATTAATGATGTTATTCTTGGATAGAATCAAATATACAACACAATGCTCAATACTATGGTCTAATGCCATGGTAAAGCCTCCTGGTATCTTATTTTTAGAGCACAAAAGGCATGCGTGAGTTGGATCATTCTTATCTGCGTGTATACACGACTTGGCCTGTACAAACACATGTATAGAGCCTACAATATGAATACTAACCAATATTTTGTTGGACATTACACATTTCTTCTGATAGATTACTGAGCTTCTCTAGAAGACATATACTCCATCTTTTACCAGAGAGTTTCCATCAAGAAAAACATATTAATACATAAGAATCATGTTGACAACATCTATAGGTGTGAGCTTGTGGTTTCTTTTCTACCAGGTGATTCTTCTTGGCCACATCACGTGATTGCAATTTATTGACGTGTCTATCATCATTCTAACAACTTCTAATGCAAATCAAGATAGCCTATTTTTCTATGTTCAAGTATCTTTGACACCATCCCTGAGCCCTTGCTACAATATTCTCTCTCCTTCATCTCCGCAGTACTCACATATGGATGGTTGGTAATTATCATTTTAGTCCCATTACACTCAACAGAATATAGATAGGGTGGTTGAGGTGATGCCATACTTCAATGAGGTTCAATCAAACTTGAAACCATGTACAAACTTGAGATGTTGCTCAAGGTCTCTTGTTCCTCTCTGTCAAGTAGATCTTGCAGAGGCATTGACAATGAGGGGGGTTATCTAGGAGTCCACAATCTCTATCCTTTTTTTTTAAGAAAGAAACTCCTTTGAAGAGACTTGGTTTAGTGAACATGATCTCTTGTGGGTGACTTAGTCTAAATTGATCACTTATCCACTTTATTGTATTTTATTGGATACTTGGATGCTTTTGATCACTCTTCTGACAACTTTTTAATCTATATATAAGTGTAGTCTTCGGTCAAGGAAAACCACACATACGCTTCATATATATATATATATATATATATATATATGTACACATTTGGATTCCTCAACATGTGTATAGTTACATAATACTCTTATCATACTCAAATACTTTATTACTCATGAATCTGTGTGTATATTCTTTCATTGTTGGTTTTGTGATTATATCAATTTTGGTTTTGTTAATTTTTTATTTTTTGAACAACTGCATCTTCAAGCGTGAACAATTGCAGGATAATTTTTTGCACCATTGGAAATAAATGGTAGGCGATGAGATGTATATGAGTGTTGGGATTTTTCTAAGGGCGGTGTGGAATTTGTTCCACTGAGTATATGGTTTGACCTCAAACACTTCCATTATATTTCCTGTTGATGTCTCTCTATCATAAATTAGTATTGACATGCTTAAGATATGATTTAATTGCTTTTTGTTAATTGAATATCCTTCTTTCCTTGAGAACTTGAATAACTCCATCATCTTTATTTCATTTAAGTTCATTTTCCTCTTTGTGTAACAATAAAGGTCTTGATTTTAACGGGTCTTCATTCAAAGGGTTTATATCATGCATCAAAATGAGAAATGAAAATGTTTTCTCCCATTGATTTTTCCCTAGTTTCTTTGTGCTAAATTAGGCTAACAAGAAACAAAATTACTAATTGTTCTCCTATATGAAAATAAATTTCATTTTATGGTTTACATCAACATTTATAGTGAGGAATAGAATCATGGTCCAAAAGACAAAATTTATGATATTTTTAATCCACCAAAAGCTCAAAATGGGTAAAGGTAAACGCAAAATTAGAGAGATTATTTAGTCTAGTACTGTATTTGCTTGGTGAATCTTGGTGATTCTTCCAGTTGATCTGTGTGTGTATGGCTCAAAATGGTCAAAGGTAAGAACACCATTAGAGAGATTCTTTAGTCTAGTACTCTATTTTTTGGTGAATCTTGGTGGTGCTTTTGGTTGATCTGTCTACTGTGTGTGGTTGGCTCAAAATGGGAAAAGGAAAACAAAAAATTAGAGATATTCTTTAGTCTAGTACTATATTTTTTTGGTGAATATTGGTCATGCTTATGGTTGGTCCATCTGCTGTGTGTGGATGGCTCTTTCTTTTTCCCATGCTGCTCTCATATCCCTTCCTCATCTCCCTATTGGGTTGCATGCTTTAGTGGTTTCATCTTTAGAAGCTTGATTGATATATTGAAAAAATGATTACTTTGGCAGAGCTCATTCTTTCTTTCTAGAATTCCTTTTTTTTCACCTGTGGTGGCAAGCTTATTATCATAATCTCACTGCAATTTGTATTACAGTGATTTCAAATATGTGAAATTTTTTCAAAAAGAAACATGGGTAGACCATACATGAAGGCTGGAAATGATGGATTTCAGAAAATTTTAGAATCTTCCTCTTCATCTATAATTATTTTGTTAGCGTTAAGAAGACCTATCTAAGGTTATCTTTATTATACCCTAAATATGTAAACAACTATAATAATTCTTGAGTTGTCCATCGAGTCTTGGATATACAGTGATTGGGTGCTCTGTAAAGGAACTCTTTGATGTGAAGTCACGAGTTCAATCATCCCCCCCCCCGATCATGGTGATATATTGGACATGATGAACATGTAGTCCCACCAAGTTTACAATAAAAAAAATCTCCAATTTAATTTTATATGGAGTAGGAATTTTATATTCTAAGTGGTGATAATAAAGACTATATTCCAAGGTATTTCATCAAGTACTTTTTATAATTTATTCCAATAATCACTTCAAAAACTATCACATTTGTTGATGATAAAGACTCCATAATGACAGGATGGGGAATAAGTAACCACATTTTCAAGGGCTATCTGAAAAACCCTCAAATTCCTAGGAGCCAATGCCACCAAATTATTTTATATCTAAATTCTTACCAGGACTTTGAGCTAAACATGAACAACATATTCCATAAGGTCATGAAAGATCTAGAGAATGGAAGTTCATGGTTTCTAAAAATATTCTACCAAATGATGTTTTACCTGCTCCTTTAGGACCATGGAACACATAAACTAAGGCAATATTTCTCCTCACTATATCATTCATGAGAGGCCGAGCTACTAATTTTTTTCCAACCAATTCTCCAAAATGTATTTGGAACATAATTATGAGATAAGCTCCTACACGCAAGCTTGATATCTCAAACAACCAGTGCCCATAATATCTAGTACATTCTATAATGATCGATCAATCTTGTTTCAGAAACCATGTCAATATTTTGTCTAAGACAGATTTTATGGTCAGCATAGAGATCTAGCTCACCTAAAGGAATTCTTCCTTTTTTATCTGTATATTTACTTTTATGAGACCCACCTGGCTCCATTAGTAGGGGAAGAGACTTAGAATAAAAATATAAAGAAAAAATAGATTTATTAGATGTTTCTAATGTAGTAGAAAACAACCTTTGAGAACTATAATAACTTTGTGATGGAAGCCATTCAACTTTTCATGTGTCCGAATATGAAAGCCCACATGAGAGGATAATACTTTCCAAATCCATTATATGTTTTCCTCTAGCGTCTATTTTGGACCAATTCAAAGGGATCCCACAACCCTTTTTGGGAATATGAATTAATTTTGATTTACCACTTACTACTTGAAGTCTAGCCTTTTGTGAAACTGTGAAATATTGGTTACTAATCCCACCATGACAACGATAGTTCAAAGCAACTAAAATTGATAAATATTCACAATGCTCTCTTGCATTCTCCATGAATGTCCCTTTCAATTCCTTTTAGCTTGTGTTTTTCTTACCTATCCATTTCCTCTGCTGGACAATTTGGGTGATAATGTGATTCAAAGTGATAAGTTGAACAATCCTTATCATCAATTGCTGAGCGTTTCCGTGCTTCTTCATAACGAATTATATCTTCACTTATACAATCATCATTTTGAAAGAGGTGTGGAGAACAAACCTCGAGATCATTTTCTACTCTGTTTTCCAAGTTACCATCCAAATTATTTGATATATTGTCTTTAGTATCCTTGTTAATGCATCTTGGGGGTAATGCCATTATATATGCATTAGATTCCATTCTCTCTTGAGAATTAAATTCACCACTTGACAACGTATAATTTCAATCAAAATCATTTTCGTTAGGCTTCCTTTCAAGCTCATAATCACTTCTCCATCTCAACATAGGGTTTTTCCTATGCACAATATCCTCCCTAATGATAGAGAGGAGGGAAGGAAGCGAAAGGATTAGTCCATAATATTGGACCTTGCCCCCTTAATGTTGAATGTGCATGGTGTGAAGTTAGAACCTCCTCAAAACACTAGTGTACCAGTAGTAAGTACCGACAATATTTGACAACCAGGAAAAGGAGATTTTCGGTGGAGAATTGAAAGGAGACACGAAAGTATGCTTCATATATGATATCAATGAAGACAAATATTATAGTCTAGAAAAATAATATCCTCAGAAACTGTGGACCTTTGACTGAAACATGGCCTTAATTATTTTTTATTTCTTGTCATACCCAAGGGTTTTGTAGACTTCTAAGATCTTGGCTGTCTTTGAAGGACTGAATTGAGTTTTTTAATTAGTTATTCATCTAATTTAACATAAATATCATATATTACAAGGGATATTATATGGAATTTATTATTTCAAAGGCTTTTTGGTTCAACGTTATACTTGTCCATATATAGAATAAGGTTGATTTGAACAAAACCTATTATGGTTCCTTTACTACTCAAATTTTCCTGTCCTTCTACTGAATATCAGTGATGATGTGTCTTATCGCTTATAAAATTGTGAAAAAATACTTGACATGGTCATAGTGTTCATTTATCAAAAGGATAAGGTCTCCTTAGGCCCTTCAAGTTGATATAGGAAAATTTCATTTTTTACATGTTTAAACTATCCTAAGGTTCAAGGCCACCTCCATTTACCTCAAGTCATGTCCCATCAATCATCATATAGTGTCAATTTTCATTCCTCAAGCATTTAAATTTAAAAATAGCACTTAAGTTAGTTTTACAACTTTTCGTAGTGTTTTATACAACAAAACAACAGTTTTCGGTATGAAATTGCCTAATAGTTTCATAGAAAAACTGTCAGAAATTAAACTAATCACACTACAAAAAAACGTCTTCTTGTATGTCTTGTCAAACTCGATGTGAAGTGCCAGTTCATTATTGGAGGAGTTAGGGTGGAGGTCATTCGAGTCTTTTAGGCTTATTTCAAAGGTACAAATCCATGTTTGAGGTCATCATTACCCTTTTTAGCATGCATGTGTCATGATTAATACATGAGCTGTAATTTAAACCAATAAAGATTACCCAATTAGTCTTTTTGTCATACTCTACTTTATCTTTGCATGTTATTGGATTTTTGGAGAGCTGCTTCATCGAGCCAAGAAGGTTGCTGGAAAAATTAAACTTTGGAGGTGTCATCAAGCAAGCGAGGTTGAGAAGATATAAAGCACCCATGGCTGCAAGGAAGAAAACAAAAAAAGGTGGCTATTTTCATAGGTATGAGCCCATGGACATAAATTTTCTCAAAGAAGAACCAAATGCCATGGAGGTATTCAGAAGAACAGGTTGCTTGCAATTCTGTCAAAGGTTGCGAGGTTTTCATATATAGGTTTCTAAATATTTTTCTAACAATTTCATAGGAACAACTTCAAAAGTAGGAATGTTAAACATTACAGTGACACCAGACAAAATTTCAATAGAAACAAGAATCCCTAGAGGAGCGGAACATTAGTTTAAAGGCATCAAGTTCAAAATGCAGGATTGCAAGAGTTCATCAAACCAGATCATAGTGAAATTTATCTGACAAATGATATCCCTAGGAGTTTCATGAAGGAAAACTATTTAAAGTTGTTGATGATCATTTAGAAGTATTTTACCTGTGAAGGAAGGTTTCACATGGTATAATCCTTCAACCTTAGGCTTCTTCTGCATTTTTTGGTTAAGAGGACACTTGACTTGTCCTTTTATTTATACATAATTCTAGGTAAAATGTCAGATAAGGTTCAAGTTAAAATAGAACAAAATGAAACTTCTCTCTTTCACCATAGTTTGATTAAGTTGTTGGCGTTAGAGGAGTTTAAGAGACTACACAAAGATTGGACCTCCTTTCTCTTCATGAGTGGTTCTAAAATTGATGTTGTCACTCCTAAGAGAATCTCCAAACCTAGAAACATTTCATCACCAACAATGGAAAAGGAAGTTGAAGAAGGGAATGGATCATCCCCACTAGAACTAGTGAGCATGGAGACAGAGCCTTTGCAGAAGATTGACACACCTAAAACATCACCTGCAAAACAGAAGCAAACAATCACAAAACAAAACAACAAGATAGTTACTAGCAGCCAAACAATGGCTAAAGGAAACTTAGAAGACATCTTGCATGCAATTGACATTGAAGAATCACCCATTGTGAAAGCTGAAGATATTAAAGATGGAGGAAGAAAACTGAAGAAAGGTAAGACTACTAAAAAATTAGAGTTTGCAACAGATGATGCTGGTTTCATGTTTCAACCTAGAAAGCAAATTACCAGAGATATAAGAAAGGCCATGGAAAGCAGCAAAGGTCAGTGAAACTGCCCAACCACCAAGCATAATAGATCTCTCTTCACCTGCAAAAGAAAATTTGGTTATCAAACAAAGGAAGGGTAAATAGAAAATCATTTCAAAATTAGAAATTGAAACCCTTAAGGAGCAGTTGAAGGAGGCAGGTAAGGAGATATCAGTCTTGAAACAAGAAGCAAAGAAGCATAGAGCTGAGAAGGTTTAGTTTGAACAAATGAGGAAAATATCGGAAGATCAAGTCACAAGTGTCTTAAAGACCTTGGACAATACAGAACGGTTGATAAAGTGGACTCAACCACTAAGGGGAGAAGTAAAACACATCAAAAGGATAAACCTGAACTTGGAATCTAAGAATAGGGCATTAAAGGATAGAATGCAAGATCTTGAAGAGAAATTGGAGCTGATTTATGAGGAGTTGGAAAAGAAAGGATTGAAAATGACTGTGGTAGAAGAGCCCGTTAGTCAAATAATTGTAAATGAGGAGGAAACACCACAGGAGTAATAATTTGAGATGGAATATGCCTTAGGAGGTTCATTACATGCAAAGAACCCAAATTTTGCAAATGGAGGTTAGTTTTGGAAGATAATTTTGAAAGTAGAAATTTCTGGTTTTTTACACAGTGTCGTAGCGTACCTCATTCTTGCAGCCAGAAATATGCTACGAAAAAACCTGTAGGTGCCTTTTTGCATGTTTTATGGAGAGGGATCCATGATTTTAAGGTGTTATGACATGATGAAGATGATGGAACAACAAAGAAGTGAAGAAGATGGATGGAAAAGCCACTTTTCCCACGCTACTAAAACTTGCTACGAAACTGTCCTATTTTCATAGTGAGCAATTGTTGAAGGTTTTTGAGCATCTTAAAAGAATTTTTTTCTACTTGGAGACTTTCGGCATGTCAGAGGACCTTATTAGTAGGTGTTTATGACTCAAAGGGAGTGCCATGCAACTAGGTCATCAGTCAAAACAACGTTGAAGATGGAGGTCATCCATTCCTAAAAGGGAGGGTTATGTTCCATAGATTTAGGGGTGCTTTAAATATGTAAAGTGGTTGTGAACTTGGTCATGTGTCATTCGAGCATGTGATATTCATCGTGTAACCATCATGTAACTATTTCACAGATAGGATAGAGGAATGTAATAAATAGGAGATAGAGTCATATTAGGAGTTAGTTTCTTTAAAAGGTAGCTGTCAGTTGTCTATTGTAAGTTATTGATTTCAGTTATGAAAGGTGTCATAGGATAATTCGAGGATCAAGACACCAGTCAAATCATCCTTATTGTAAAGAAAGTCTATTTAAATACAAAACATCAAAGAAGTAAAGGGTTGGAGAAAATTTTCACCAAAATTGTTTCTTGTATGTTTTTGACCATTATCAGTAATACAAAGTGACATTCTTCTTTCCAGACTTGAGAGTCTCATGAGATTTTTGATATCTTATTTATCTTTATCTTATGTTTTATCACTTATAGTAGGTTTCATCTCTAATTACTCAGAATTCATAATATTATGCTCTAACTTCCTTTAGTGGTGAAATGGTTGTGTTTTCCTATATTGTCGGTGTGAGTTACCTCTGATAAAAACCTTTATATGCCTGAGCTTCCACGTGAAGAACCACTGTCACTGAAACTACTAATTTTTGACTCCATAAGCTCAATGGTTGGAAGCCTGCATTTTTCGAAATGAAATCATACAAAACAAGTCATAATTTCTATAGAGTTATCAATCTAGTACTATCATTAATCAAAATCATAAACCCCCTTGAGAGAGCCCTATCAAACTAAAGAGGCTAATCTTCAGTTAGAAGTGGTTTGAAACAGTTACAATGAGTTGTTTGATGATCAACCAATCAAGTTCAATTTGGTGATAACATGTGGATGAAATTTTGTGATGATGTTTCGTTTATATAATACAACTCCTTCATTTTATATGTAACGTCATCATCATGCATGTGAAATGGCATAAAATTTGTTTCTATCTATTTTCTTTTGATGTAATTTTATAGTTGGAATCTTCGACCATTCCATATTTGTTACACATGTCATGATTCCTTCTACACTCCTTGGAATAGGTGAAAACTGGATTTTGATGAAGATTTTTTATATTTTGTGAGTTTCACATTGGTGAGGCTACATCATAGTCATGTCAATGAATAACACCCAAATAGGGTGGGGAATTGAACCAGTTACTTAGTATCTAGGAGTGCTTTAAAAACACACCTGATCATTGTATATCGAAGACCATGTGGACGATCAAGGCAATAAGAGTTACTAAATACTTAAATTTTGAAGTAGGTTAGTTCTACATTGATACTGTGTACATATATTATTTTATTGTTGTTATTTTTCCTTCATATTTTTTTTCCATTTTGGTTATGGAAGATCAAATATTCTTCTAATCGCTAATATGAATCTTCACGAACCTATTGGCATCTAATCGTTAAATATTCATCGGATTTTGTTGAAAGTTTGTGTGAGGAGGTATATAGTTTTTTAGTAAATACCCACACGAGTCTTCAAGGACAACATAGAATTGAACCATTGACCCATATAATGTCATATGGTTCTACAATTGTTTAAAAAATTCTACTTTTTACACCATCTAGTGACACCACTTATTATTTTACTTCATAATGGTTGCAAGTATACTTTTTAAAAGCAAAGGGTTGGGTTTGGAAATTATGCTAAAAACACAAATATCCCCATGGAGGTCTAGTGGTATTATTTCTTAACAAATTGGTATGGGAATGATGATAATCCCTCAACTTTGCCATGAATATATCCATAAAATTGGTGAAAAATGAGTGATCAACCTCCCAACCACAAGAATATTCTCTAAATTCCACCCCCAAGCTAGGTTATGAGAGCACATGAAAGAAGGATGGCTGTTAGATTTATTTCTCATCCATCCCAACCCACAACACTAAAACCTATAGCCACAACCAGACACCAACAATTATTTACCTCATTGAAAGCTTATTTAGCAATCTCACCCAATGTTCAAACAGTGACAAACCTCTTCCACTTAGCAAAACACAAAAGAAGGTTATGATCTCCATTGAATCCATCCCCTCTAGTTCCACAATGCTGGCATAAAGAATTTGAGCTACTAGTTTCTCTTTGGGAATCCTTGAAATTCATATACCTTGGCTCATTGCTATGATGAATCAAACAAGTGGATAATTTGATTTCAAAGATACCTTACCTCTTTTCCAGTTAACATTGATTTAAATATGTGAGTAATGATATTCCATGTTACTTACTCTACAACTCTCTCTCTTCAAACACAATTCCTTCCTTCCACTTCTGCCACAACCCCTATAGCTTCACAAAAACTGACACATATTTCAAGATAAATGGCTTCTTGGGTTGGTTATATGGAATTCCATCTATGGAGACATGTGTTCTCTCATCATGAGGAAGAATGTAAGTATGACAAGGAAAGAACCTCTCTAAGAAAAAGTAAATGCTATATCTCCCATGCATGAGAATCATGTGTCTTCCATATATAATTTTGAGTTTGGACTTGGAACATATGATCAATAGGGTAGGTGAAAGAGCTTTTAATATAACATGGTTAAAAGATAGAACCTTTGCAAGCGACATAGGGAAATAATGATATATTAGGTTATAAGAGGAACCCCAACCCTTGATAAGAAACCAGATGTGATGTTGTCGTATGAGGTTTCAATATAACTCATGCTAGATTTGTAGGCAACTCCCATCTACCAGCTCCACGTAGAACGCCATACTATCCATACAGAGAGAAATCCCCCAGACCAGATCCATCTCTTTTACCCAACTTTCTATCCTAAGCCTAATATGGTAGGATAAATTCCCTTTGGACTTTCGAGTAATACCCTCTGTTTGAAAGTGGGCATTTGATGCATTGAGGCTTATCCTATACTTGGCTCCATATGCTTGTATTTCTTCTTCTTAGTGTTGTGATAGTGACACTTAGATATTTTTAAGTAGGAACGATTCTTGATTTTATAGGGGTGTCCCTTCAAATCCTACTTTGTACTCCCAATTATGAATTGAGGAGTCTTGTTGACGTAATTTTCATCATTTTTTTGAAATTAAGTAACGTATCTTACCTTCCTAAGGACTCCCTTTACCCTTCCACTCTTGGATTCAGCTCCTGTGTTGCTCCTCAAGAAATATTTTTGGAGGTTATTATATTATTGATTATACTTTGGTTTTATAACAAATAATCATAACATCAAAACCTAGCCTACCTGCCATTTGGACTCATGACCATTCAATAGTGTGGCCTTTTCCTTGGGCTTCGAGCTAACCAAATTTGCAAAGCATGTTGAAATTCTATAGTATGGCATCATTACAATTCGACTGTTATGGATTAACACAATTCTCATAAACCACTACATTACAAAGAATACATGATTTAGTTATTTATAATATAGGGGTTAAAACTGGAATCTTAAATTCTCCATGTCATAAATTCACTTACAAAAAATGAGGGGGGGAATTTTCTATTTGGACTATTGAAAAGATCTTCAAAAAAAAAAAAATACATTGTTGTTGGTCATTTTTATTTGTGATTTAGTATCAACTTTTTTGCTTCATTAGATTTAAGTCCATTCTGTACTGGAAAATAATTCAACACATATTTTTTTCCAATGTTTTGTAGCCTTAAAGTGAACTTATTACTGTATTATTGTTTGATGTTCACTGCTGAAAAGAGATACTATTACTATAATAAGTTTCAATATTTTTTATTTTTTGGTTGCTGTCATTTATTTAGTGTGGAATTGTGAAATTCCAAATCACATGTCTCTTTATGTGAAGGGGATATATATATATATATATATATATATATATATATATATATATATATATATATATATATATATATCCCTGTGGTTCCCTGGATTAAATTTGCACAAAAGTTTAGATGTCATTTAGATATCTAACATTTATGATTTATAATTTGCATATTTACATGATAAAGGAAAGACAAAGGTTCCAATTATAAAAGTCACCCAAAAACAACAACATTGAGATTTTTCATTCATTTAACATATTGCATTTGTCTTCATCAATGCTCTTCTTCTATATGCTATCCACTTGTGACATTTCCTTTGCAATATTTGGTGCATTTGTGAGTTTTAGGTCATTTGTAGGCTATAAATGTCTTCAAAGTTTCAATTCTAATTGATTATTCAACTAAACATATTGAGTCTCTTATACATAATTATTTTTCCCTTCACCCACTTTTCATAACTTCCATAACAAGTAGGTAGAGACCTGCAACTTTGATGATGTTTTTCTTGTTTAGTAAAAGATTGTTGAGACTTTAATTTATTGAAAATTGTAGCATTTACAGTCTATAAAGTTTCAAGATACAATTTTTAAAAGTCTAATTCTTTAAAGGGTGCCAGCTCAATGGAAGAGTATCTGCTTTACAAAGAGGAAGTCGGTGGTTCGATTCCATCTTCCCTAATATTCATATGGAATGGCGGTGATCATTTTTTTGGGACAGAGGCTCTTTTCACCACCACCAATGAGCTTATGGGGACATTGTTTGACTCTCACCAAAATATTAAAATGTGATGTTCAATGAATGCCACCAAATATATGCATCAATAGTGACAACCATGAAAGGCCTGTCACCATAAATCGTTGTTTTCACATGAAATGGTGAGGGTCATTGTTTTTCATTTTAGTCATTATTCGTGACAAAACGTGATGTCACCAATGAGCTTATGGTGACATTTTTTGACCCTCACCAAAGATGAAATGGCGACAGCCAGTGAACATCGCCATATATATGCACCAATAGTGACGACCATGAAAGGTCCATCACAAAAAATCATTGTTATTCATATGAAATGGTGATGATAACTATCCGTCATTATAATCAATATTCGTGATAGACCTTGAATGTCACCACAACACATACATTTAGCGACGCCACCTTTGGTGACAGAGGGTATTTCCCATAACCATTTCTCATATGAGATGGTTATGGTTACTATTCACCATTATAAATCATTATTGGTGAAAGACCTTGAATGTCACCACAACACCTATACTTTCAGCGATGCCACCTTTAGTAATGTTCATTTTTTGCTGACGAAGGCTCTTTTCACCCTCACAATGAGATTATGGTAAAAATTTTCACCCCTCACCAATGTCCTTTTTTCTTGTAGTGGTCATAGTAAAACACCATTTAAAAAAACAACAAAATGGATATAGAAGATATCAATACAGACAAAAAATAAAGTAGCAAAATTGACCATATCTATAAATAGTGTAAACATGTTCATGATAATTTTTTTTAATACCATTATAATCATCCTTAAGGTCTATATTCATGAAGAAAGTTTATTTAGTAGAATCGTTTTTTTACTCCATCACTCCCTAAGTTAAAAATATCATACTGAAAATAAGTCTCTCTATTTTTGCCTTATAATGACTCATACATTATTTGTGAGATTTGCAAGAGAAAAAAATTCCAAATATAATTCATTCTATTTTTGGCATTGGTTCATTACTTTCACAATTTTTTTTCTCCAAAGGGTATATTTTTTATTGAAACATTATTCTCTCATATGGATACTTATTCCAACTATGAGAAAATTACAATTTGGAAATGCCATGAGAGAATCATATTTGTTTCTCAGTGATATATGACCATGGATTTAGCTTATGGTATTTGAAATGATTAGAGAAATTTAGGGATATAGGAGTGGAAGATCATTTAGATGCTAATTTTTATAATTTGAGGTGGTTGGGTGCATAATTGATATCTACTTAGCTTACATGGATGACAAATAAACAAATAATCAATTTATTCATCTAATAACTTTTTTTTTGTTTGTACATGATTTGATTCATTCTAATTGGATGATTTTCCATCCTATTCATATCTCCTAGGCTTATAATCCCTTCCTATGTTTCATAGAACTTGTTATGCAATCCACAACAAATATAGGAGTGAGGTGTGTGTGTTTGTTTCGGGGAAAATCACCCTAGAGGTTTGTTGGGTCGAAGCCTCCACAGATCAGGGCATTCTATTCAGAAGGACTCACACACAACCATACTTGAATGCAAAAAACTAGATAACAATGATAGCAGAACTCACTCGTAGTCCTACGTTCGATGTAGATCCCGCGGGGTCCAAACCCCTAACAACTCTCCTTCCACCTTCAACCTGGAAAAAAAGAAAGAACGTGCACAAAAACCTAGTTGTACAACATATACTTCTTCTAAACGTTAGTGTAATCCATGTGAAATATTATATAAACCATAATAAATTCTTAAATGATAATCTTTTCACATATACAAATAGATATCAACACGTAGGTTCAAGAACAAGATGGTTCTTCATTATTACGAACATCATGTACAGAAATAAAGAGTGGTGAGATCACCTGAATCCTTCCATGATCTTCGAGCAGACCGTCGTCTGGATTCGTCCTGCCCTTGCCTCACTAAGATCCTTTCTAGACTTGTGCACTCGAGATGGCATATAAATGGATGAACATCTCCAGGAAACAAGGGTTTCCTGTATAAATCTGGGAAAGTGTAGGAGGCACGGGGATTTAGACTTGAACTGGGATTCCAACAGAGTATAATGTCTATAAAATTTCTCTCTCCCTTAGGCCATGCACATGAGGGGCTTTTATACTTCCTCAAAGTAGTTTCAATCAGTTGGAAACAGTTGGCCACGTGCTGGTGTGGTTGAACTACCAGAGTAACCATCAACCCAGCCCGAAAATAGGGAATTTTAATATATTTTTTAATGATTTTTAATGGCATACGCGGGAAAGTACATGTGGACTCGTGTATACACGCGGAAAAGTCTAGGCATATCCGCGTATGGGGATTTTAACACTGTTTTTTAGTGAATTTTGTTCAAGTCTGTAGGAATGGGTGCCCAAAGCCATAAAGACAATCATGAATTACCAGAGGGTGAAAAATGATGCTATAATAGATGCCCCCTAATATATGAGGTCAGAAGGGGTAAATGATGGCCGAAATGTATTATGCACATAGAAAGAACTTCGCAAGGACAAGAGAGGACTTCACCAGATTTCAGCCTGCCAAAAACCAATGAAAGAAAAGAGAGAGTCAACTCATGCTGAGGTGAGCATACCCATGCTCAGTCAAAAATACATCATATGGAAAGTACTGAATAGATCCAACATGTATACAAGTATAGCTAAACTGAAAGTACACAATGAATCATCTGAGCATGGCCCAGAAATATAAGTCTGAATCAATGTCCAAGTATCACATATAGAAAGCTGATCAAGGATGCTGCAACTGGATGTCTGATCATATAAGTAACTGAATCTCCAAGTACCAAATCATAAAGGGTAGATCTCATGGTACAATCACGCAACTCGGGAGCCAACATATAAGATGCTGCTGTACTGAACTGCAACATATAAGGGTGGACGACATCACTGGCAGAAACTGAATGGACTGTCAAAAGTGAACCGAGAAATGCTGATGCAACCCGAGGTCTTCACCAATCACTATGGCACAATTCTACACAATGGGAATAAATGAGCTGAAGTCGACCATGTGAGAAATCGTTGGATTACCGGTCAATGATGTATACCGTTAACCAACACGAGACAACCCACCAATAATGAAAATGAGCGTCAAGGTGCCCTAGTACAATCTAACAAGTGCGAATGAATGAGTTGAAGTCGAACACTTGAAAGAATCTACCAATCAGGAGGCAATGATGAATCCCCACTGTCGATAGCGAAGAGTCTGCCACTGATGACTGCAAACCCTAAGGTACTGACAAAAGAATCTAGACCTTATTCCCAGAGCAATGAGTCGGAGTCGATGGGAAAAGATCTGCTGGAAGGAAGGCATTAAGGCATCCCACATCAGTCCAGCGCGAGTGTAACCCGCAGGCCAAGATTTGGAAGGAATCGAACGAAGTAGAGTGACGGAACCAAACCGAAGTACGTTTCTGACATGCACAAGATGAAGCTAGCACACGGAAGAAACCCTCTGAACCAACCAATAATGAAAGCTGACACAGAGGCGAGATATCCACCGATAGGGTCAAATGGAAATCAAGGTACTGCACGAATCCCAAGTGTGATAATGTATGCTGATGTCAAACACAGGGGAAACCACTCAGTCAAAGACCCATAATGATGATCAAATGCTGAGCACAAGGTCACCTATCAATGATGGAAATAGGGCCAGGGTGCGGCTCTAGGTTTGCTCTCAGAGCAATGTGTCGTAGTCGATAAGAGACAAACTCGCCAGCAAGAAGTCAATGGGGACCTTCTCAAACCAGCACGAGCAGAAGACCAAAACATCTGATGTGATAGAACAAGATACTGACAAGACCAGGAAGGCCGACTGAATAATGAGTCAAGAGACACCGCAGAATGGCCGACTCTGGTTAGACTTCCCTTGAACAAAAGCATGACTCATGATGACCATGGCAGTAAAAAGTGACACTGTATAAGTCTGTTATGCAGGAGGCAGAACAAACTCTCCATATGATTGGAAGAGATAACCAACCGGGGGAGAACTAACAAGTGAAACATGGTAAAGGCTGAACCTAGGTCAAAACTAAAACCATCCCAAATGAAGGAAATATATATAAGTATATGTGCTTTGTTCAAGGGCGACAAACTGACTCTGTACTGCCATCAAAACAATGAAGATACATCCCGTTCCCACTCTTTTTGTTATATTTGATTTTTTTTGTCTTTTTCATATAATAAGCCTGAAAAGGAATAAAAGAATGCTATGGTACAATGGATAGAACGAGTATCAAGAAACAGATGCACTAGTTCCTGGGATTGGAATGATCCTATGCTCAATGCAAGGTGGCGGAAACTGGTAAGCGATACTCAGAGGAATGTTCCATCCATGGGTATAAGGGTGTCAAGTCGCGATAGCTAAGTGCATGAAATGGTTAACTTGTACAGATAGAAAAGGTCAAAAGTTGGCTTAAACATTGAGTCCAAATGAAGCCGGCTAAAGGCCAGGATGAACAAGTAGCCAATATGCAATGCAGTAATACAACTTAACGACACCAGGGAGCCTCTAGGGTAATAGCCAGAAAAATGATAGTGAGGAAGAAGAAGAATGAAGCTTCAACACATAAGTCATGGCGGGACTAACGAGGACTCTCAAGCCTACATAAAATGCGGCATGGGCAACAAGTGATAGCAAGGAACTAACTAGGAAGCCCATGTAAAGGAAGGCTCTACCACCAAGTCATGATTAAAAAATCGCCGAGTGAAATGGGTGTAATACTCATGACCTGATGGGATCGACCCTATGGCAAGTGATCAGAATGGAGGCTAGTATGCAAAATGCAACGAAAAGTGGATTCCCTAACCTATATGCCAGTGAGGATCATATACCTGCCATGACGGGTCAGCAGTCATGGATCAAAATCCGGAAAAATCTCAAAAATCATCAAAATGTACCTGAAAACATACCAAACTGGGCACTTCCAAGCATCCGGGTTATGCAGTTTAAGATAGATTGAAAAAATAAGCATAACAATTTTTTGCGAAAATTTTCAACTTTTTGGGCATAAATAGACAAATTACCTCATATTTGGTTCATGATTACATTGCTGATTTGGAAAAAAGTGCTCTGGAGAAAAAATCTTCCTTCGTCAAAACAGGAGCAACCGACCATCGAATTACACCGAATTTCTCAGGTAAGCTCATCAACCATCCTTGCTATTCATTTTGTCCGTTCATAAATTAAAATTTAGGAATTTTTCACCATAGAATCTCTTGCTAAAAATCACGGGTTTGCGCATACATGGGTTTATAACGACCAAGTCACGTATACACATGACTATGCACAAAGAAAGTCGTGTATGCACAACCCAAAATAAAAAATTCGTAGCTAATGAACGAATTATTGAAATTTGACAGGATGACCATATCATGGAGATAGCGTGAACATAGTGCTATTGATCAAGAAGTCATGTAGAACTAAGCGTCACTAAATATTCTCCGTAATTGTGGATTGCTGAAGCTTTTTAAAATGCCAAATATGAAGAGTAATGTCCGGTTGCTCGAAATGCTCGTGAACTATTGGGAACCAGAAGAAGACTGTTTCATTATAGATCAGATGCCCATACGCATCGAAGTGGAAGATATATATTTTATTACTGGACTCTCCCGGAGGGGGGAGCCAGTAGACTTGCACGGTAAGCCTTTGGGAGGGCTCACCATGGAAGATTACGTCCATGTGTACTGCGTACAGGGTTCCAAGAAAGTTGGAACTCAAATTGCAATCAAATATTTAAGGGATTTGCACATGAAAATCCTCCTTTTCACCATTGGCAAGGTGGCAGAATCTGCCTCCCTACACCAGGAGTCTAGGACGCAAATGAGCATAGCAGTGGAATGCTTAACTCATGTCTATTATTGGTGCACAGCCCTACTGATGAACATGAAGCAACAATTGACCTCTATCCGCCAAGTAAAGACAAACCATTTTGGATACGGTACAATTTTGATGACATTCTTCTTTGAGAAGATTCCAGTACTAAGACCCAGAGTGATCTCTACCATCAGCAGCCCGAAAGACCCAAGAATTACTTGCTGGGCAGACATGATGAAGAGATTGGGGGGAAGTGAAGCTCCCCGGACCACTTGGGATGATGAGTTCTTCCAATGGTGGAGAGAACAAATCATCGCTGTGGACGACTATCGTTATGCTGGGATGGACTTTCGTGGCGATCCAGATCTTGTCCTGCCACCAGGCGCAGCATGGGGTACAGTCGGTAAGTTTACAATTTTTGACTTATATAATTTTTTTGGATTTTTTCAATATGTATGAAAAAATGTGAAAAAAAAACATGTTTTCTATTGGATTCAAATGACTTACAATGTAAAAATGATCATGAAACAGATATTGGACCAGTTCGACCTGAGGGATGCCCAAGACATAAGCGTCGCAGGGGCAAAGCGGATACAGTAGATCCAGACAGAACCCTCCAGGCTGTACAGAGGAACTTGGAGGGATTAACCCGCCAAGTACCTATGGCTGCAGTGGTAGATCTTCCTGAAGCCATCCAGAGACAGGTGGTAGGAGTACCCTGTGACTGGATACGGTTATTCTGCTGTGTATCCACTGCGATCCTGTTCTATAGGAGCACAACTTCTGGGTAGGGACCTCAGGAGTAGATAGATATGATGTATCAGATGACTGTATATTTTTTGAGACTAAACATGATCGGGCATAAGCCCAAATTTTTGTATGACTTATGGATCTAAATTTTTGTATAGTTTTGAACACTCTGATGATATATAAACAGCGATGTTTGATGTGATGTAACAAATGTATCAAAATGTATGATGTTTTTGATGATTAAAGTTTATTGTATGGAATGATTAATATTCCAATCAATTGCTTGATTAGCTAATGAGTCTGCCAACCAATTGTCAGCTCGAGGATTATGAATGAAAGTTAAAAATTGAAATGATCTTTGTAAAAAATGTACCCTCAAGAACAACCAGAGTAAAAATGGATCTCGAACCCGATAAGTATTGTTCAACTGCGACACCACCAGCTGAGAGTCCAAGAAAACTACTAACGAATCAACACCCAAAGATATTGCCTCCGAGAGTAGATAAACAACTGCAGTGTATTCTGCTATATTATTGGAAGCAGGACCAATGCAGACCCCTCTTGATACTAACAGCTGACCGAATGGATAATGGAGCACCCAAGCCGCGGAAGCTAAGTTCCGGGTGTGTCAACTAGCACCATCGGCGAAACCAAAATGACTCATGACATCCGACACAACCTGCCAAAGTAGATCAAAAACATCACCATCCCATCAAAAATCGAAAAACCAGATATGTATAAAGAAAAACTACTATATACAAAAGCAACATGTCAGGCCAAAGCCTAGGCATAATACTTTTTCAAATAGAGCCCATTTCTGGGCTACGACAACTCGTTCCCTTCAAAATCAACCAAGGTATATGCTCCTTTTTTAAGTACTTTTTTAACGATAAAGGGGCCATACCACATAGATTTAAATTTTCCTGCCCCCAGGGCATCTTTTTCTTGGGCATAGACCAAAACAAGGTCACCTTCCGAAAAAACCCTAGGTTTGACCGCCTTATCGTACTGAACTTTAACTCGGTTTTTATGCGCCTCATTCATCGTGGCGGCATCCCAATGCTGCTCATTGAGATGTTCCAGATGAAGGGGCCGTTCTTCAAGACTAGAAGTGTCAGGAAGAAGTTCAACAACTAATTTGAGAGAATGAATCTCACATTCAATGGGAAATTTGGATTCCAAACCGTGCACTAGCTGAAACGGAGTAAAGCCAGTTGCAGTTTTCACTAACGTCCTGTATGCCCAAAGTGCAGGATATAGCATAATATGCCAGTTGGATCTAGCTTTATCAATTGTCCTGTGAAGAATTGTCTTCAAGGATTTATTCATGGCTTCCACTTGCCCATTGGCTTGAGGATAATATGGAGATGAATGCTGCTGTAGGAAACCCAATTTTAGAGCCAACTCAGCCATCATTCTATTCTGAAAATGCCTGCCATGATCAGTGACAATCTCTATAGGAATACCGAAACGAGCAATAACCTGGTTGAAAAGAAAAAGAGCTGTAGTCTCACCATCATTCCCAAAAGTAGGCATAGCCTCGACCCACTTCGTAAAGTAGTCTACTGATACAATAATGTACTTGTGACCCTTAGTTGAAGGCGGGTTACAAGTAGTATAATCAATACCCCACTTTTTAAAGGAACCGACAGTAATGACTGGAAAAAGTGAAGTTGGATGAGCGCGCATTTTTCGAGTATAAACCTGACACGGATGACACTTTTTGACCGACTCCATACAATTTTTGAAAATCAAAGGCCAAAAGTACCCAGCACGCAAGATCTTTTGGGCTGTAGCAAGCCCAGATAAATGACAACCACAAGCTCCACTGTGGCAATCATTCAGCACAGCCTCAACTTCTTCGAGAGTTAAGCAATGTCTCAGGATTGAATCAACCCCTCGACAGTATAAAGCATCACCAATAATCAAGTAATTCTTAGCCAAGTGACGCAACTTATGACGCTCATCTTTCGAAAAAGTAGAGGGAAACTTCGCAGTCTGGAGATACACAATGATATCTCCATACCAAGGATCCTGTGGAGAGATAAGAAACAAATGTTCATCCGGGAAGGATTCATCATAAATCATATCTTCCCCACAGGGCAACTCGGAGATCAATTCCGTGAAAACTAATGATTTCTTGGACTTGGCAGACATAAACTCAAGATCGAATTCCTGCAAAATCATAATCCATCTATTGTATTTGCCCCCAATCACTCGCCTACTGAGGACAAACTGAAATGGATTGGCTGCTGCCAAAACATAAGTTTTTCGAAGAATAATGTAATGCCGGAGTCGCTGCACAACACGAACAACTGCTAAAACTAACTTTTCTATCGGAGTGTACCAGAGTTCAGGTCCTACCAAGCCTTGACTAAGATAGTAAATAACATGCTCTGCAAGAGCATCATCCTCCTGAACCAGAACCATACCAATAGTAGATTCTGCTGCTGCCAGATACAAAATGAAATCCCTACTATAATTAGGTGGAATCAATAAAGGAGCAGAGGTCAATGCTTTTTTCAAAGCATCGAATAAGCGTTGAGCAAAGTCATCCCAAAGAAATGGAACCCCCTTCTTCAACAGTCTCATAAATCCCTTGGTAACTTCAAGATAATTTACGATAAATCTCCGAAGAAAATTAGACTTTCCTTGTAGACTTTGAAGTTGATGGATAGAGGACGGGGGAGGCAACCGAAGTATTGCCTCAACCTTGAAGGGATCTACCCTAATCCCTTCCCTAGACACAATGAATGCCAATAACCGACCGGATGTAACTGCGAAAATGCACTTGTTTGGATTCAACCTAATCTTATAGAAACGACACCGTTCAAATATTTGACGGAGGTGAGCAGGATGATCCATCCTCTTTCGAGAATGAGCAGCTAAATCATCCAAATACACCTCGATAATCTTTTTGATGTCATGGAAGGCATATGACATGGCCCGCTGAAAGGTAGCCCCAGCATTTTTAAGACCAAAAGGAATCTTCTTGTATGCAAAAGTACCCCAGGGACAAATAAAGGCAGTCTTATGCTGATCTTCTGGATGGATAGTAATCTGATTATATCCGGAGAAACCATCCATGAAGGAGAAAATCTCATTACCGACACACTCGTCAATGATCTGATCGATAAATGGTGTGGGGTAATTATCTTTAGGACATGATTTATTTAGGTCTTTGAAATCGATGCAAACTCGAATCGTTCCTTGCTTTTTATCTACGGGAACAGGATTTGAAACCCATTCAGTCAAAGGAACTAGGAAAATGAATCCCGCCTTAAGCAGCTTCTCCACCTCAGCTTTGATAGCTACTGCCTTCCTAAGATTAATCGAATGAAGTTTTTGCCTCACAGGCTTAGCGTTTTCGTAAGTCTTGATCTCATGCTGGACAATAGATGGATCTATACCAGGAATTTCCTCATAAGACCAAGCGAATACATCCCTATACTCTTTAAAGATCCCGGTGTAAATCTGAATCTCTTCACAGGAACATTCAGCTCCGATGAAGACATTCTCAATAATATTGGGATCCCTGAAAATGTTCACCGGGATAGTGGGAGAAATCACAGCCATGTTCCCTTCAGCATAAACCTGTGTTGGTGCTAAAGGGCTCAGGACTGGGCGAACAGGACCAGGAGACGGAAGACTTGGAAAACTTGTTTCAACTTCACTCAAATCAGGTAAAAAGTAAGACCGATGATGCAAATCATCCCACTGTCTATCTATACCAGTCATAGCTTCCAGGATGGCCTCTTCAGATGGAAGAGTGGTATCAAGGAAATGCTGGGTAGAAGAAGAACTAAGTGCCCAAGCCGGAGCCACATCTCCATCCAACTCTTCCGGTGAGAGAGGAGCTGGGATGGATTCTGCAGAGTCAACAATAGACTGATAAGCAATCTCAGCTGCAGACATTGGAAATGCCATTCCACCCACTTGACCTTCCGCTAATGTGGCAGTAGGGGAAGGTAAGGTCCAAGGGTCCGAAAAATAATGAGTTTTGAAGAACTCTCTTCGAAGAGGAGCCTTGGAGGATGAAATTGCATTAATATGAACCGTAGGAGGAGGAATATCAAAAGTACCCATCAAGGAAGAATACATTCCAACTCCTAAATTCTCAATAGGTGCCTTGGTATTTTCCAACTTAGGAATAGATGAGTCAGTGGACGCATTTTCTACAGGAGGACAGTCCAGTTGGTCCACTGTAACAATCCTCCCTTCGTGAGGGAAACAAATAATCCGAAACAATGAGGATGCAATGGCATCCATCCCATAAATCCAGTTTCTCCCCAATAGAAGGTTGTAGTCCAAGCTTGAATCAACTACCTCAACCTCTATATTCACAGTTTTTCCCCCAACACAGATAGGCAAAGCTGGGACAATACCATGGGGTCTGTGAGAATGACCATCAAACGCAGTCAGAAGAGTGGTAGATGGAACAACTTTGGGAGATCCAATCATCTTCCAACATGTGAGAGACATCAGGCATGTGGAAACACCCTCATCAACAACCGTCCGAAAGATATTTCACTTTCAGTACGATGATTTAATATGAAAAGCCATATCATGGGGGAGTCTCTTCTTAAAATTAGTCATATCAAATGTAATCAGAAGAGAATTTTTCGGATCAATATCCCCAATGGCAGTGAGCAAAGCACTGCGCTGAGCCGGACAAGACTGGAGCACCTCTAAAGCTGACATAGCACAAGGACTCTGCACCAGATCTTCCACAATAGAGTAGTTCTGGGTAGCCCTAGCGTTTGGATTAATCATTGAACGCTTAGTGGATGTTTTGGGCATCCAAGGCATAGGCTCAACAGTAGGCCTTGTAATGTAAAGTGGCTCAGTAGCATCAGGAGCATCCTTAGCTTTCGAAGACTCTTCTCCGCCATAATCACGGGATCTCGTAGCGACATCCACGTGAGCACTCACCATGAATATGTTCGATGGAATTTCCCCTTCCTGGGTGCCCCCAGAGGAAGCACCAGGATTTTGGTTCGCGCCAACAACTAGTTGTTGCCCTTGGGGAAAAGGGTTTGTTAACACAACCTGGGAACTAGAAGAACCCTGTTGAGCTAACAAGCGCTACGCATCCTGAATTTTAGGGAAAAGGTGTGTAAGATGGTCTCCAGCACACAGCTTGCATGGAAACTTCACTTTCCTTTTCTCCTTTGGACCCTCACCAACATGCTCATTGGTTTTATTCGCATTACCCTTCCCATTCTTGCCCTTTTTCTTATTATTTCGTCCCTTCTTCTTCCCTTCGGATTGTTGATTTATTTTGGGATCAGAAGCTTGGACAACATTTATGGAAAAATATTGGGAAGGTGATGACTCAGCAGGCACAACCTGACTAGAAGGAGCAGATTGCAAAGACAACTGCTGCAATTGAGTAAGCAGGCTGGCTGCACCACTATTGATCGATCCAATCAGTCCGTCACCATGAGGACCAGGCTTAGTTTTGGATAAATCTAATTTGGAGCGAGGAGCATTGGGCAAATACTTATGGAGGACCCGAGACTGAGAATATATCAGTTCCAACTGTTGGGCCCTGAAAATGGCCTGCTCCTCGGAAAATACCCCTGAGAGGGATACATCCTTCGAAATATCTGACTGCAGAGATTTCAGAAACCATTCCAAAAGGAATTCACCCGGAATATGAGCTTTAATAAGCCTTTTCCTTCTCCGCCATTCCTGAATATGGTCAGAAATGTGGGTTGCGTCGTCCTGTTTAAAATTAGCCAGGAGTTCAGTCCCGACGTCATAACAGACTGGAAACTAGAAATGGTTTAGAAATGTAACAGCCAGTTCTCCAAATGTAGCAAAACAGCCCCCAGTTAGCTCAATATACCATTTGGCAGCGTTTCCAGTTAGGGTACGTTGAAACAATCTCAACCTAATCGAATCATCGATCAGGGAGTTCAAAGAACACCATAAATGGAAGGTAGTGATGTGGTCAGCCAGATCTTCTCCATTCTTGCCTTCAAACTTTGGAATGTCTGAAGGAAGTTTGGTGGGAACCGGAGGCCACCCCGGACTATAACGGATCGTATCATTTGTCAATTTCGAGAGGTCTGGCAAGTTTAACGTTGCCAGAAAAGGTAAACGTGGCGGAGCCTGAGGATTCCATCCTTGATAGGATGAATTCCCAACATTCTGAAAAGAATACCCTGGATTTGATGAGGCACCAGGTTGCCAAAAAGGACTCATAGAAAAAGGAGAAAAACCTCCTCCCAACGTAGAGTTACCAAAGCCCAGACCAGTTCCCCCCACTGAAGTATGAAATGAAGAGGAAAGCCCCTGATAGGGGTTCCAGGCATTAGACAGAGGAGAAAAATTATGATAAGCACTCGATGAAGGGAAAGAAGCATTCCCTTGGTGACCAACGTAAAACTGATTCCCTGCCCCCGCTGTAGTGAATACAGGGTTCCAACCTGTAAAAGTAGTCGAATTCTGACCTCCAGACCAAGGCTTGAAACTCTGAGTCTGAGACGTAAACGGAAAGGACCCTAAAGAAGGATTTGAACTAGGAATATGTCCAGTTCCGAAGGGGAACCCTTGAAAAGAAGCTGATCCACTAGCCATGGAGGACATGGGTGTAGATTCAGCTGCAGCAGCAGAAAAGGAAAAAGAAGGAATCCCACTAGTGGGCATTCCAAAACAAAAGGGACCAGATTGAGAAGCATGTGCTTGGGTGAAACCAGAGCCAAACACAGCAGCACTAGAAGCAATCGAAGATATAGCAATAGTGCCCCCTCCTTCAACAGAAGCAGGAGTCTGAATGCCTACAACACTCACAACAGAAGCCGCGTTCCCAGTCGTGGCCATCGAAAGGTAAGTATAATACGGAGGATCTTTCGGTCTCTCTGACTCAGGTCTGACGTATTCAACAACGAACGGATAATCAGGAGGTAGAGGAGATGGAAGTGACACTGATGGTTCAGGTACTTCCTCTATTTGAACTTCTTCTTCCTACGGAAATAAAACTCGCGAGGTGAGCGGAACGCTCCTCTCGGAACCAACACCAGAATCAGCTACGAAACCTTCAGACCCTTGTGGAGCATCTCTCTCCACTGCGTCAGACGTCACAGGGTGGTACCCACCTGCTAAATCACTGCTACGCCTTCTTGAAGAAGGCTCTGGACTCTCGGGAGATAACCCCCGGATTCTCCTCGATCGACGAGGCGCTTGATCAGCCACTTTAACAAATTTTAATTAGACTCAAAAAATATAAAGCTGAGAAATCTAGGAGCAAAGAGCACTCACTATAAAAAGAAATCCCTGAGATACAATCAAGCAAACAGCCTTCAGGTATTTCCGCTCCGGGTGATTAGGACCGGACACCAAAATACAAGAAAACGAAATATAGGACCTCCCGAAAGCAGTCTGGGATAATTATGGCCCAAGCCTGCTAGCGAAGGTATCATAAATAGTTACGCCGACCTCCTAACGACAACCTTTGCCTGCTCAAGTACCCAAGCTTCACAAGGGAACCCCCCATAAGTACTCCTGAATGTGAATCGACGTCTGCCTCAGGTACCATGGGTATTCCCCCCCGCAGTCACCTATGTGGAACCTAGGAGTGGCAACTATGGGCACCAATCTGTGTCAGAAGCCGAGCGGAACGGTCTTGAGGTCAGATTCAGCAAATCAGAGAGGGGGTATCTCTCTTCTCAGCCTTCACTTCCCCTCGCGCTTGACTCTCTGGAGGAGAGCTTTCCTGGTCCACCTAACAGAGTTGGATTTCACTCAATTAATTAACTTTTATGTTTTGTTTGAGCGGCCTTGGAGAGTTAACTCTCCACTCACCTAATCCAAGGCCCTACAACCTAGCTAGTTGGTGTATGACAATTAAAAAACTTGCTAGTTGCTTTTAAATTATATCGCTTATTTTAATTGGCCGTTATGTTAAGTCAAAGGGATACGGAAATGAAACTTGTGGTGTTTTGACGCAGAAAAGAAATTAATAAAAGCCAAACTACATGCAAATACAGTTATTGTCTTTCGATGAAAAGCAACTTATATACGGGTTCTACGAGACTAAAAAAAAATTATTTTTCTTTTCAAATAACAAACTCCACACTCACAAAAACTATGAAAATGACTAAATGCTTAAGTGCACCTGATGCAAATCACTAAGAGCATGCAAATTCTAAGATGTTAAATCTACTAAAGCAGAGAGAAATTTCCCAAAGATCCTTCAGTTTTATCTCTTTTTGGTTTTCCAAAAAGCTAGTTCCCTAAATCAGAAACTCTTAATATAAAGACACCAAAAACGCTTGAAACAAGAGGAAGAAACCAATGACAATTCCTTTCCAAAATCAAGTTGAAAACCAAAAGCAAGAAACCTCAACAAAGCTTCAACAGATATAACAAAACAAAAACAAAAATGTGAAACAAAAGCAAAGGACAAAACAAAATGTTTTTGAGCTTTTGAGTTTTATAAAAAGGAAGAGCTCGACAAGACCAAGAAGACTACCAAATCCCAAGCCAAACAACTCTGAATTTCAAGCAAAAACTTCAAAAATGATCCAAACCTTATAGGGCTAGCTAGTAGCAAGATTTATATGAGCAAAAGAAGACAAGAAACTCAAACACTCAGCCTAGAAGAATAGTACAACCTTGCAGCAAACAAAAACTTCAAAGAACCTAGAAAGACTCTTCAAAAATTTCAACAAGAGCTAGTCAACTGAACTCAAGAAAACCAACCAAACAATGGGCAAAAATCGAAATGCAAAGCAGGACACAAAGGTAGGAAAGAGTAAATGAGCAAAAGCTCTCTATTCTGATGAAGCAGAACAACCAAGAATCCCCAGGAAGAGATCTTGGTACTCAAACCAGAAATGCCAGCACAAGAAACAAGATTTGCCAAAAAATCTAGTTTTCAACCAAACCAGAGAGAGAAAAGACCAAATACCACTTTCTACACAATCCAGAGGATACAAAGACACTGCAGAAACAGGTCTCTACAGGCAAACAGGGCTAAAAAGCCTAAAAACCTAAAATTTCAAAATTGACCTAGGTATACGCGACTGGACAGTTTAGAAACAAGCGTGCATACGCAACTGTGCTAAAGGAAACTCACGTATACGTGACTACCTTTAACAAAAAATGCGTGTATACGCGTCTGTGTATAGACTAACCCGCGTATGCAAAGGTAAATAATAAAAATTAAAAAAGATCAAGCCTGGATAAGAAACTAGGACTTCAGTCTAACTGAGAAAGAGTTAACTGGACTGGAAATAAAAGTTAAAACTGTTGGAAACCTATCAAACAGCTGAAACCACCCAACAGGGGAATCACAAGAATGTGGTCCCCAGTGGAGTCGCCAGTTCTATTTCGGGGAAAATCACCCTAGAGGTTTTTTGGGTCGAAACCTCCACAGATCAGGGCATGCTATTTAGAAGGGCTCACACACAACCATACATGAATGCAAAAAACTAGATAACAACGATAGCAAAACTCACCCGTAGTCCTATGTTCGATGTAGATCCCGCGGTGTCCAAACCCCCAACAACTCTCCTTCCACCTTCAACCTGGAAAACAAGAAAGAACGTGCACGGAAACCTAGTTGTACAACATATACTTCTTCTAAACATTAGTGTAATCCATGTGAAATATTATATAAACGATAATAAATGCTTAAATTATAATCTTTTCACATATACAAATAGATATCAACACGTAGGTTTAGGAACAAGATGGTTCTTCATTATTACGAACAGCATGTACATAAATAAAGAGTGGAGAGATCACCTGAATCCTTCCACGATCTTCGAGCAGACCGTCGTCTGGATTCGTCCCGCCCTTGCCTCACTAAGATCCTTTCTAGACTTGTGCACTCGAGATGGCATATAAATGGATGAACATCTCCAGGAAACAAGGGTTTCCTGTATAAATCTGGGAAAGTGCAGGAGGCACGGGGATTCAGACTTGAACTGGGATTCCAACAGAGTATAATTCCTATAAAATTTCTCTCTCCCTTAGGCCATGCACATGAGGGGCTTTTATACTTCCTCAAAGTAGTTTCAATCAGTTGGAAACAGTTGGCCACGTGCTAGGGTGGTTGAACTACCAGAGTAACCATCAACCCAACCCGAAAATAGGGAATTTTAATATATTTTTTAATGATTTTTAATGGCATACACGGGAAAGTACATGTGGACTCGCGTATACACATGGAAAAGTCTGGGCATATCCACGTATGGAGATTTTAAAACTGTTTTTTAGTGCATTTTGTTCAAGTCTGTAGGAATGGGTTCCCAAAGCCATAAAGACAATCATGAATCACCAGAGGGTGAAAAATGATGCTATAACAGTGTTGATCTGATAATATAAAACATAGTATGCGTTTAAAGGAACACAATACATCCATTTCCTTGATGGTGGTTGAGGGGATAGATAGTGACCATGATGAACATCGACTAATAGAAAGAACAAGAAGCTGAAATCATACCATAGTATAATCAATATTGTAAGTATGGAATTGAGTGTTCTCTTTCTCCTAATTACAACTTGGATTTCTAGTATTTTTTTAAGCCATGTAGTAATATCTTCATTAAACCATGGACACACAAGAATACCCAATATATTCACTCCATCACAACCACTTGAAAATCCCTAGTCAAAAAAATATGTACCCAATACTACTTTCCTTTATATAGACCTAGTTGTGCTAGTGTTCCTTAGCCGTAAACCAAAATTCTTTTTATATAGGATAATTTTTGTTGTTATACCTTACATTTGTAATGATTTTAAATCTCATTTATTTTATCCTTATGTTACAAATTTATATTCGTTTTCTCGATGGAGTGGTTAACTATGTAATAAATTATTGATGTAGGTTTTAACACTATGTTTTGCATAATTTGTTAATAATATTTTAAGAATAATAATTTATTTATTTGTAAATGTCGTATGGAAATTACTGGGATTTTATTTTATTAGAATTAACAATGGTAACCCCTTATCCTTTTAAAAATAAACCCTCATTATAGACTCTATTATCACTTTATAACTTCGATACACAAAGGGATCAAGTACACTAGTTTGGATGATGCAGGGAAACATAGAGTCATAGTGATTGAATATTCATGGATGGTTGTTTGTTTGGTGAGTGCTACCCCTCATCACTAAAGAAACTAATCACAAATTTTAAACCTTTCAAATCACCCTATTTCACTCTTTAATTTCATATAAGGTTCAAGGTTTAGAGTGGATGGAGCTAAAAAGATTGGCTCCCAATCTGTTTTTGTTACCTATGCAAGAGAGAATTTGAATCATTTCCTTTATTCACAATAAGGAAATTTAGGTGATGTCACAATCTATTAGGAGTTGGAATATTTTTTTTTCTAATCAAGGGCCCATACAACTCAATGTATATTGTATATAACACATAACTAAGGGTGACACAAATGGTCTCAATAGTTACAAATAACATGAATTTTTGTTTTCAAATTTTTGTATACTTTTGCGATCATTTTATGATTCATTGAAATATTTGTTTTGCACCATTCCAACATCACACAAAATATTTTCAATTATGTTATCTCAAAGTATAGTTTCAGTCACACACTATATATTTTTTTTCATTATGTTATTTAAGGTAGAGTTCTATTTGTGTGCCATAATATTGTGTTATCGTATATATTTTGTTCTTCTCCTCAGATACAAATTGTACTTCTCCTCAAATAAAATTAGTGAATGCATCATATTAGGCCATTGCAAATTATTAATTTTTTCCCATCCCATTAACATAATGTAATATATTTTGAATCCACATAATGCATGTCACATTTTAACACACCCTTATTTTTTACCGTATCGTTTGCACCAAAATGGGTTGCTAGTTAAGATACATTAAGATTGAACCATGAGAAAATGCCTTAACAAAAGGACCTAATGATTGATACAATTTATTATAAATTTCTGAAATGATAATATTATTTTATAACTTGACCATTGACACATGGATCTAGGTGGAGAAAGCTTCATATTTTCACTATAGATCATGTATTTATATTTTATGTATTAGAAGATGATTTCTTTAAAATGATGTAGGTTTGTTGCTTTGTGGCATTAGGATTATTTCAAGGTTCTTGAGTTTCATCTTCCATGAAAGAATTAAGAATATTATATTAGATTAAAATAGAAGAGAAACAACTAAAACAAGTATTAAGTGAATTTTAGTTGGAGGGGATTTTAATGTGAATTCAAACTTGAAGTATCAAAGCATTATCATTATATGTTTACAAGTAACATGAATATGTTAAAATCTTGTGGAGTAATATTTCATTTAAAATGGAGCAACTCAAATCACCATCAATGATAGTACATATGCATGCCAACAACATCTTCTTCAACTTTTCTACACTTTAGCATAGTGATGTCATCTCACCCAATATGTTATAATATTTGATTGAGTAGTACTAGTTACCAAGCATATTGTCTCAATACATACTCTTTTCTTGTATGTATTGATTGAGTTGTAGATTGAGTAGTACTATTTACCCACAATAGTGCCTCAATACATAACAAACAACCTAATTGCCTCTTGAATTATTTAACATAACTAGTATCTATCTATAATTTTATTATTGAAGGTAAAAAACACAACTACCATCTCTCGCTTTAAGTGTAAATAAATTAATTCTTAATTAATTATTTATATATAATAAAACAAAAAATTTTAAACATTCTATAATCCTAGATAGCATTTTTGGGATTCAATTGCATTAACTAAGCCATTCATCTATGACCATTTCCATGAGAGGTAGTAGTAACTATCTAATTTCTCATTATTTTCTAATAGTCCACTTAGCACTTATTGCATCGGGTGATTCTCACAGGGGTGAATAAATGGGATTGAAACTAGTGAAATGAATCACATAGCGTCAATCATCACTTTCGGGGGTTACATCCATTAACAAGGACTTCCCAAGAGGTCACCCATACTAGAACTCTCGCTCCAGTGCACTTAACTTTGGAGTTTTCCCCACAACCAATCCCACTTAACTTGCTACCCCATTTTCAAAACCTTAAAAATTATTGTGCCTCATGAACCTATTAATAAAAATTTAAACTCTCTTTTCATTTCAAAAATATAATAACATTTTCCCACCTCTCACCATTCTCATAAAGGAATACAAAGAAGAGTATAAATTGGAGGATCAAATGGTTCTTCCATATCTTTGCGCTTGGGGAAATGACGTAGCTTGTGAGGTGAAACCGAGGGGCCTCAATTGCTGGTTGAAAACTATTTCCAAACCCCCTCATTGGCGTGGGCTATGCCTCAGCCTTTGAGAATTTTTGGAGGGCTTCCCTTTGGTTGGCCCCCAAAAAATTAAAATTTCCAAACTAGTAGGAAAATATATTTTTGGAGGGCTCCTGTTTAGTTGGGCCCCAAATAAATTAAAATTCCAAACTAGTACAAAAATATAAATACAGGTGAACCACTTTACATAGTTGGGATTACCGGTGGTTAAATTCTGAGAAGTTGAGCTATGGTAAATATGGAAGTTGTTTCTTAAATTCCACACTAGTAGAAAAATATAAATATAGGTGAAGAACTTTACATTGTTGGGATTACTGGTGGTTAAATTCTGAGAAGTTGAGATATGGTAAATATGGGAAGTTGTTTCCGCATGGATGTCGATGGTTTATTCAGCCTTACGTGCCATTCTAGCCATCCCAGTTATTAAAATTTCATTGCTCTTTTGGAAAAGCCCATTCATTTAAAAATTGAACAAAAATTAGTGTAGTCCTTCCATACTCAATATGTTTGATATTAAAATTTCAATATTAAATTTGTTTATAATTTCAATATTCTCAATATTTGATAGACTAGATAATTTTCTTACACTGCTACTAAAATTATAATTTTACATACTCAAATACTCTAACTCATAGCATTCTTGTATTACAATATTTAGAAAATCATAAGTTAAGATGTGCTAGAAAAAAATCCCAACTCATTTGATATAAAATTATTTTGGAAATAAATTTTAATAGGATTTGTTTATATTATTAAAAATATTTTAAAATATCCCGGATGCGGGTGGCCAGCATGTCTGAAAGGTGGCAAAGGTGGTGGGCTGGCGTGTGGGGTCTACTACCACCACCCTACTCTGCATCCTCCAAGCCATTAATAGCATTTACACTACGTCGTCCAGGGCATTTACGCTGCATATTATCCCAGACTCGTGCTCACTCCACAGGGATATGGCTTCTCCGGGAAGCTACAGACCAGTTTTGTTGCCCTTTCTCTCCTACTACTCCTCGGCAGTCTCTGAGCCAAGCTCTTGGACCAATACTGGATGCAGGTGCTCGCTTTCCTGTTGTATAAACCTTGCTTCGGGTATGCACGTCTCGCAGAGCTTCTTTTTCTCTCAGATATTTGGCATTCGCTCAGTTTCTCTCCTTATGGAGATCGATTCTTATCCACCTTCTGTCCTCAGATTTGGTACACCTGCCCTGACCCTGCCCTTGGCTTCCTGTTATTTCAAGCTCACCTCTTCTCACATGAATCCCATGCCTCGGTTACACCATAGGATGAGAAGCAGACGAGGCTCGAGCCATGGTGGTCCTTCCCGACACCCTCCTTCCTCCTCACCTAGCTCCTCTTCTCCTCCGTCTGATTCCATGTGGGTTCGTTTTCATCAGACTCACAACGGGCGGAGCTCTCTGGCGGGGCGTGGGACTGCTCTGCCTGCAAGAGGCATCTCTAGTCTCCTCTCGGGTCAGCAGCACAGGGCTCAATTCCACTTCCCCTGCTTGCTTAACATGCCTACTGTCACTTCCACCATCACCATTGATTTCAAAGAAGAGCCACCTGATTCAACTGCCGAGCTCACTGAATCTCTTCCGGCGCATTTGACGATAGATAGGCCCTATTCTCCATCTAGAGAAGGTCAGAAGCGGAAGGTGGCTGAGGGTAGCTCCTCGCAGGACCCCTACATTGATTCTGGAGCTAGTGAAATCAAGAGAGGCTGTTTTGTTGCTCCTGTTGTCAAGGAGGGGGAAGAAGTTACCAAAAAGGATGCTCCGGATGATAATGTTGATGTGCAGGCTGAGGATGATCCCTACACCTACGCCTGTCGTGTGGTCAAGTCTCCTCCTTCCTCTCAAGGTAATTAATGGCATTTCTTCTTTCTGGCTTGTTTTTGGCTGTTCGTTGTGCCAGGCTCAGCTCTGGTAATTGCATGCTGTCTCAGTTTAGTTGGCTTCACTTCTACTGCTCGTTTGATTTCCGGTTTCCCCTTCGTGGGCGGAAAATTTTCCTGTATAAGATCGATCATGTTTACATTTCCAGAGCTAATTACTGCGGGTTGATTTGCTGTTGGGGTTCTGCGGCCGGTTGCCCCTATGAGGGCAGCTTTTTTTTGCTGAGATGCCTATCTATGCTTCATTGTTGTAACTGTCTCTCGACACTGTGGGTTGATATTTTGACAAAATGTCATGGCTGTACTAGAATTCCCATATCTCGGGCCAGAATTTATGAGGCTTCGGCCTCCATGTAATTTATTTTTGTATATTAATAGATTAAGCTTATTCAGAAAAATAAATAAATAAATAAAAATAAAATAAAATAAAAATATTTCATAAAATCATTATTGATCTATTTGTATTATCATAAATATTACTATTTTAAAATATTTCATAAAATAATTATTGGTTTTTTTGTATTATCATGAATATTTTAAAATATTTTATGGAAGCTAGATAGCTACTCTTAACTTAATAATTATTATGTCTTATCATGCTACTATTCACCTAATAATTATTATGCCTTATCATACTACTATTCACTTAATAATTACTATGGCTTATCATGCTTTATCTCATGATTCTTATATATTTATGTAAAGATGAAGTGGTACTAATAATGTAATTAGAAATTTGTATATTATTAATAATATTTTGAAATATTTCGTAAAACAATTTTTAATTTGTGTGTATTGTGAAGATTTTTTTATGAATGTTAAATAGTTACCATTATTTCATAATTATTATGGCTTATCATATCTATTATGCATTTCTTTAGGGATGCAGTGGCACTCATAATCATGAGATTGGAACTCATATTGATGTTTGAAAATCGGAACTCATCATATTATTGAAACTCAAATTGATTTTTGAGTTTGACTACTGACGTTCATTGCGATTTGAAGTTCATTGATCAATTTGTATTATCATGAATATTAGTATTTTAAAATAATTCATAAGACAATTATTGATTTTTCTGTATTATTATGAGTATTTTAAAATATATTATGGAAGTTAGATAGCTACTATTCACTTAATAATTATTATGCCTTATCGTGCTACTATTCACTTAATAATTACTATGACTTCTGATGCTTTATCTCATGGTTCTTATACATGTATCTAAATATGTAGTGGTACTAATAATTTAATTAGAACTCTGTATTTTATTAAGAATATTTTAAAAGATTTTATAAAAGAAACATTAATTTGTGTGTATTGTCAAGAATTTTTTATGAATGTTAAATAGCTATCATTATTTGATTTCTCTTTGCTACTTTTAGGCATGAGGCATCTTGAAACTTCTTCAAACTTCTATTGCTCTCTCAAAGAGTCTTATGCAGGCTCACCTCTTCTCTCTTTTGCTCCAACTTCGCTCACATTTCCTCTCTCTCATGGATTCTTATGCAAACTAGCTTCGATCTCTGTTTCTCTCAAGAAGTCTTACACAAGCTAAGGTCTGGTAACATGACAAGAATTGAAAACTGAAAAGAAGTGCCATAGAGGATTTCTCTTCTCAATATTAGGAATCAGTTAAATAAGATTACATTGGAGACATCAACATTAAATGACTGTAGCGAGACTCAACTAAAATTGGGCTAAGTGAAACTGAACTGGGACACTTGGATGGACAGTTTCGACACCTACCAGGTGGTTGGAATTAGACTCTCCAACAAACCTTTGTTGCGCATATGTCATTAGGCATCGAAATAGGCTCTACTTAAAGTCCAACATATTCTAAACTTTTAATTTCGACTGAACCAAGGATGGTTTACCCTTACAAATGTGACATTGTTAAGGAATGTCCATCTGTAGTCCCATTTGAATAAACTAGGTAGAAAGCAAGGCTTCCAATATATTTGTTCGACTGGAACTATACATAATGCATGTATTTTTGATTGGCATATGTATGCTTTCTCCACGTGCACATGCCACAAATAGGAAATTTGGTTGGATTATTCCTAGGGAACGTGGCATAAAATTTTACTGAGATTGTTGTGAGCAGTTGCATTAACTCGGTGCTTAAAGATATTGTCTAAAATTTAAATAATGCATAATCAAAGTAGTCACTTTAGCTGGATGAATAAAATTTATGTGGATCTGCACTGTTTTGTCGGCATTTTTTCATAATCCAATCATATGCTTATTAAAATTATATCATATTAGTATGATACAGATGATATCAGTTCTCTTCCAATATCAGGGAAATCAAAACCCCCAGCTGGAGAAGATTTATGCTACTGGTACCCATTAAACCTCATGGAAATGACTGTGTGATAATCTATGGATATATGATAAATCATATAACTATACGAAATTATAGGGTTATCTTAATTGGTAGAGTTCCCATCGTATAATTCTCCTATATGTCGTCGGGGTGAAACTACCAATAAGTTGGGTGGATCTACTTGAGAAACAAAATCATATAACTGTATATGGGAAAATTGATGCAAATTCCTCAACTCTACAAAGGGAAATTCCTCCCATTGGAAATAAGAGTCCTCAAAGAATTCATATATTCACTCGAGTATAGGGGAACTTCCTCCGCATAAACCCCTAATCATTTTTTCCTGTTGAAGAAAAACAATGTGATGATCATCCCAATGGTGGTATCTTAGTATTTACTATTTACATTATTGTAAGAGCTTGAGAATGTGGGTGCCAAAACAATGTAGCAAGTGGAATACAAAAAATATCAAGAAATGGAACTCTCATCCCCTTAAGATTCCAATAATAGGTTAGCAACCTTCATTCACATTCCATCTATTGTGTCTATATTGCAATGTGTGTGTGATGTGTGTGCTTGCCATTGATTTTATATTTAATGAAAAGTTAAAAATTTGTGAGAAGTGTTCTCACTATGTCATCTCATCATCTTGGCTATGTGAATTCAAAAAATTCTAGATATGTAACAAAATCGGCTAAATGGTTGAATGCTAGATATTCTAGACATCAACGAAGGAGGACACTTGGAATACTTGTTCTCGAAAACTACTTCACTGGAAAAATGCCACTCCCATATGGGCTTTGCCAATGGATAATATAAACATAATAAATATCACACTTTCCTCAACTATACTTTCCACTCCATTTTCACACCGATAATCTAAACTGTTATTACGAAACCTTGCCAAATCTTAATGCTTTAGAGTCAATAGCAACACTCTAAGTGCAGAATGCTGAAGGAATATGGTGGTCTACCTAATGTCCATATTGTTTAAGTACACAAAAATAAGTTTATATGTCAATAACCAAAGGAAATAATAAGGTTTATTTTGTTGAATGCATTTTAGGGAAAATACTTTGGAGGGATCCTTTCTAAAGGAAATCAACTCCTCGAAATACTTAACCATTATAATTTTTCTGAGAAACTATCTCGATGGAGACATTCTTAACACATTGGGATCTCTTGAACTATTTGAGTCTTTCAAATAATGAGATATTTGAATTGGATCTCTAATCTCTATTATTTTCTCCAATAATCACTTAAGCATCCCTATTCCAAACTCACTTATGAGTGTGAGAAAGAGGGAAATTTTGTTAGCAAATTTGAGGATTTGTGTTAATATTTTCAGTAGGAACGATAAAAATGGAGCTTTTCGGCTTCTTGCTATGGACATAATGAATCCCGAAGAGTAAAATTCACAGACAATTCTATTACAAGTGAAGTAGTATTCATATTCATCACGAGAAAGATACTCTTTCAATACGATGTTTGTAACCATAAAAGTTATCATTAACAATCATAGTTTTCATAATTTTGGAATCAGTGTAGAAGACCTTTTCGTGGTTATTCAAAGATGCAGACAATGTAATTATAAGTGGGGCCATTCTACCCACAGTAAAATGGTCGCAATAAAATACCTCTTAAAAAAACAACAAAATGGATATAGAAGATATCATGTGAAGTTCGGTTATAATTTTTTCCCTTTTTTGAGAAAAAAAATTTCATTTTCTCCTATTCTTCAACTTTCTGCAAGCCAAAACAATTTTTCTGTTTAGAATTTCATTTTGCAAAAAAAATAAAAGTTGTCAGAAATTTTATTAGATTTCTATTACTTATTTTTTGGAATTTTTTTATACACATTTGATATGTCAAATTGGCGTTTCTTTGAGTGTGTGTTTTTAACAGTCAAAGGATTCTTAAGAAGTCATGTGAATACACACTGTTGTATTCTTTGAAACTTTGTGTTTTTGAGAAACAAAATATGTTACAACAATCTAGACAAAGTCTACTTTGGTTTCATTATATTTACAAAGCCAACGGATGCATATTATAATTACTAAAATTTTTTGAACTGGTCGTATATGAAAAAACTGCATATTTTGAATATGTTTCGCAACGCACGAAATTTCTTAACATATAAGTTATAAAATAAAAATCTAAAAACTACCCATTATAGACGACGGACCAATGTAATGCACCATAATTTTTTCAATTTTTTTTACAGTGTATTTTGGAAAATACAGAATTATGATTTCACTGAATCATAATGACCTTCAGAAATTGTTTTCACCCATTTTATTACAAAATTAATTAAAATTAGTAAATATTTATGAAATTACATAAAAGTTATATTTCCTGAAAGTAGATTGAATTCTAAATATGTTTGTCCTGGTTCCGATAGTTAATTCAGAATGTTTCATGGATTTTAATCAGTCCAAAATTGAAGATATTTATTCAGAGCTCGGCTCTGCGTAATTGTAGACGTGTTGTTTTGGAATTGTTTTTTGTGCTGATGGCCCATCAAATCTAACGACATAAAATTTCGGCAAATTTTTTATAAAAATTCGGCCGAAATTTTACCCAACTTTCCGTTGGCTGGAAAATACCATGAAGCCCCTCCAAAAAAACATTTCACCATGAAAGCATTCATTATTTTTGCACATTTGGTCTGATTTTGCAAAGGTCTTGGTCTGATTTTGCAAAGAATTATTTTGGGTTTAAGGACTTTTATTGGAGGTACATTCAAAGGACATTTTTGCAAAGGATTGTTTTGGGTTTAAGGAATTTTCTTTGAGGTACATTCAAAAGAAATTTTTGCAAAGGATTGTTTTTGGTTTAAGGACTTCCTTTGGAGGTACATTCAAAGGAGATTTCTTGGAGGTATGTGATACATTTTTTGGATTTTTTTGGGCTTCATTTTTTTTCAAGGTATGGATTTGGGCTTACTTTTCATTTTGTTATGAGGTTTTGGGCTTAATTTTCAAAGGAATCTTTTTCGGATTAATTCTGAAAGGACTCTTTTTAGGCTTAATATTCAAACAACATTTTTTGGAGGTATTTTTTAAAGTGATATTTTTTGGAGGCTTTTTTAAAGTATTTTTTAAACTGGAATTTTCTAAGAAGTTGCAATTAATTTTCAATGGACATTTTTTGGAGGTATTTTTTGAAGTGACACTTTTTTATAGTACGTGTTTTGGGTTGAAGTAAATGTTTTATAATGAATTTTTAAAATGAGTTTTTGTCTAACTTTTTAAATGAATTTTTTTTGCAGGACTTGGAAGGAAATATTTTGAGCTTCGTTTCATTTTTATAAGACATTTTTTTCTCGGATTTTTTAAAGTAAGTGTTTTGGATTGAAGTATGTATTTTTTGGAAAATTTTTAAAATGAGTTTTTTTTAAACTAAATCTTTTGTGATGTTTTTTTTTAATTGATTTTTTGTCTAAATTTTTGAAGGAAAAATTTTGAACTTCATACTCTATTATCATGGGAAATCGAAGAAATTGCGTGAGAAAAGATGATCTAAAAAGAGACCCTAAGGAATGTAGAGAAGAGACGAGAGAATGTCGCAAAAGAAAGAGAGAATCACTCTCAAATATTGAAAGGGAAAATCAACCTCAACTAGAAGTTGAAGCAGGTATGTAAATGTAAATATAATGAATTTGATATTTAAAATTTTCCTAGTTTAAAATGTGAAGCTTGATTTTTATTTGATGAACTAGTTTGAAAAATATTTTGCAATGCAAACAGAGAGAGATATTCCTCAAAAAATTGATGATGAGATACAAAATTTTGAAAGAAAAAGTGAAAAGGATATTGAACCAATGATTGAATATTGTGAAAATGTTGAAAGAAATTCAAGTGAAGAAATTGAATCAGAAGGTATATATATATATATATATATATATATATATATATATATATATTGAACACATGGATGTATTATTGAAATTATACATATTTATTAATCTAGTTATTTATTGAATATGTAAACTTATTATGTACTATTCATTCGAATATGTACAGATGAAATCAATGTCAATGATGAGATGTTAGAAAATGTTGACACTTACACATATGGAGATAAAAGAGCTGACCATGTTATAATATATCGTGTTAAATACAGTTTTTATACATACTTCATAAAGGAACATGTGACATTTCAAGCCCAAATGTTAAAAGGTCTCCTATCATTAAGGAAATTAAAAGAAGCTAGGACTTTATTAGGTATTCGAAAATCAACAAAAGATGAAAAAATGAAGGAAAATGTGATACAAAATATAAATAGTGCTATAAATTCAATTAGAAGAGCTAGACAGAAAAATGTTTTAGTTGTACGTAGAGAAATACATATGGCAGTGGTTTCATCAAGTACTAAAGAGAATCGCTTGGTAAAATATATGGCACGAGCATTAGGAACCTCATGAAAAACTTTGCACAAACATCAGAAATTTCAGTTGCAAATAGATGTAAATGATGTACAAGATTTTTGGAGAGCTTTTTAGGCAACCATACAAATATAGACTTGTAGAAAACATTAAAAGAACAATATATGAATATTGGAAGAAAAATTCACGTGTTTCGCCAAATGAAAGGGATGTGATGCGAAGAAGAATAGCACGAAATCAGTACGAACAACATGAAAAATATTTCTTGGAAACCACTCAGATAGATTTTTTCAACAAGTTCAAAGAAGAGAATCGTGAAATTCATCTTTCAATTAGTGCTTTTGTTCAAAAAAAACCATGGTATGTAAAAGCTATCACTGTACACGACACTTGTTGTTGTCATTATCATGTGGAATTTGAGATATATTATGACACATTCCTTAACTTTGGTACAAAATTTTTGAAAGATTCACCTACTCCTTCCACTATCCATGATTTCATATCTCAAATTATATGTGAAAGAGAAAGAGATGAATCATTTTACGAAAAGAAATGTGTTGGTGGTAAAAAAAGTGATGATTTTGGAAATTTGACTAAATTTCAAAACAAATATCATATTGATATAAATTATAAATCATTTTCTAACATGAAAGCGAAATGGAAGAGATATGAATATATCCATAGATCGATTCAAGGTTCAAATAGTGCTAAAAGAATTGAATTACAAGAAGAAGAAATTTGTGTGATAGATTTTTTGAGAAAGTTTGAGGCATAAATTTATAAATACACCAAGCATTCCCATAGAGCTCGATGGCAAGACTTGCAATTAAAAAAATCCTGTGAAGTTTTTCCACTAGGGACCATTTTGTCAGTAATTGATTTTGAAGAAAACTACACATTTGTTCCAAAAAAGAAATTCAGAGTGAATACTATCTTTCTGACCAAGTATCCATGCTCGATCATATTCTATATAGACATGTCGAACAAAACATCGATCATATAGAAAGCACCAGTGAAAATCGTGATGTTATTAAAGAATATCACTTTTATATCATTGACGATCGTACACATGATAAATATTTTGTATAACACTATTTTGGAAAGATTTATGACTCTTTGAAAAGTCGTGGAATCAAATTCAATGAACATTGGATATGGTCAGATGGATGCACAGGTCAATTCTAATCTTCATAATCATTCTTTTGGTTGTGTTGTCTTCATAAGAAAACCTGCATTAAACATTGTTGGAATTTCTTTGAGACTGGCCATGGAAAAGGAGAACATGACAACACAGGGGCATGCATAAAATGACCAATTCGAAGATATCGAATGAACCCCTCTGCAAACTGATTTTTGGATGCTAAAGAAGTTTTTCAATGGTGCATCGCTACTCTAAGCCATGAGACTAACCGATCAAGGGAAGTGCAAAGGTACATTCAATTTAATTTTTATTGGATATATAATTTTAAACAATGTACATTTATCACAATGATTATCTTTGATGGTATTTTGATATGATATTTACATTATTCTTTGAATTTTCCATATATAAGTTTTTTTGGCATATTGGGAATGAATATGTAGACAAATCAATTGGAAATGACATTGAAACAATAAAAGGGACTCAAAAATTGCATTCAATTAAAACAAAGTTGTCCACAAATGTGTTTGCATTGGATAAAAGAAAATATTCTTGTTTTTGTCATGTTTTCATAGAAAACACAGAATCCAATGACATTTGTGAAAACAAAATGTATGTAAAATATTGGAAACATACAGAGCTAAATACAAAGGGGAAAATATCTGTTGCAATTTTTGAAGAAATGCAATCAGAGGAGACTACAATATCATCTAATGGTGATCTGGTTTCTGACCTTGTTAGAGAAAGTAACATTTGAATTGCTTTCAAATGATCGATATCTAAAAATAAATTTAAATATATAAGTTTGTTAAGTTTCTTTTATTGTGCAGGAGATGTTTTTGTTGTAATTGCACCGATTGAAAACGATGAAAATGTGAAGTATTATTTGATGCGTTGCACTGAAAGAAAAATGAAATCATTAGAAAACTATAATGATCACGGGCTTCCATATGAAAGAGGATCTATTATACTAAAAGGTTCTTTTTTTTTAGACAAACTAATCAAAGTGGGGATTTTATTTACTTTGAAGACTATGAACCTGATGTCATAAGTCGTCAATATAGTCACTTGGTGTGTGCCGCATGCATAAAGTTGATAGAGGTTCAATCAAAGAAAAAAATGAAAATTAAGATATGGAAATGTCAAAATCCGATCATGAACGTATCATTGAAGATGGTATTCCATTGGAATTTTTTTGATTGAACTGGCCAATAATTTCTTCTCTTTGGATTCGTGTTTTAGAACTTCCATAAATCAACTAAAAATTGAGTTTCCTTGTTATGTTATCTATGCAAGTGTTTGCACATGTACATTTTTTTTGTACATGCACACTAGTATCAATTGAAAGTAGTTTTTCTATGTGCATTCATGAAATATGTTGCAAATACTGGATATATATGTTCTAGAAGTATTGGATATATATATATATATATATATATATATATATATATATATATATATTTTCTAGAATGCAATTAAAACTGAAAGTAGCTTTTCTATGTGCATTAATGAAAAATGTTGAAAGTACTGGATATATATGTCCTAGAATGAAATTCACTGAAAGTAGTTTTTCTATGTGCATTGATGAAAATTGTTCATTAGGGGAATTTTGAGGTCTAAAATGGGCCTCCTAAGGAAAATGTACAATCAAAATTCACTTTATAAGAACCAATCACATTTTATTGTATGACATCATTCCTAATGGTTGAGGTGGTATTGGTTGAGTTAAAGGTACTTACTTGTCACATTCTCAATGGTGGATAAAACCTCATGGTTAACCATGGTAGTGCTCTAAGTACTTTTAAAGTTATAAAGTAAAGTACTCATAATAAATGTCATTTCACACTTTTTGAATAAAGTAATATTATTGTCATTTCATATTTCTTGAAAGAAACAAAGCATATTCCTATGCATTTATTATATTATATTATATTATTTTTATATAGTATAATAATTACATGTTATTATACAATTTAAATAATATAAATTTTAATTAATAACAATATAATTAAGAATTTATAAATATATATTTATATTTTATTTTAAGTTATTTAAGCACAGAGTACAATGATAATGAATTTTTCTTGCTAAACTCATTCTTATTTATAATCACATCAATACAATTTTTTATTAACTTTATTTTGGTACAACTTTTGAGTTGAATTTAACTATGGTTACATGGATTGTGGTGCAAAAAGTGAATTGAAAATTCATAAATATTATTTTATTAGTTTAGCTATTATTTTATTGTTTCCTTAGGAGGCCCATTTTAGACCTCAAAATTTCCCTAATGGCACGTACTGGATATGTACATGTTCTAGGAAATTAATTGAAAGTAGTTTTTCTATGTGCATTGATGAAAAATGTTGCACATATTGGATATATATATGTTCTAGAATGAAATTAGTTGTTCAAGTAGTTTTACTATGTGCATTGATGAAAAATGTTTAACGTACTGAATATATATATTCTAGAATGAAATCAACTAAAAATAGCTAAATTGTATTGGCATTGATGGAAAATGTTGAAGTACTGGATATATGTGTTCTAGAAAACAATTAACTATTCAAGTAGTTTTTCTATGTGCATTGATGAAAAATGTTGCAAGTATTGGATATATATGTTATAAAATGGAATTAACTGAAAGTAGCTTTTCTATACATTCATTGATAAAAAATGTTGCACATACTGGATATATATACATTATAGAATGCATTTTTAAAATTTTATGATTCTTTGACACATCTAACAAGACCTAGAATCTTATGATATATATATATATATATATATATATATATATATATATATATATATATATATATTAGCCTTCAATCGTTTTGACATATATATTCAAACATATGTAAAATCATTTCTACCTATACATATATTCTTGTGATTTTTTTTGTTTGGAAAACGACAACTTGAATTTTAAAAACAAAACATAATATCATAATCACATGCCAAATGTAGTTCAAAAGAAAAACATTAATATAGATCACAACATTACTTCACATGCCAAATGTAGTTCAAAAGAAAAACATTAATATAGATCACAACATTACTTCACATTCCAAACGTAGTTCAACAATCCAAAACATAAGTTAAAAAAAAAAAACAAATTATAAAAAAAAATTACTTCACATGCCAAATGTAGTTCAACCATCCAAAACTTGAGTTTTTCAAAAGCAAAACATTAATATAGATCACAACATTACTTCACATGCCAAATGTAGTTCTTGACCATCCAAAACTTAAGTTTTAAAAACAAAACAAATTATAACACAAAATTACTTCACATGCCAAATATAGTTCAACCATCCAAAACATGAGTTATGAAAACAAAACATTATAGATCACAAGTATCAAAATTTTTTAAAAATAAAACATTATAGATCACAAGAATCAAAACTTGAGTTTTGAAAATAGAACATTATACATCACAAGTATCAAGTATAAAGTAACATTACATCACATGCCAAATGTAGTTCAACCATAACACTTTAAAAACAAAACAAATTATTTAACACAACATTACTTCACATCACATGCCCAGTGTAGTTCAACCATCCAAAACTTGAGTTTGAAAAACAAAACAAATTATATATAACACTGTAACATTACTTCACATGCCAAATGCAGTTCAATCATCCAAAAATTAAGTTTTAAAAACATTATATATCACACTCACATGTACCAAATGTAGTTCACATAAAATATGTCCAAAATTGGTAGATCTCACAAGTATCAAGTACCAAGTTATATATGACTGCATCTAGATAATACTATATATAAAAAAGTAAATTTAAGACTAAATCTATTGAAAATATAATGTTGCACGTGTGCATGTGCATCATTCATCAAATAGTGCATGCGCATCATCCATCAAATACAAATGGATGTAGTGTCTTTCCCAGCAAAGTCTCAATCCTCGAGCTATCTTGCAAAGCATGGGGAACCTGTACATAATGTGTACAAACATTAAAATTTGACGTTTTAAAATTGGTTCCCTCTCCATTTGTTTCTCTTAAACTACAACTTCCCCCACGATAACATCTCCAACAGTAAACTGTACATATACATGTACAGTTATATATATATTAAAAAATTTCAAATGAAAATGCATATATATAAATTTATTTTCAATAATATTAACAAAAAAGTTAGACAACTTGTTCAAATGGTTGAAATGGTGTGGATGTTCCTATCTCCATCGCTAGAGTCCATGGAGAAAAGAAATCCTTTATAGAAATCTAAAATTCAAAAAAATTAAAAGTATAAAATAACTCAAGATCAAGATCTCAATTTATAATAAAACTTTTAAACTTCAATTTATAAATTAGAACTTAAAAACATATATTTAAGTGAAAATTTGAATACTTATAATGGTGGATTTGGCACATCTCCTAAGAGAGGCTCCAAAGGAAAATCTCCAAAAACCTGAAAAAATCAAAAACTTTAAAATAACTCAAAATCTCTAGATCTCAATTTATAATAAAACTTTTAAGCTTCAATTTATAACTTATAAGTCACACACACACACACACACACACACACACACACACATATATAAGTGAAAAATTGAATACTTATGTTGTCATATTTGGCACATCTCCTAAGAGTGGTTTAGAAAGAAAATTTCCAAAAACCTAAAATTCAAAAAATTTAAAATAACTCAAGATATAGATATATCTCATTTTTAATGGAACTTTTTGAGGTTGAATATATAACTTAAAAACATAAATTTTATAAGTAAAAAATCGTCCATACTTGTGGTTGTGGATTTGGGACATCTCCTAAGGAAGTAGAAGGTACATCTCCCAAGGAAGAAGAAGGTATTGCCATCCCAAAAACATTGGACGGAATCAGAATCTGTTAAAACATTATATATATATATATATATATATATATATATATATATATATGTCTGCACAACTATTTATTTTAAAAATATCACTTAAAACACACTAACATTTGCCAAAATATCTTAATGGTGAGAACCATCTTGATTGTTTGAACCAGAGGTTCCAAACGTGATATTAACATTTTCTTCATTCATCAAGTGTAACAACTGCAAATGGTGTTAAAATATAATGATACATTTTTGTTAAATTAATGTATACGAATAGATGTATGTATATAAGTATTTATCACAAATGTTACATATGTTAAAATAATTGAACCCTAACCATTAACACATACCGTTCCCATGCCCTCTTCCTCATGAACAATTAGGTCATGCCAACCATTGAGACAATTCTTTGCATACGTTTTGAGATCTTCAACTCTCATGTTGTCAATATATTCATATGTATACTACACAAAATTAGTATGTGCATTCTCACGTGCTCTTTGTCGATTTAGACAGACATCGACTCCACCCAATCCACTCAGAACATTGTCGATGATGGAATCCCTTGCTTCTCGACTAATTTGAGAAGTATCTTCCATATCTAACCGCAAAGTTTCGACACAAAAAGTTCAACTAACCAATGGTGGCTCAAAGCGAGGAAACTCAACATCACGCCTAGCGCCCCTACTGTCACACAATTGACCTTTCCCAGGACTAAAAAATTTAGAGGGAAGGTCATTGTAATTGGGTTTAATTTTCAAAAATAATTTTACATAAAATAATTTTGAAAAATAAATCGGAACCTCATCGTTCCATGGGAGTCTTCTATAGGCCGCAAGGTGTCTATCATAAAAATAGTGAGCTATATCAGGGTGCTTGAAATATTGCACCTTCAACATCTTTCTTTTTGGACCTTCTTTGAAATTGAACATAGACATGGCCATATCTGTTGTAACTATGTGTTTAACAACCTCCCATTTATCGAGACCCTTCACTGTTTTCTTTCTTTTTCTCATGACTTCTACAAAAGTATTAGTGGTTGGCCCAAGCTTTCGGTACACATCTACTAGTTCACCTAAAGAATGTGTAACTATTTCCAAGTTTTGTCGATACTCAGTAGGTAGAGTCAAAGCCACAATATCTCTCTGCAATTTTGCATGAATATGTTGACATGTTTCTAAGGTGCATTGCTGCATGTTTCTTTCCCAAGGTATATTGGAAATTTCAGTCAGAAAAGTCGTGGTGGGTGGACAACCTTCTTCTTGAATGACGCATTCTTCCCTATGTCTTTTTTTACCAACATTTGGAGCATTTTCAGCCTTTGCATGAATATCTAAAAAATTTTATATTAGAAAAAAACACATGTAAACAAATTTGTACAAATTGAATGAAAAAAATATCCAAATTTATGGCCACCTCGATGTGGTTGGCTAGCATTTTGCCCACCCTGAGACTGTTGAGAACGAGAACGACTCTGTTGAGAGCCAACACAACCATCCATTGATTGGCCTCTGGGGGAATAAATATGACTACCTTCACGCAAACTGCTAGCACTTATTGATGGCCCTCTAAGGAGATTTGAACCACCATCAATCTCCTGAGATGAGAGAGAAGCTTCATAAACAAATATGAATTTATAATCAATTCAAAAATACATTCATACGTATAAATACATGTACATATTCATTGATTAAATTGTGTGAACCATACCACGACTGGGTGAACCATGGGCATCCTCCATTGATGGAGTAGAGACCCTTCTCCTCTTAGCTCCTAAAAAATAAAAAATGAAACTTATTAGCAATTAATTTAACTCACAAAGTTGATAAAAAATCAATTCCATATGTACACACATGTATGTATATGTATGGAGATTTAAGATTATATTTAAATACCATGAACATCCCTCGATCTCTGATGCCCCTCTCTTGTAGAGATATGGGATTATGTTGATCTTTGTTGTTCATCCTCCATGATATATATATATCTACAACGGACATTTACAATTATTTTTTTAAATTACTATTTAAAATAAATTTCAGAAAATTAATGTAATTTAGTGTACACAAATTACGTAAAACACAACTTTCAAAGAAATAATTGGTGTGTGAAACTCAATTTAAGAATTTTTTTTTATAAAAATGTCAAGTTCACCAAATTGTGCTTTACATGGCGGGAGCACACTTGGTATAAAATTTAAAAAACACATGGTTATTAAAAAATAAGCGTGAAACTCCATTTAAACAAAAATTTGTTGAAGTCCTCGCATTTTAATTTTATAAAAAAGTGAAGTTCACCACTTGTTGCAAATGTGAAGTTCACTAAGTTGCGCTTTACATGGTGTGGTGGGAGCACACTTGATATATAATTGAAAAAAACACATGGTCATTAAAAAGATGCATTTATAAATACAAAACACACACATATCCAAGATATGTTACAATGTCCATAAATAAATTTTGAAGGAGAGCATCTCAACACTAATTCATCTTTAGGAGACGAATCTTGAGTTTTTGAAGAAGAGCATCTCAAAACTAATTCATTTTTGAGAGATTAATCTTGAATTTTTGAAGAAGAGCATCTTAAAACAAATTCATCTTTGAGAGATGAATCCTGCATTGGCATTGCCTCGTATAATTATACTTCATCTATTAATTCATCTTTGATAGATGAATCCTGAATTGGCATTTCCCCATGTAATAGATCAACAGACATCTTATTCACATTTGTACAATGTCTTATACTAAAAAATTGAAATGGGCTAACAATATTGTTTTCTATTCCATGCAGTTCTTTTAGCCTATCCTTCTTAACTTATTACATGCCATTCATCTGGTTGCACACAAGTTCAGAATTTTTGAAAGCTACAATTCCATTTGACCCATACTCCATAGTTCTTCCCAAGCCTTCTATCAATGCAATATAATATGCTTCATTATTATTTTTTCTTCCCGGTATATTCATTTTCCTTTGGATGACTTTGCTACTCATAATATTGGAAAGCACATATTTAATCATTGCTTTCCATGGATTGGGATAGCAAGAAACATCTATGCATAGTTTCCATTTTTCAACCATATTTAGTGGCTTTTTTATCCCTGGAAAAAAAAAAACAAATTCAATAAAAATATATTAAATTGACATTTATTGCAAATGCATGGGAGAAATGAAACATTTGCATGAGATAAATGACATGTGCATGGTTTATCTTAAATTTTGACTTAAATATTATGGTAGAATTCACATCTAGAAATGAGATGCATTAAATATTGCATTACCTAGAGTTTAAGGGATATTTATGACAGATATACATGGTTCATGCATGGTTTGCATGCAAGTATGCGTTAAAATTTATGGCATAAATAACATCTAGTTCAATAACATGCCTTAAGAAAGGATGAGATTGAGATTTCAGAACTTGTAAAAGTTAAGACTCAACCAAAAAACTAAAATCCTATGGAAGTTTAGCCACTTTAGGTTCAGTTTTTAGACCTTAAAGTTTGCCGTTAATTAATGGGGGAAAGCCTTGAGTTTGGGGATGCTATCCTATGAGAGTTCAACCGCTTTCGGTTCAGTTTTTAGGCCTTAAAGTTTACCTTGAATTAATGGGGGAAAGAATTGAGTTTGGGGATACTATCCTATGAGAGTTCAACCACTTTAGGTTCATTTTTTAGGCCTTAAATTTTTCCTTGAATTAATGGGAGGAAGCCTTTAGTTTTTGGCAGAAATGAAATTTACATGGTTTGCAAAATTATTTTATGCACTTACTAAAACAACGTTCAATTTTTAGGTCTTAAGGTTTGCCTTCAATTAATGGGGGAAAGCCTTGAGTTTGGGGGATACTATCCTATGAGAGTTCAACCACTTTAGGTTCAGTTTTTAGGCCTTAAATCTTTCCTTGAATTAATGGGAGGAAGCCTTTAGTTTGTGGGAGAAATGACGTTTACATGGTTTGTAAATTATTTTATGCACTTACTAAAACAACTAGTTATGTCAAAAGTCACACGTTTATGTGTTTGTGGGAGAAATGAAATAGAAATGACATATGCTTTAAATTTTGCTTAAAATTTTATGGGAGAATGGAGAAATGACACATGTACAAGGTTTTCCTTAGAGTGGTAGTGGTTTATGGATATTAAAATGAAGACATTCTATTTAGATTTGTTCCAGAGATTGACTATAGGGGCATTTACTGGATATGTCACCTTTGAGAAAATATGATATCCATAGGCTACATGGCCTTTACAGAGTCTGCCTTTAGAACTTGTAGAAGTTAACACTCAACATACAGCCTAAAATCCTATGGAAGTTCAAAATCCTATGAGAGTTCAACCACTCTAGGTTCAATTTCTAGGCCTTAAAGTTTGCCTTGAATTAATGAGAAAAGGCCTTTAGTTTGTGGGATAAATCACATTTACATGGTTTGAAAAATTAATTTATGCACTTACAAAAAACATGCTTTAAATTTAATGGGAGAAAGCCAACATGACATGTATTCTTTAAAAACATTGTGTAAGAATTTATGGGAGAAATGACACATGTACACAATTTTCCTTAAAGTGGTTGTGGTTTATAGATATTAAAATGAAGAACTTCTATTTAGACTTATTCCAGAGATTGACTCTAGGGGCATTTACTAGATATGTCACCTTTCATAAAAGATGAGATCTAGAGGCTACCTAGCCCTTTACAGACTTTTCCTATAGAACATGTAGAAGTTGACACTACCTATCCCAATTATACCCTATGAAGTGCGTAGAGGACTTGTGGAATCACTCACACTACTTTACGTAGACATAAGGGTGTATAATAGTGTACTAAGTTCAAAAATATGGTCATATTATTGGATATCTTTCCGAAGAGCCCAAATTTACTCCTTAAGTAAGTGTGGGGTCTATATAACCATCTACAAAAACAAGCGATTATTTCCAAGCTAAGGATAATGTATGAGCCATGTGTATATGCACATTATCTGGAAACCATAGGCCAAAATAAATGGTACTTAAGTGGTTTGAAGAAAAAATAGCACCACGAAGCTTTGAAGGAGGGGAATAAGAACTAGAAATAGGAGGATAAGAATAAAATAGCCACTACACATCCATGCAAGGGTAGAAGAAATAATTCTAACCATTTCAACATTGATGGTCACATTAAGGAGAATTATTGGATGTTTGGTATGTGTTATATCCTTTAAGTGAATACCCCCATGCACTATATATTTTTATAGGCATATTGGTGGGAATAAAATGTGTAGAAAGGACCCCCAATTTAGGGTTTCATATAGATAAAAAATTCCCCACACAGAGGTGTTCAAGGGTAGTGCCCCAAAAAACGTTTTTGGGAAAAATATTCTCCCTTTATGAAGGTTTTCATCACATGGTTTTTTCTTTTAGCATTTTTCTAGTGCATGGTAGTTTACCCCATGGTTCTACAGTTTCAGTTAAAGAACTAAAGTTTTATCTGATCCAAGGTAATGGATTGGTAGTTTATAATTGTCCCGGGATATATACATATATACATACATACATATGTGTGTGTGTGTGTGTTTGTGTGTGTCTGATGGTCTAAAAATTAATATACCAATAAAAAAATGATCTTCTCATTTTGGGTTTCTCAAGTAAATTATATGTTAATGCTTGTGTTTTACATTGAAAAATTTTCATTTTATTAAGAATCTATTTGAAACAATTAATTATATAAGGTTAAAGCCTATGTTTTGTATCAAATTACTTTTGGTTTCAATGGGAAACTTTTATGGCTAATGTTTTTTTCAATTTGATAGACCCCATTAAAATGAGAGATATATCAAAATGATTCCTATGGTTTAATAAAATAGTTGAGTAGTTTAAAGATATAGATGCATAAATTCAATGAGCATAGTTTTGAGATATATAAGTCCAAAATAGAATAGTTGTTGGTGAAAAAATATCAGTGGCTCACTATGGATATATCTTCTTCATTAAAAGGGATTTTTATGGAAGGATAGACTAAGTTGGTAAGACGGGAAAATATCACAATTATATGTTAATGTGCATGTGTTTTACATTGAATAGTTTTCATTTTATTAAAAATATATTTGAAACAATTAACTATATAAGGTTAAAACCTATGTTTTGTATCAGATTACTTTTGGTTTCTATGGGAAACTCTTATGGCTAATGTGTTTTTCTCAAAATGTGATATACCCCATTAAAATGGGATACATATCGAAATGATTCCTATGGTTTAATAAAATAGTTTCAAGTAGTTTAAAGATATAGATGCATAAATTCAATCAGCATAGTTTTGAGATATATAAGTCCAAAATGGAATAGTTTTTGGTGAAAAAATATGAGTGGATAGCTATGGATATATCTGCATCATTAAAAGGGATTTTTTCTAGAAGGATGGACTAATTTGGAAAGAAGGTAAAATATCACAATTATAGGTTAATGCATGTGTTTTACATTAAATATTTTTCATTTTATTAAGAATCTATTTGAAACAATTAACTATATAAGGTTAAAACCTATGTTTTGTATGAAATTAATTTTGGTTTCAATGGGGAAATTTTATGGTTAATGTGTTTTTCTCGAAATGTGATAGACCCCATTAAAATGGGAGATATATCGAAATGATTCGTATGGTGAAATAAAAGAGTTGAGTAGTTTAAAGATATAGATGCATAAATTCAATGAGTATAGTTTTGAGATATATAAGTCCAAAATGGAATAGTTGTTGGTGAAAAAATATCAATGGATCACAATGGACATATCTGCTTCATTAAAAGGGATTTTTCTAGAAGGATGTCCACTAAGTTGGAATGAAGGGAAAATATCACAATTCTATGTTAATGTGCATGTGTTTTACATTTAATATTTTTCATTTTATTAAGAATCTATTTGAAACAATTAACTATATACTTGGTTCAAACCTATGTTTTGTATCAAATCACTTTTGCTTTCAATGGGGAACTTTTATGGCTAATTTTTTTTTCTCGAAAAGTGATAGACCCCATTAAAATGGGAGATATATCAAAATGATTCCTATGGTGTAATAAAAAATTTGAGTAGTTTAAAGATATAGATGCATAAATTCAATGAGCATGGTTTTGAGATATATAAGTCCAAAATGAAATAATTGTTCATGAACAATATCAGTGGATCACTATGGATATATTTGCTTCATTAAAAGTGATTTTTCTAGAAGGATGTCCACTAAGTTGGAAAGAAGGGAAAATATCACAATTATATGTTAATGCATGTGTTTTACATTGAATATTTTTCATTTGATTAAGAATCTATTTGAAACAATTAACTATATAAGGTTTAAACCTATGTATTGTATCAAATCACTTTTGGTTTCAATGGGAAACTTTTACGGCTAATGTGTTTTTCTCGAAATGTGATAGACCCCATTAAAATGGGAGATATATTGAAATGATTCCTATGGTGTAGTAAAATAATTGAGTTGTTTAAAGATATAGATGCAAAAATTCAATGAGCATATTTTTTAGATATATAAGTAAAAAATGGAATAGTTGTTAGTGAACAAATATCAGTGGATCACTATGGATATAAATGCTTCATTAAAAGGGATTTTTCTAGAAGGATGGACTAAGTTGGAAAGAAGGGAAAATATCACAATTATATGTTAATGTGCATGTGTTTTACATTGAGTATATTTCATTTTATAAGAATGTATTTGAAACAATTAACTATATAAGGTTAAAACATATGTTTTGAATCCAATTACTTTTGGTTTCAATGGGAAAATTTTATGGCTAATGTGTTTTTCTTGAAATGTAATAGACCCCATTAAAATGGGAGATATATCGAAATGATTCCTATGGTGTAATAAAATATTTGAGTAGTTTAAAGATATAGATGCATAAATTCAATGAGCATCATTTTGAGATATATGAGTCCAAAATGGAATAGTTGTTGGTGAACAAATATCAGTGGATCACTATGGATATATCTGCTTCATTAAAACGGATTTTTCTAGAAGGATGGACTAATTTGGAAAGAAGGGAAAATATCACAATTGTATGTTAATGCATGTGTTTTACATTGAATATGAAATGTTTTTTCTCTCTCTCATTGTTTGAGTCCTGATATTATAAAAGGTTTCCACTAAATCCATTCCTTATTACCTTTCATGTGAATCACATTCTCAAACCCACCCATCTATGTACCTAAGATCCAAGCCAAGTGTAAAAAAGGCTTATTTCATATTCTACTTTAACACATATGTGATTAACTATCGTTAGAATTTATATGGTAGAGATACGTATAAATATGAATCCTTAGTATAGATCTATTTTGACTTTAAAGAATAAAGGGAATTTTTTTAGAAATTTTATCTTAGGAGGTAGAACTAAATCATCTATAACCCACAAAAGAAACCATGGCCCATGAGAATCACATGAAAACACAAGTTACTCCTATGTAAACACCACATCACATCATCATAAGGGTTGGAAACCACTAAGCAACCCATACTAAGTTCCCTAGAAGGGATGAATATCATATTTAATGATTGGGTTTATCTCCAAGGTCAAAAGTAAAATTAAATTTAGGAAAGGGAATTATAATAGAAATTAAGGTAATACCATGACCTTTTACCCAATATTGAACGAAGGTGAGCAACCATAGATATCATGAAGGAAGTTCAAGAATCCAAACTATCTGATATGATAGGTAAGAGTGTAACATACCTCAAATACATATAAAGAACTTTTTTTCCCTTTAACACTATTATAATTGTGCATGCATAATAAATATTATCTTTTTTGGAGATGCTTAAATTCATAAAAAGATCATGAAAAGGTGGAATATTTATTGTGTGCAAAACAGTTGGAGGTCATGACGACCACTCTATCTTTTCTAGGGATGATCAACTCATGAAGAGCATGTGATCTTGTTGATGAATCATGAGAGTAGCTGGGAGTCAGATGTTTTTTATTATTATTTTCCTTCCCAAATAGTATGCATGATTTATGGGTTTCATATGAAAAATGTACGATTTATCAATATTCAGACACAAGAAGTTGTTATAGAGGACATTGTTGAGATAACGCATGATAATGAGATAAAATATGTTCCAAAAGAATCAGTGGAACATGAGACAAACAATTATGATGATGATGACGATACAGACAGTTATGTTGATGATGACTCTATCGAATGGAAAAATGAAACTAGAAATGTGGATGATGAGGTAGCAGAAATACTAGCTACTGATTTTCCACATCTGATTGCAGAACAATCACCTGAATGGAAATCTATAGAAGAATTACTACATCTTCATGTTCAGAGAACAAGGGAGCTACACACTGCTTCTGAAGCCAGTGGGCAAATCACTATTCGTCATGTTTAATAGTTTTTTTTTAATGTAGGCTTAAACCTTACTTTCAATTTCAACAAAACAATTTCTTGCATTACAAGTCCTGTTGTATGGCGTAAAGGAATCTAGTTTCAACAAATTCCTGTTAATCTATTTCATGCAGATGTACTGTAAATTTCTTAAAGATTTTGTTACATTTTATTGAAAACAAAAAAAAAAGAGTTTTAATTAGTTTTTTTCTTTCTTTTATTAACATATGCTAAAAAAATCAAAGAAATTTTAAAATAAAAATATCGGTGAGAGAAATTTCCGAGGCTTAAATTCAGGTTTCCTAAGAGATTTAACCATTTAATGTTTAACAGAGGATTTCATACTTGGAAATTCACAAAAATTCATAGACAAAGCCACAACGAGGAAGAAGTCGAGAGATCCCTGAAGATGTCATGGAAGATGCAGACCAAATTCCGTGCAAAAAAAAAAATTAAATTAAATTCAAACAAAAAAAATTACAAAAAAAAGAGCAACTGCAACTGCAAAATCAACTACAAATCAACAAAAATCACCTTGTCATTGGGGCACAACTGAAAATAAAAAAAAATCACCTCGTTGTCGCGACGCAACTTAAAATAAAAAAAAATAACCTCGTCACAGAGCGGAACACCTCAACGGAGCAACAACAACACTTAGACAGACAGGCGCGAGACATATGTGAATAAGAAACCAGTAAAATTTTGTGGGCTGGTATATTTATAAATACAAGTTTGGCCAGACTATTTTAAAATTTTTTCCAAAATTTTGTTGTCGGTTATCCCATCTCCGGCCAAAAATCTGTTTGCCCCCGTCGTTATTACGCCGTCAATGTAAACAACAAAATGAGTTTAGTCCAACTAATTTCGAAAGTTCGGCCGAACTCCCGAATAGTTTGGCTGAAATTTTATAAAAGTTTGACAGATTATTGAGAAAAAAAAATTTCAGCTCTCGATTCCCACAAAAGTGTAACCAAAATTTGCATTTTTACCCTTTAGACATTCCGAGAATTTGGTACCTGTCTCTCGACTTATTTGAATTCAGTATAATCCACTATACTTAAATTCTAGAAATGAAATTATTTTAAATGTTCAGCATATATTATGTTCATTTTAACCTTCGTTTCACCTCCGATATAATATTAGGATTTATGTATAAATTCAGAAACTTCAATTTATATTACAACAGAAAATAGAATTAAATTTTCTAGACTTTTATTTAGTAAAAGTACAGAGTTTCCTCTTTTTGTATCATTTTATTTGTAGGTTATCATATTTACTTGGGTAATACCATTGTATCGACTCCTATATTTCCTTTCTGTAGGTATACTCTGAGATTTTGTGCCTAACCTCAAATTTAAACCTATTTCAAGGGTTTAGACATTCTGAGAATTGGTACCTATCATAAACGTATAGGAGTAATGATACAGAACTCCACTATTTTTATTATAGTAGGGTTTTTTTAAATGCATAGATCTAAACACTTAACAATTAATAGAAAAGTATCCTACTACATATTTACAAAGAATATAATCATTCACATATCTTGCTACAATTTTCATTAGCACTAGCAACTTCAGCGTCATAGCACAAAATTTTAGACAAAATTAAATCACTTGTGCATACCAATTCTGGTAGACTATTTTCCACCCAACCTTTGAGCTCTATCTCCATAGCTACCCCCGAGTATAGATCTCTTCCTCCCAAGTGTAGACAACCTCTTTTCTACCCAAGAATGGCTTATTTAAGCCTGCTTTCCCATCATCTTGTTTCTGTAACTGTGCCCAGTTAATCAAGATGTTGTTTTCCTTTTTGCCTACGCTTTCCTTTTGTTTTTTCCATAAAAGTACTTTAAAAATAGCTTTTTACTCTATCTATTTTTATTGCACCTCTTCCCAGTAACTTTCCTCTTTACTGGGGAATCTTTTTAGATTTTTATCTCCAATCTACAAATTAATATTTAATTTATTTTCTCCAAGGATTTTTGGAGAACTCGGAAAGTGTTTGGAACCTTATCCATCCTCATGGACTTGGATTCCAGATATCTAATTATACTCTAGTCTTTTCAAAATTAATTCCATTTTCATTTTACTAAATTTAAATAATAAAATATGTCCACAATAATTGTTTTCTCTTGGGTCCACTTGACCCTTAGATTTTTTGACTGCCTAAAATAAAAGCATAAAATTAGGGATATTACACACCTTCCATTGGGAATTATTAATGGAAGTGGCTGTGAGAGGGGAACCATGGTATTTTGAGGGCAAGTAGGCTATGGAGACGCCTATAATGCGAGCAATGTTGCGCTGAGTGATAGGGGGATGTGGAAGAAGAAGATTTGTGATTTCTCAGGGTTGACCTCTATGCCAGAAGCTTCAGAGAAGGAGTCTAATATAGATTTAAGTGAACGAGCTTCCTGGACCAAGGGGTATCCCATGATGATGTTTTCGTCCAAAAATTTTTGATGGGAAGAGGGCGCAAGATAGTGTAGGGGTATTCCCTCCAGAGTACCTGAATGGACAAAGCTTTTGAAAAGGCGTCCCAGCCTTTTAGCCATAATGATGAAAATGAAGGGTGAAAGGGGATCCCCTTGTCTAATACCTCTTGAGGGACTGAAGATTTTTGAAGGTATACCATTACCGAAGATGGAAAGAAACAGGGAGGTTAGGAGGGTCATGATCCATCTTAACTAGGTGTGCTTGAACCCAAAGGAAATAAGGACATGTTTAATGTAGTCCCAACTGAGTTTGTCAAAAGCCTTGGAGAGATTGATTTCGAGGAGAATACTAGGTGTTTTGGAGGATTTGAGAGAATGAATGACCTCATGGGTTAAAATTATTCCATCAAGGATTTTTCGTCCTTCTACAATACTCGTTTTCTCCAGGGAGATGATTAGGGGAAGGAGTTGCTTCAGCCTATAAGCAATAAATTTGTAAATTATCTTATAAATGACATTGCAAAGTGTTATGGGCTTGTACTTAATTTCCATAACAAAATTTTCTCCTTTCAGTATGAGAGTGAGGAAGGTGGCATTTAGAGTTGGAAGAAGCCAGTGAGTGGTGCGCGATTACTCAATGACACCCCAGACCTTGTCTTTGATGGTTTCCCAAAATAAGTGGAAGAAGTTGGTGGTGAATCCATCAGGCTCGAGAGATTTCTCTTCCTTCAATTGGAAGACTTCTTGTTCCACCTCAGCAAGAGTAGTGGCTTTGAGCAGCATCTGGTTGTGATCTTTCGTAACCAACTTAGGTATGTGCTGGGTGATTTTCCTATTGCCTCATGTCGCTGATGATTAAGTTCTTGAAGAATGTCCTTGAAGTGGTTGCGCAACTCCTCCTTGATGTCCTCTTGCTTTTCTAGATGCACTACATTTTTCTTTTTGAAAGCTTTGATTCTATTATTCATCCTATGCTTAATGTTGGAGTGATGGAAAAAATTTGTGTTTCATTCTCCCTCTTTGAGCCAGCAGATCCTAGATTTTTTTTTCCACAGGATCTCTTCCTTGCTCCTCCTTTCTTCCATTTGAGTTGTTACTATTTTCTCTTCGTTCTCTGAATCGGAAGAACTGCCTTCTGTGATGATAGTTTGTTGAAGCTTCTTCATTTGCTCTTCTATCTCTCTTTTATCTTTGAAGATATTGTCGAAGGTGGATTTGTTCCACACCTTCAGTTTCCCTTTGAGAATTTTCAACTTTGTCTTGAGCTGGTGCATTTTTGTTCCTTGCGGTTGTAAGAGGGAGGACCACCAATCAAAGACCATTTCCTTGAACCCTGCATGTCTGAGCCAACAATATTCAAAGCGGAATGGCTTGGACATAGGCATACCTGGTCTTAACCATTGAATTTGTATTGGCCAGTGGTTAAATTCGGTGGTCGGGATAATGATGACTACTTGATCACCCCCTAGACGTATGAAGTCTTCCGTGATGAGAAACCGATCCAGTCTGGATGAAATTTGATGGGTACCTCCTTTTCTATTGTTCCAGGTTAAGATGCTATTGGAAGTTTGTAGATCTATGAGTTGGTTGTCTTGGATGAAGTTCTTGAATCCATTGTTGTCCATGTCTAGATGCAACCTTCCTCCCTTTTTTTCTTGTACATTTGCTATCATATTGAAATCTCCTCCCAACACCCAGAGTGGTAGAGATCTTTTTTTATTGAGCTCAGTAATGTTGTCCAGAAGCTCTATTTTCTAGTGAATATTATAGGGAAAGTAGACATTCATTAGCAAGCCATGGATGTCTATTACAATTAGGTGAAAGTTGGCCTGAATGGAATTCCTATTGGCATGGTAGTTCTCTAGGGAGATGATTTGGGGGTTCCAGATGATTTCCATTCCTCCTAAAGCTCTATTGGCATGTAATGCTATTGTTCTACATCATTTCCATATAGTTTTGAAGATTGTTTCTAGATTGGAGCTGGAGAGTTTGGTTTCTTGCATGTAGAAAATTACAGGGTGTTCCTTTGTGATTGTTTTATTGATGATTCTTTGCATGGTGGGGCTGTTGAGCTCTCTTATTTTCCATGAGATGATCTTCATTGACGAGGGTTGGTAGAGTAGGCATAGAATCAGGTTAACTTGGGGAATCTCCTAGAATCCACCATTTCTTTGTCCATTTCTACTATTCTTTGTAGCAATGTTTTCCATTCTCTTTTGCGGGACTCTTTCGTGAAGTATTTTTTTTTATGAGCGTACCCCGCTGAGTTCCCATAGAGGGGAGTTGTCTTGCTCGAGTGAGAATTTCTTCAAGCTGTTGGATATGCTGCTCGGATATTGAGCGAAATTACTTCTTATTTAATACATCTTCCAACCCTATGAGGTCGAGGCCCTCAAGATCAATGTTCTTTGGTTCTTCCTCCATATCTTCTGGGATCCAATTGAACACCTGTTATTTAAACTTTGATGCAGAGTTGTCCCCTACGAGGCTAGGGGTTTGGGATTTCAGAAAGGCCTCTGGTTGGATCTTGTCTTGTTGTTTCTTGGAGGTTTGGGGCTTCTCCTGTGAGGTTCACCCTGCTTATTTGGCTGGTTCATTCTCATTTTTACTCAGTTGGTTTAGGGATGTGAAGCTGTTGCTAGTCGCACGGCATTTTTTGTTATGGTGAGAATTAGTTCTCTTGTTATGCCTTTTCTTTCTTGCTACCTTCTTGAACCCTTCTGTTGCTTCATCATTTGATTCATTTTCAACCACCACTTTTTTCTTTAGAGGGAAATATCTAAATAGGTTCCCATGTTGATGACACCTTTGGGATCTAAAAGGAACATGCTCATAATCTATAGTTTGTATCCATTCAAAATATTCATGAATCACACTTACCTTCCCTGGTAGGGACTCTGCTATGTTCATGAAGACGCATATTCGTGCATATGGTACGTAACGATTGATCTTTGTTTCATCCACTGTCTTGACGAATTCAACTAGGGCATTGTCTATGTCCCTTAGGGTCATCTCGTCCCAGTAGTCTTGGGGAGGGAATAGAGCCGGATTCAAGCCAGGGCCCATGTAAGATCCCTTTTGTTTGGGTTGAATCACATAGTCCAATGGCGGAGGTATAAGCCTGTAGAGTTGAAGAAATACCGTCCTACATCCATGATCCTATTTTTTTCTTCAATACAGGTAAAGATCACATTGAAGAAGCCTTTAGTACAGAGCTTAAGGTCAATCTGGCCCTTGGGTTTCCAATTGGAAGCTATCCATCCTCGAAGGGCTTTTTTAGTGGGCCAGAAACCCTTGAAATTTCCTATCAACGCATGATCCTTCATGAACGGTATTCTTTCCTTGATGCAATGTGTAGGGAGCTCGATCATGGTTCTTTTGCGGTTATTTAGAATGCATGTGGCTGATATGATTTTCACTTCATCTGCACTGTGGGAGTCGCCCCCGAAGTGTCATGAGACGAACCAGAGTTTTCTGGACTGTCAATGCCAGCCTCTGTCGCTGCCCCTGTGGGAGGCTGGCATGTGATGGGTGGAGCAGCGGTCCCCCCACTAGTTTCTATCATAGATGAACCTCAAGGCTAACCAGGAGAGTGATCACGGCCTAACAATGTGGGAGGGAGGCCTGCCTGGGGCAGCCTACACTGAAACCTCCAAACCCTAGGTCATGGTGGTCGGCCTGGTGCAAAGCGCCTTTTTAGAAACCCTAACGATTTTTAACATGTTTATTTCATCAAAATCTCATTGGGATGTTATTTTAGAATTAACAATGGTAACCGCTTACCCTTTTAAAAATAAACCCTGAGTAGGAACTCTATTATCACTTTATAACTTTGATACAGAAAGGGATTGAGTACACAAGTTTGGATGATGTAAGGAAAGATAAAATCATAGTGATTGAATATTCCTAGAATGTTGTTTGGTTGGTGATTTCTATCCCTCCTCACTAAAGAAACTAAACTCATATTCGAAACCTTTAAAATCACGCTACTTGGCTCTATAATTTCATATATGGTTCAAGGTTTAGAGTGGATGGAACTAAGAAGTTTGGTTCACAATATGTTTTTGTTACCTATGTCAGATGGAATTTGAATCATTTACTTTATTCACAATAAGGAAATTTAGGTGATGTCACATTATATTAGGAGTTGGAATATTTTGTTTTCCAATCAAGGACCCATACAGATCAATGTATATACTATATAACACATAAATAAGGGTGTGACCAATGGTCTCTATTGTTACAAATGGCATGAATTGTTATTTTTGAAATTTTCTATACTTTTGCGATCATTTTATGAATCATTGAGATATTTGTTTTTGCACCTTTCCAACATCAGACAAACTATTTTTCAATTATGTTATCTGAAAGTAGAGTTTCAGTCATGCACTATATGTAGAGTTTCAATAATGCACTATATTTATTTTCCATTGTGTTATTTAAGGTAGACTTTTATTTGTGTGCCATAATATTTTGTTATTGTAAAGATTTGGTTTACACATTAATACATCAATATTTACAATTACAAATTTTACTTCTCATCGATAAAAATAGTCAATGCATCATATCATGCCATTTCAAATTATTATTTTTTACCCATCCCATTAACAAAGTGTAATAGATTTTGAATCCACATAATACATGTCACATTTTAACACACCCTTAATTTTTACCCTATCCTTTGCACCAAAATGGGTTGCTAGTTAAAATACATTAAGATTGAACCATGAGAAAACACCTTAACAAAAGGACCTAATGATTGATATAATTTATTATGCATTTCTTAAATGATAATATTCTTTTATAACTTGACCATTGACACATGGATCTAGGTGGAGAAAGATTCATATTTTTTCTATAAATCATGTTATTTATGTTTTAAGTATTAGAAGATGATTGCTTTGAAATGATGTAGGTTTGTTGCTTTGTGGCATTAGGATTAGTTCAAGGTTCTTGGGTTTCATCTTCCATGAAAGAGTTAAGAATATTATATTAGATTAAAATAGAAGAGAAACAACAAAAACAAGTATTAAGTTAATTTTAGTTGGAGGGAGTTTAATGTGAATTCAAACTTGAAGTATCAAACCATTATCATTAAATGTTTACAAGTAAATGAATGTGTTAAAAGCTTTGGCTTGGTGTTTCATTTAAAATGATGAAACTCAAATGACCATCAACTATAGTACATGTGCACGCAGCCAACATCTTATTCCACTTTTATGCACTTTAGCATAGTAATCTCATCTCACCCAATTTGTTTTACTCTTTGATTTAGTACTAGTTACCAACCATAATGTCTCAATACATACTCTTTGATTGAGTTGTACTAGTTACCCACCATAATTTCTAAATACATAACAAACACACATAATTGCGTCTTAATTGGATTCTCCTCCCACCATAGATCTATTTATGATTAAGTCACTAAAATATTATTTCTTGAAAAAATTAATATAACTAATATCTACCTATAATTTAATTATTGAAAATAAGAAACATGACTACCATGTCCTTAAATGTAGATAAATAAATTCTTAATTAATTATTTATATATAATAAAACAAAAACTTTTAAACGTTCTGTAATGGTATTAAAAAAAACTTAAACTCTCTTTTACCATTTCAAAAATATAATAACATTTTCCCACATCTCACAATTCGGAAAACGGAATACAAAGAAGAGTATAAATTGGAGGAGCAAATTATTCTTCCGTATCTTTGCCCTTGGGCAATGACGTAGCTTGTGTGGTGAAACCGAGGGGCGTCAATTGCTGGTTGAAAACTATTTCCAAACCCCTTCGTTGGCCTGGGCTACGCCTCGGTCTTTGAGAATCTTTGGAGGGCTCGCCTTTGGCTAGGTCCCAAATAAATTAAAAAATTCCAAACTAGTAGAAAAATTTAAATACAGGTGAAGCACTTTACATTGTTGCGATTGCCGGTGGTTAAGCTATGGTAAATATGGGTAGTTGTTTCTTGATGGATTTCGATGGTTTATCCAGCATTACGAGCCATCCCAGTTATTAACATTTCCTTGCTCTACTGGAAAAGCCAATTCGTTTAAAACTTGAACAAAAATTAGTGTAGCCTTTTCATACCCATTATGTTTGAAATTTAAATTTCAATCATCAATTTGTTTATAATTTTAATATTTTAAATATTTTATGGACTAGATATCTTTGCCTACTACACTGTTCCTAGAAACTATAATTTCACATGATCAAAATATACTAACTCATAATTATAATTTCCCATGGTCAAAATATACTAACAAATAAGTTAAAAATGTGAAAAGATAAAATAAAAAAATAAAAAACAAAAAAATCATAACCCATTTTATATAACATTATTTTAAAATAAATTTTAATAGGATTTGTGTATATTATTAAAAATATTTAAAAATATTTCATAAAATATTTATTGATCTATTTGTATTATCATGAATATTAGTATTTTAAAATATTTTATAAAACAATTATTGATTTATCTTTATTATCATGAATATTTTAAAATATTCTATGGAAGTTAGATAGCTACTATTCACTCAAAAATTATTATGCCTTATCATGCTAGTATTCACTTGATAATTACTCTTGCTTATCATGCTTTATCTGATAGTTCTTATACATGTATGTAAAGATGCATTGGTACTAATAATGTAGTTAGAATTCTCTATATTATTAAGAATATTTTAAAATATTTCATAAAACAATCATTAATTTGTTTGTATTGTCAAGAATGATTTATGAATCTTCAATAACTACCATTATTTAATAATTATTATGGGTTATCATATATATTATGCATTTCTTTAAGGATGCAGTGGCACTCATCATCATAAGATTGGAACTCATACGATGCACTAGCACTCATCATGAGATTGCAACTCATATTGATGTCTGAAAATTGGAACTAGTCATGGGATCCAACTTATATTGATGTTGGAAAATGGAAACTGTCATAAGATTCGAACTCAAATTGATAATTTGTTGGAGATCATGCACAGCAAAACAATTTTATACGCAGCAAATAAATCATGCACAAGAAGACACAGTGATTTTACCGTGGTTCACCCAAACCTCCTGGGCTACGTCCACACAACAGGGCATTGGCAATCTTATTAATTCAAACAGGAGATTACATAATTCACACACCCACACACACTCTCCAAAACAAACGTATGGATACCTGTTATATAGCAGGAGAATCTAACAGCCTCATAAATTCTCTCAACTCAAATTTAGGATGCATTAACTCCCTCCCAACAAACTGGAGCTAATCTTGGAACTAATTCTTAATTTTTGTCACCTACTGAGATTTTTCCTATTTTATTTAGAACAGAAAATCTCAACAATCTCCACCTTGACAACAATTAGCCTGATGCCCTGTTATTATTATTTTATCTCTTCTGCAAGCCAAGAGAAGCCAAACACCAACGCAGCTTCTCCAACAAAACTGGTTTCGTGAACATGTCTGCACAATTCTCCTTTGTATACACCTTTTCAAGAGAGACTCCCCTTTCAGTGATAACCTGTCTTACAAAATGGTACTTAATTGGAATATGCTTTGATTTACTATGATAGGCCGGATTCTTAGCCAAATGTATTGCACTTTGACTATCACAAAGTAACCTGATGTTGTCCTGCAACCTACCAAATTCACCAAGCAAACCTTTCAACCAAACCGCCTCTTTGCAAGCATGAGAAGCAGCAATGCATTCTGCTTCAGTAGTGGATAAAGCAACAATGTTCTGTAGCTTCGACATCCAGCTAATAGCTCCACCTGCAAGAGTAAAGACATACCCTGAATTTGACCTTCTCTTATCCAAATCACCTGCAAAATCGGAATCATCATATCCGCAAACAAATTCACTACTCTTATTGTAAGTGATACAATAACTACTTGTGCCTCTCAGATATCGAAGCACCCATTTCAACAACGACCTTGATGTTCTTTACCGGATTTCTGCATGCTGGCATGTGGCACGCATGTGAAATATCGAGTCAAGTACAAACCATAACGCATACATCAAACATCCTACTACATTGGCATATGGAATTCGAGACATATAATCCTTTCTTCATCTGTATTAGGACATAAACCCGAAGAAAGCTTGAAATGGGAAGCGAAAGGGACTGAAACAGGCTTCACATTGTTCATACCAAACCTCAAAAGTATCTTCTCAACATACTTCTGTTGTGATAGCCATAGCTTACCATTACTCCTGTCTCTGAAAATCTCCATGCCCAAAATCTGTCTTGCTGCTCCTAGATCTTTCATATCGAATGTCCTTGCCATCTGAGTCTTCAACTTGTTGATTTCATCAATGCTTTTGCTTGCTAAAAGCATATCGTCAACATACAACACTAAGATAATGAACATGCCATTACTTAACTGCTTAAAGTAAACACAATGATCATATTCACTTCTTATATATTTTCGACTCAACATGAAAGAATCAAATTTCTTGTACCACTGTCGAGGCGACTGCTTCAGACCATACAATGACTTCTTGAGCCTGCAGACAAATTTCTTATTGCGATGCTGAACAAACCCTTCCGGTTGTTCCATATAAATTTCCTCATCTAGATCTCCATGTAGAAAAGCAGTCTTAACATCTAGTTGCTGTAACTCTAAATCAAACAAAGAAACTAAAGCTAACACAATTCGAATTGAAACTATTTTAACAATAGGTGAAAAAATCTCATGAAAGTCTATGCCTGCTTTCTGAGAAAACCCTTTTGCAACCAGCCGCGCTTTGTACCTGTCCTCCGTATCATTCACACCCCGTTTCAGCTTGTAAACCCATTTACACCCCACAGTTTTCCTGTCTTTCGGAAGCTCAACCAGATCCCATGTACCGTTCTTACTCAAGGCCATCATTTCGTCCTTCATGGCTGCTTTCCACTTGTCACTATTCGAACCTTCTATTGCTTCCTGATAGCACAGAGGTTCATTGTCATTAGCAGTAAATGCAACTGAGGTAACATAATCATCATACCTTCTCAGTGGCCGTTTGATTCTTGTTGACCTCCTTAAGGATGTTTCTGGCTTACTACCATCTGTAGGGACTTCTTGCCGATTAGTATCTGAGACCTGTTCATGATCTAAACCTGAACCCTGTTCATGTTACGGTCTGGCTCTATTATGGTAAATGTCTGAACTATGGTCGTATGACTATGTTAAGTCTTTGTCAGCTTGAATGTGCGAAAATCAAATATATCTTTGTTCAATTTCTATCTGCATCCACACGTATGCAAGAGGGATTCATCTCAAACTTTGTCTCTTGTTGATGATAGACACTGGTGCAGTAAGGATCCCACAATCTGTCCCTTTGTTTTCCAACTTTTCATACCCAACAAAATATGCTTTTAACGAACTTGGATCTAACCGGTTGGCGATGTTTGACACTGGAAACATATCATCACAACCCGACCACCTAAAGGTTTAGAATATCACAAGGAGTGATAGCTTTCCATACCTCTTCACTGGTACACGTTACGCCGCGTGGAGGTAGGTGGGGATTTATCACATAACAAAAAACATTTGCCTTCCTTTCGTCCTAACTCATACCTTCGGCATTACTGGCCTTACTCCTTGCTCTCTCTAGAAGAGTTCTGTTCATGCGTTCAGCAACTCCATTTTGCTGAGGAGTATAAACCGTGGTCTTATGTCTCTCGATCCCTGCATCCTTGCAATAGCTGTCAAACTCCTTGGAAGTAAACTCACCACCATTGTCGGTTCTTAAACACTTTATTGTTCTACCAGTGTTGTTTTCTACCAATGCTCTAAACTGTTTGAAAACTGAAAAAACATCAGACTTCCTTTTCAACATGTAGACCCACACCTTCCTAGAAAAGTCATCAATGAATGATACAAAATACGACGAACCACCATATGACGTTGTAGGAGCTGGACCCCAAACATCTGAATGAATATAATCAAGTATGCCTTTACTAGTATGTTTTCCTGTTTTAAATTTTTGTTTACTTTGTTTTCCAAACAAGCAATGCTTACAAAAATCTAACTTTCCAGACCTTAGATTAGGAAGTAACTTGCGATCAGCCAAAATTTTCAACCCTCTTTCACTCATATGCCCTAATCTTTGATGCCATAAGTGAATGGAACTACTGTCATGTTCAGACACAGTAGACACATGAACTGACGCTGTTCTTCCTTCTAACTGAAACAGATTTCCTACTTTCTTAGCTTTCATTACTAGTAAAATATCTTTATAGATTTTCATAACTCCACCTTGAATTACAGTTTTATATCCATTCGTATCCAATGCTCCTAAAGAAATTAGATTTTTCCTTAAGTCTGGAACATGTCTCACATCTGTTAATATTCTAGTTGTGCCATCAAACATTTGCAGTTGTATACTTCCTTTCCCAACAATATTAGATGTGACATCATTACCCATGTACACGACTCCATCATTAACTGATCTATATGTCTTAAACCATTCTCTATGAATACACATGTGGTTTGATGCACCGGAATCTAACAACCAATGTTGACCATGATTTGACATATTAACAGACAACACTTCGTCGCTCATACCTGAACCAAATGCCGAACCTGTATCTGTCGCATTTGCCTCATTCTTCTCTGTCGAGGAGTCTCCTTTCTTCTCTGTTTGCTGTCTCTTCCAGCAGTCTTTCTTCAAGTGCCCCGATTTGCCACAAAACTAGCATTTCACTTTGCTCTTCTTCCCTTTCGACTTTGAACGCGAATCGATGCGCTTACCAGAGCGTCTTTCTCTAGAACGACCTCTAGCCATCATTGCCTCTAATGTAGAGGTGTCAGCATTCGACTTCTTCCTCGTCTCCTCAGACAACATGGCTCCAACCACATCGTCAAACTCAAGGACAGCTGCATTACTGAAGCTTATGGAAGTAACAAAGTGATCCCACGATTCAGGCAATGTACACAATAGAGTTATTGCCTTATCCTCTGAATCAAATTTTACATCTAGACTTTGTAATTGTACCAATAAAGTATTGAAAACATTCAGATGGTCAGTAACCGAGGTACCTTCCTTCATCCGCAAACTGTATAGCTGCCGCTTCAGGAGAATCCGATTTGTCAAGGATTTCGTCATGTAGAGCTTTTCAAGTTTTATCCACAAGCCTGCGGCGGTCTTCTCTGACACAATGTTGAACAGAACGTCATCTGCCAGACATAACCGAATTGCGCTCAGAGCTCTGTCATCCAACTCATCCCATTCATCCTCCGTCATGGAAGAAGGCCTTTTGCTCCTCCCCAACAGCGCTTTCGCCACGCCTTGTTGTACCAGGAGATCATGCATCTTTACCTTCCAGATCTCGAAGTTGTTTTTGCCATTGAACTTCTCAATTTCAAAACGGGCATTTTGAGTTTTCGCCATCTTGTTTCAGCAAAAAACACAGTAATCTCCAGAACCAATTTTCAAATAAAGAATGCCCTTTTAATTAAAAAAATGCCTTTAAAAAAAAAATTGCCCTTGCCTTCCTTTAAGTGCCTCTCACTGCCTTTTAAAAAAAAAATTATCCTTGACCTTTGCCTTTAAAAAATGCCTTTCACTTCATACAAAGCCCTCAAATCGATTATTTTAAAAAACATATCGATTTTCAATACAAGCCAAAACGATATATATAAATCGCTTTTAAACAAAAAACTTTTAAATATATATATCGATTTTAAATATAATCGATTTATAACTTTTAAATATATATATCAAAATATAATCGATTATATTTAACCTTTTTTCAAAATCGATTTATGTTTGACCTTTTTTTTACCAAACTCCAAAAAAAACCGACTTCAATCGACTTTCAATACAAAATTTCAATTGAATGGCAATCGACTTGTTATTTAAACACTGCAATTTGAATGGAACTTACGACTTGTATTTCAACGCTGTTTAAAAAAACACTCGGCACAGCAGCGCACATTTATGGCCTCTGCGTCAATGGCATACGACTTGAAGCAACTGCATAATTCACCCTTCTTATATAAACGATTTACCATTCTTCACCCGCCCACCTTGAGTTGCCCAGTCATCCGCATTCCAGATTGAGGAGGCTATCCTCATGGGCTGCTTCTTCGGATATGGGACTCCCAGCTTCTCGTTGTTGGGGAATACCCGAATCAGAACAGGCGTTGAATAAACACGTTCAACAGTTGGACAGTGCGCTCCACCTCCGCGCAGGACGTTCACTGACTTGGGCCCGTCCCATTTCCGCTGCGCGCTCTGTCAACGCTGCCAACACCAGCCTTCTCTCTGCGATATGTAGCTATGCAGGGAGGAATATAAAACAGCAACGTCATTCACCCCCTTCCGCAGCAACACGCTCCAGCAGCGAATAGACTATCCGCTCTCAACGTCACTTTACTTCAATGAGTAAACCAGCAATGTCAAGTCGCTCCTCCAACACGCTCTGATACCAATTGTTGGAGATCATGCACAGCAAAACAATGAAAAACGCAGCAAATAAATCATGCACATAAGAAGACACAGAGTTTTTAACGTGGTTCACCCAAACCTCCTGGGCTACGTCCACACAACAGGGCATTGGCAGTCTTTATTAATCAAAACAGGAGATTACATAATTCACACACACTCTCCAAAACAAACGTATGGATACCTGTTATATAGCAGGAAAATCTAACAGCCTCATAAATCCTCTCAACTCAAATTTAGGATGCATTAACTCCCTCCCAACAAACTGGAGCTAATCTAGGAACTAATTCCTAATTTTTGTCACCTACTGAGATTTTTCCTATTTTATTTAGAACAGAAAATCTCAACATAATTAAGTTTGACCATTGATGTTCATTGTGATTTGAAGTTCATTGATCTATTTGTATTAACATGAATATTAGTATTTTAAAATATTTCGTAAATCAATTATTTATTTGTCTATATTATCGTGAATATTTTAAAATATTTTATGGAAGTTAGATAGCTACTATTCACTTAATAATTATTATGCCTTATCATGATAATATTCACTTAATCATTAGTATGACTTATCATGCTTTATCTCATGGTTCTTATACATGTATCTAAAGATGCAGTGGTACTAATAATGTAATTAGAACTTTGTATATTATTAAGAATATTTTAAAATATTTCATAAAACAATCATTAATTTGTGAGTATTGTCAAGAATGTTTTATGAATGTTAAATAGCTACCATTATATAATAATTATTATGAATTATCATATCTACTATACATTTATTTAAGGATGCAATGACACTCATCATCATGAGATTCCAACTCATATGGATGAAGTGGCACTCATCATGAGATTGGAACTCATATTGTTGTTTGAAAATTGGAACTCATCATTAGATCCAACTCATATTGATGTTGGAAATTAAAACTCGTCATAAAATTGCAACCCAAATTGATATTTGAGTTTGAAGTTCATTATGATTATGCGCTTGACAGTAAAACTTCACTCCCTTAGAAAAGCCAAAATAAATTTTAAAACTAAGAACACTTCCATAAACATTTTGAAAAACCCTTTCTATCTTAGACAAAAAAATTCAACAATCCTTTTTTTTTAAATTTGATAAATCAAAATCTCCCAACATTACAATGAAGCATTTTCTTTTAAATAATATATTTTCAAAAGAAATGTGATTCCATTACACATTCTTAGATAAAGCCTTTTGAAAAAAAGGGAACCATCCTTAAGAGATGAAACACCTTTTATAAAAATGATGCCACCATAGTGTAAGTTAGTTCCCATAGAGTTGTTAAATCCATATAATATTAGTATAGATATTATTCTAAAAAAATGACGCATGTGATTTCCATCATGTACCTTAATTTTTCAACCAAATCGGTGCTCCTTGGTTCGTGGCTTCACCTTTATTCTCGGGGACCTTTTTTTTTAATACTACGAGTAACGCCCTGTAAGTTTATGCAACTAACGCAGTTCGTAAATATTCTCCGCGCTTAACCTACTTCTGAACTTATGGGCTGGGCTGCGTTAATAACGCATCTTCTAAAATGATGGGTTGCATTACTCTCGATGCACTTCAATTTAAAAAAAAAAAACAAATCCCGACCTTTTTCTCTAAATGACTTTCTCTTTACTGCTTTTAGGCAGTGGGCGTCTTCAAATTTCTTCTTCTTTCTCAAAGAATTTTATGCAGGCTTGCTGCTGCTGCTGCTTCTTCTTTTTTTTTCTTTTTTTTTCTCTAACTTCGCTCAGGTTGTTCCTTTCTCAGAGTCTTATGCAAACTAGCTTTAGCTTTGATTTTTGTTGTTTTTAAAAAGTTTTACAGAGGCTAAGTTTTGATACCATGACAAGAATTAAAAACTGAAAATAAGTAAACTAGAAGATTTGTCTTCTCAATAAAATTATATTGAAGACATCAAGATTAAATAATTGTAATGAGACTCAATTAAAACTAGACGAAGTGAAACTGAAATGGAATACTTGGATGGAAAGTTTCTACATCTAACCAGGAATTGGAATTAGATTGTCCAACAAACCTCAACTACCCATATATCGCTAAAAAATCAAAATAAGCTATAATTAAACCCCAACATAGTCTAAACTTTTAATTTCCATTAAACGAGAGATGGTTTACCGTGACAAATGTGACACTCGTAAAGAATGTCCATGTTCAGTCCCATTTGAATAAACTAGGTAGAAAGCAAGGCTTCCACTATATTTGTTCCACTGGAACTATCTTTAATGCATGTAATTTAATTGTACGTTCTCCAACAACTTTGGTTGCCATATGTATGCTTTGTCCACCCGCAGTACATGTCACAATTACGCAATTTGGCTGGATTATTCCTTGGAAACGTGGCATAAAAGTTTACTCAGATTTTTGTGAGCATTTGCATTAACTGGGTGCTTAATGATATTGTCTAAAATTTAAATAATGCCTAATCAATGTAGTCACTTTGGTGAGATGAAAAAAATTTATGTGGCTCTGCGCTGTTTTTTGGGAAATTTTTTAGAATCGATTCATATGCGTATTCAAATCATATCAAATTACTCTGATACAGATGACATCAGTTTTCATATAATCAAAACCTCTAGCCGAAGAAGATTTATGCGAGTGGGACACATTAAACCTCATGGAAATGACAGCATGATAATTTATGAATATATGAGCAATATATAACTATATGAAATTATAGGTTTAGCTTAATTGGTAAAATTTCTATCTTATAATTCTCGTATATTCTTTTAGAGTGAGACTACCAATAAGCTGAGTGGATCTACTTGAGAAACAAATCATATAATTGTATATGGGAAAATTGATGGAAATTCCTCATTTCTACAGAGGGAAAATCCTCTCACTGGAAATAAGAGTCTTGAGAAAATTCATATATTTACTCGAGTCTAGGGACACTTTCTCCGCATAAACCCCTAATCATTTTTTCTTGTTAAAGAAAAACCAATGTCATGGTAGGATCTAAGTATTTACTATTTACATTATTGTAAGAGCTTGAGAATGTGGAAGGCCAAAACAATTTATCAAGTGGAATGGAAAATATAGCAAGAAATGAAACTCTCAGCCCCTTGAGATTCCAAGAATAGCTTTGCAACCTTCATATACATGTCATCTATTATGTCTATATTGCAAAGTGTGAGTGATGTGTGTTCTTACCATTGATTTTATTGCGCCGAGAGGCGCATCTATAGCCCAATATGACCCGGATGTCACGTGGGTCACGTCCTTATAAAAAATGTCAGCTTAAGTTTTAAATTAAAAAAATAAATAAAAATAAAATAAAAATAAAAAATTTCATTATGCTAGAACATATATCAATTTCTAATACAATTATGTATTATTTATATAATTTGAATGGATAGTAAATTATATACGTGAATTTGAATGGATCATAAATTTACGTTTAACAAAAAACATTACCACATTGAATTTCCAAATTAAGTAAAATTTTAAACATCTTTACTCTTTACTAAAGTCAATACCATTTAATAAATCAAAGGAAAAGAGTTAATTCAACACAAACAATCAAAATCCAAAATCTTTTAATATTTCTTTTAATTAAATATTTGTAAAATGAATTTATACTTACTCCAGAGCTATGGTAAATAAATAAAAAAATATATAAACTAGATGTATGGTAAATAAATAAAAATTATTTTTATATTTACTCCATAAAACTTTTTATATTTAAAAAAACTTTAAAAAGAGGTTTTATTTAGATGAATCCTATGGGACGAATACCATGGGACAAATTAATATTGATACCATGGGTAAATAAATAAATATAAAAGATGTATAAACAAGTATGATAAATAAATAAATAAATAAATATAAAATAGATATAAAGAGGTATGGTAAATAAATAAATATAAAAGAGGCATAAAGAGGTAAGGTAGATAAATAACAATATATCAAACATGATTATAAATAAAAATCCAATTATATAACAAGCCTATGGGCCAAATACCATAGTAAAGAAAAGGGGTATGGTAAATAAATAAAAATATAAATAAACTAGAGGTATGGTAAGTAAATAAAACCTCTTTTCATATTTACACCATAATCTTCTTTATATTTACGAATATTTATATTCATTAGTTTACATAACTAAGAAGAAATAGAGAGAGAGAGTGATAAGGGAGAGATGGAGAGAGAGTGTGTATGTTTAGGGGTGAGATAAAGAGACAATGTAAGATGTATGGAAAGAAGGCGGGGAGATAAGAAGTGAGAAGGAGAGAGGGAGGGATATAGTAATGTAGTTGGAGAGAGAGAGGGGTGGAAAGAGAGAGAGAAAGAAAGGGATGGGGGAAGAGAGCGGATTAGAGAGAGAGAGAGAGAGGTGGGAGAGAAAGGGAGAGAGAGGAAGGATGAGAGAGAGGAGGAGAGTGATGGGGGAAGAGAGCATATTGGAGAGAGAGAGAGAGACAGAGATCAAGGAAGAGAGAGGGATTTAGGAGAGAGAGAGAGAGAGGAAGGACGAGAGAGATGACTTGAAAGAGAGGAGGAGAGAGGGATCGATAAGAGAGAAGGAGTTGGAGGGGGAGAGATGTAGGAAATAAGAAATATAGAGAGTGAGAAGTGGAGAGAGAGAAGGAGTGACAAGGGAGAGACAAAGAGAGAGCGTGTATGTTTGGGGCTGAGATAAAGAGACAAATAAGGAGAGATGGAGATAAGGGGGGGAGCAGGAGATATAAGAAGAGAGGGAGGGATATAGTAACCACGAGTTGGTGGGTGAAGAGAGAGAGAGAGGAGAGAGAGAGAGATGGGGAGAGAGAGAAAGAGAGGGAAAGAGAGAGAGGAAGGAGAGAGAGAGAGGGACCGAGAGGTGGAGAGAGGGAGGAAAGAGAGATGGACACATGGAGGGAGGGGGAGAGAGGGAGGTAAGGAGAAAGAAATAGAGAGAGAAAGGTGGAGAGAGAGAGAGTGAGTGATAAAGAAGATGGAGAACTAAAACGAGGGAAGATAGGGCTATAGATGGAAGGTGAAGGGGGAAGAGAGATGGGAGAGGAGGATGACAAGAGATTGTTCATGTAGTTGCGAGTGTGTGTGTTTAGGGGGGTGAGATAGAGAGACAAAAAATAAGAGATGGAGGGGGAATATAGATATGGATGGAGGGTGGAGAGAGGGAAGAATATTTCTCACACTAGATGGATTGATATAAGTGGAGATGGTGATTTATAATCCTATTTGATTATTTACACTAGATGCATCGATTTTAGTGTAGATATTTATTTCTAATGATATTTGATTACTTGCACTAGATGCATTGATTTCAGTGTAGGTGGTGATTTCTAATACAATTTGATTGCTTGCACTGAATTTGTTGATTTCAATTTAGATGTTGATTTATAATTATATTTGATTACTTGCACTAGATGAATTGGTTTCAATGTATATTATTTCTAATCCTATTTGATTGTTTGCACTAAATGCATTGATTTCATTGTAGATGGCGATTTCTAATCCTATTTGATTTATTTGAGTAAATGCATTGATTTCAGTGTAGATGTTGGTTTCTAGAGAGAGAGAGAGAGTGATAAGGAAGATGGAGAGAGAGGACAAAAGGAGGAAAGAGAGATATTAGCGGGGGAGAGGGAGAGAAGGGGAAGAGAGGGAAGAAGAGAGAGATGGGGAGAGAGGGTGATCAACAAAGAGAATGGTATATATGGAGTGCGAGAGCGTGTTTGTTTAGGGGGGTGAGATAGAGACAAAAAAAGAGAGATGGATGGGGATATATACATGGATGGAGGGTGGAGAGAGGGAAGAATATTTCGTGCACTAGATGGATTGATTTAAGTGGAGATGGTGATTTATAATCCTATTTGATTATTTGCACTAGATGCATCGATTTTAGTGTAGATATTTATTTCTAATGATATATGATTACTTGCACTAGATGCATTGATTTCAGTGTACGTGATGATTCCTAATACTATTTGATTGCTTGCACTGGATGTGTTGATTTCAATTTAGACGTCGATTTATAATTATATTTGATTTCTTGCACTAGATGCATTGATTTCAATGTATATTATTCTTAATACTATTTGATTGTTTACACTGAATTCATTGATTTCAGTGTAGATGGCGATTTCTAATCCTATTTGATTGCTTTGAGTAAATGCATTGATTTCAGTGTAGATGTTGGTTTCTAATCTTATTTGATTGATTGCATTAGGTGCATTGATTTCAATGTAGAAGTTATTTTCTAATATTATTTGATTGCTTGCATTAAATGCATTGATTTCAATGTGTATGTTGATTTTTTGATTTGATGTAATTAGATATATGACGATACATTAATATTAAAGTGATTGGATTAACAATATGCATTGATTTTAGTGTAAGCACAAAAATTTATTAACACTGTAGATTTATTTTTGTGTTATAGTAATTTAAGCTATTAATATTGGAGAGCAAGAGAGACAAGGTATCATGTTTACTACAATAGATCGAGCTAAAGATTTAAATGGTTTATGATTGAAATTTTATTTTTCATATAATCGATATGAAAAGATAACAAAACTAACAAGGGAGGAAATAAGAATAGTAGAAGAAAATAGTTTGAGATTGATTGTAACATGAGTATGTTCTTATTATTCACATTTTCTATCTTTCAACACTATTATTGTCACTTTGCATTTAAAAAAAATATTTCATCATTTTTCATCATTATAGTTATTAACAATAATTATCATCTCAACAAACTGAGGTAAAAAAGACAAATTAAAATTAAAATGACCAAGTTAATATCAGAAATATTTAGCATATTTAAAATTATTATATTAATATTTGATATATTTACATATTACTGATAAAATTAATCATATCTTTGATAGTTTTCCTTGGCAGCACATGACTGAAACCAGCCTAGATCCATCTTACATCTCAAAAATATACAATTTTTTTAATAATCTGAAAAATGTGACGTTGATGCCTCCAACTGGAACCAACCTAGATCCATCTAACTCTGGATCTATCATGCACCGAGAGGGATCAAATCTCTCGAGGTGCAAAAATTTCCTCAAGTTTTTCACTCAAAAATTAGGTTTGCAGCTCGAGAGATTTGATCCCTCTCGGCGCACGATAGATCTAGAGTTATATGGATCTAGGATGGTTGCGCCGAGAGGCACATCTATAGCCCAATATGACCCCGATGTCAGGTGGGTCACGTCCTCATACAAAATGTCGGCTTAAGTTTTAAATTTAAATTTAAAAAAAAAAAGAAAAGAAAAGAAAAAGATCCCATTGGGCTAGAACATATATCAATTTCTAATACAATTATGTATTATTTATATAATTTGAATGGATAGTAAATTATATACGTGAATTTGAATGGATCATAAATTTACCTTTAACAAAAAAAATTACCACATTGAATTTCCAAATTAAGTAAAATTTTAAACATTTTTACTCTTTACTAAAGTCAATACCATTTCCTAAATCAAAGGAAAAGAGTTAATTCAACACAAACAATCAAAATCCAAAATCTTTTAATATTTCTTTCAATTAAATATTTGTAAAATGAATTTATACTTACTCCAGAGCTATGGTAAATAAATAAAAAAATATATAAACTAGATGTATGGTAAATAAATAAAAATTCTTTTTATATTTATTCCATAAACCTTTTTATATTTAAGAAAACTTTAAAAAGAGGTTTTATTTAGATGAAGCCTATGGGACGAATACCATGGGACAAATTAATATTGATACTGTGGGTAAGTAAATATGTGTTTACGAATATATACGTATTCTGTTGCTCTCTCTCTCACACACACACACACACACACACACACACACACACACACACATAAATAAATAAATAAATAAATAAATATAAAATAGATATAAAGAGGTATGGTAAATAAATAAATATAAAAGAGGCATAAAGAGGTAAGGTAAATAAATAACAATATATCAAATAGGATTATAAATAAAAATCCAATTATATAACAAGCCTATGGGGCAAATACCATAGTAAAGAAAATGGTTATGGTAAATAAATAAAAATATAAATAAACTAGAGGTATGGTAAGTAAATAAAACCTCTTTTCATATTTACACCATAATCTTCTTTATATTTACGAATATTTATGTTCATTAGTTTACATAACTAAGAAGAAATAGAGAGAGAGAGTGATAAGGGAGAGATGCAGAGAGAGTGTGTATGTTTATGGGTGAGATAAAGAGACAATGTAAGATGTATGGAAAGAAGGGAGGAGAGAAGAAGTGAGAAGGAGAGAGGGAGGGATATAGAAATGTAGTTGGAGAGAGAGAGGGGTGGAAAGAGAGAGAGAAAGAAAGGGATGGGGGAAGAGAGAGGATTAGAGAGAGAGAGAGAGATATGGGGGAAGAGAGAGAATTGGAGGGAAAAGAGAGAGAGAGAGGTGGGAGAGAAAGGGAGAGAGAGGAGGAGAGTGATGGGGGAAGAGAGAGTATTGGAGAGAGAGAGAGAGGAAGGAAGAGAGAGAGGAGGAGAGAGGGATCGATAAGAGATATGGAGTTGGAGGGGGAGAGATGTAGGAAATAAGAAATATAGAGAGTGAGAAGTGGAGAGAGAGAAGGAGTGACAAGGGAGAGACAAAGAGAGAGCGTATATGTTTGGGGCTGAGATAAAGAGACAAATAAGGAGAGATGGAGATAAGGGGGGAGAAGGAGATATAAGGAGAGAGGGAGGGATATAGTAACATAGTTGGTGGGTGAAGAGAGAGAGAGAGGGAGAGAGAGAGATGGGAGAGAAAGGGAAAGAGAGGAAGGAAGAGAGAGGATGTGAGAGAGTAGAGAGAGGGAGGGAAAGAGAGATGGACTTGGAGGGGGAGGGGGAGAGAGGTAAGGAGAAAGAAATAGAGAGAGAAAGGTGGAGAGAGAGAGAGAGAGTGAGTGATAAAGAAGATGGAGAGAGAGGGAGAGAGGGGGAAGATAGAGATATAGATGGAAGGTGAAGAGAGGGAAGAAGAGAGAGATGGGGAGAGGAGGGGATTGACAAAGAGATTGATATATATGGATTGTGAGAGTGTGTGTGTTTAGGGGGGTGAGATAGAGAGACAGAAAAGAAGAGATGGAGGGGGATATAGATATGGATGGAGGGTGGAGAGAGGGAAGAATATTTATCACACTAGATGGATTGACATAAGTGGAGATGGTGATTTATAATCATATTTGATTATTTGCACTATATGCATCGATTTTAGTGTAGATATTTATTTCTAATGATATTTGATTACTTGCACTAGATGCATTGATTTCAGTGTAGGTGGTGATTTCTAATACAATTTGATTGCTTGCAGTGAATTTGTTGATTTCAATTTAGATGTCGATTTATAATTATATTTGATTACTTGCACTAGATGAATTGGTTTCAATGTAGATGATTTCTAATCCTATTTGATTGTTTGCACTAAATGCATTGATTTCAGTGTAGATGGCGATTTCTAATCTTATTTGATTTATTTGAGTAAATGCATTTATTTCAGTGTAGATGTTGGTTGAGAGAGAGAGAGAGAGTGATGAGGAAGATAAAGAGAGAGGACAAAAGGAGGAAAGAGAGATATTAGCGGGGGAGAGGGAGAGAAGGGGAAGAGAGGGAAGAAGAGAGAGATGGGGAGAGAGGGTGATCGACAAAGACAATGATATATATGGAGTGCGAGAGCATGTGTGTTTAGGGGGGTGAGATAGAGACAAAAAAAAAGAGATGGATGGGGATATAGATATGGATGGAGGGTGGAGAGAGGGAAGAATATTTCTTGTACTAGATGGATTGATTTAAGTGGAGATGGTGATTTATAATCCTATTTCATTATTTTCACTAGAAGCATCGATTTTAGTGCAGATATTTATTTCTAATGATATATGATTACTTGCACTAGATGAATTGATTTCAGTGTAGGTGATGATTCCTAATACTATTTGATTGCTTGCACTGGATGTGTTGATTTCAATTCAGGCATCGATTTATAATTATATTGGATTTCCTGCACTAGATGCCTTGATTTCAATGTAGATTATTCCTAATAATGTTTGATTGTTTGCGCTAAATGCATTGATTTCAATGTAGATGACGATTTCTAATCCTATTTGATTACTTTGAGTAAATGCATTGATTTCAGTGTAGATGTTGGTTTCTAATATTATTTGATTGATTGCATTAGGTGCATTGATTTCAATGTAGAAGTTATTTTCTAATATTAATTGATTGCTTGCATTAAATGCATTTATTTCAATGTATATGTTGATTTATGATTTGATGTAATTGGATATATGATGGTACATTAATATTAAAGTGATTGGATTAACAATATGCATTGATTTTAGTGTAAGCACAAAAAGTTATTAACAATGTAGATTGATTTTTGTGTTATAGTAATTTAAGCTATTAATATTGGAGAGCAAGAGAAACAAGGTATCATGTTTACTACAACAGATCGAGCTAAAGATTTAAATGGTTTACGATTTAAATTTTCTTTTTCATATAATCGATATGAAAAGATAAAAAAACTAACAAGGGAGGAAATAAGAATAGTAGAAGAAAATAGTTTGAGATGGATTGTAACATGAGTACGTTCTTATTATTCACATTTTCTATCTTTCAACACTATTATTTTCACTTTTCATTTAAAAAAAATATTTCATCATTTTTCATCATTATAGTTATTAACAATAATTATCATCTCAACAAGCTGAGGTAACTAAGAAAATTTAAAATTAAAATGACCAAGTTAATCTCAGAAATATTTAGCATATTTGAAATGATTATATTAATATTTGATATATTTACATATTACTGATAAAATTAATCCTATCTTTGATATATTTTCCTTGGCAGCACATGACTGAAACCAGCTTAGATGCATCTTACATCTCAAAAATATACAAAAATTTTAATAATCTGAAAAATGTGACGTTGATGCCTCTGACTGGAACCAGCCTAGATCCATCTAACTCTGGATCTATCATGCGCCGAGAGGGATCAAATCTCTCGAGGTGCAAACCTTTCCTCAAGTTTTTCACTCAAAAATTAGGTTTGCACCTCGAGAGATTTGATCCCTCTCGGCGCATGATAGATCCAAAGTTAGATGGATCTACACTGGGATTTAATGAAAAGTTAAAATTTTGTGAGAAGTGTTCTAAGTGGGTCATCTTATAGGCTTGGATATGTGAATGCAAAACTTGGTAGACATCTAACAAAATTGGTTGAATGCTTCAATGCTAGACATGCTAGAAATCTATGAAAGAGGACACTTAGAATACTTGTTATCGAAAACTACTTCATTGGAAAAATGCGTCTCTCATATGGGCTTTGCCAATAGATAATCTAAACAGCTAATATAAACATAATAAATATCACACATTCCTCCACAATACCTACCACCCCATGTTCTCATAGATAATATAAACCGTTATTAGCAACATCTGGCAAAGATTAACGCCTCAGAGCCGATAGCAACAATCTCAGCGGTAGAATGGTCAAGGAATCTGGGGTTTACCTGTCCATACTGTCGAAGTGCATAACAATAAATTTATAGGTTAATTACCAAAAAGAAATAAGAAGGTTGATTCTGTTGAATGCATTGTATGGAAAATACATTGGAGGGATCCATTCTAAACCAAATCAACTCATGCAAATACTTAACCATTATAATTTTTCCGAGAAACCATCTACATGGAGCCATTCTAAACACTTACGGATCTCTTGAATAATTTCAATTGAATCTTTCAAATAATGATATCTTTTAATTAGTTCCCAACAGTATCATGAATTTACTCTGATCTCTATTACTTTGTCTAATAATCACTTAAGCATCCCTATTCCCAACTCACTTATGAGTGTGAGAAAGAGGGAAAGTTTTTTCGGAAATTCAGGGATTTGTGTTAATATTTTTAGTAGGAATGATAATATTGGAAATTTTTCAAAGAAGAATGTAATTCAAAACGGTTCTATTACAAGTGAATTAGTATCCACATTCATCCCAAGAAAGATACTCATTCGATAGGATGTTTGTCATCATAAAAATTATCATTGACAATCATAGTTTTCGTAATTTTGGTTGCAATGTAAAATATCTTTGAATAACATTGTTATTTAAAGAGAGAGAGAATGTAATTATAAGTAGGGCCAATCTACCCACAATGAAAAGGTCACAGCAAAACACTTCTTAAAAAACAACAAAATGGATATAGAAGATATTAATACAGACAAAAAATAAAGTAACAAAATTGACCATGTATAAACAGTGTAAACATCTTCATGATAATTGTTTATTTAATCCCATTATAAACATCGTTAAAGTAAATTTTTTCTACTCCATCACTTCCTAAGTTTAAAATATCATATTGAAGATAAGTCTCTCTATTTTGGCCTGATAAATAATCATACGTTATTTTTGAGATTTTCAAGATGAGATATTTGCAAATCTACTTCATTCTATTTTTGGTATTGGTTTATTACATTCAAATTTTTTTTTTTCCAAAGGATATATTTTTTTTATTCAAAATAGATAGTTGTTCCAACCATAAGAAAATTTAAATTTGGAAATTGAAATAACAACATCATATTTGTTTCTCAATTATATATGACCGTGGCTTTATCTTATGTTATTTTAAATGATAAGAGAAAATTAGGCATCTAAGGGTAGAAGACTCTTTAGATGCTAATTTTTATAGTTGGAAGTGGTTGGGTGCATAATTGCGATTTACTTAACTTACATAGAAGGCAAAGAAAAAGAATAAACAATTTCTTCATCTACGAAAATTTTGTGTTGTTTGTACATCATTGGATTCATTCTAATTGGAGGATTCTCCATTACATTCATATCTCCTAGGCTTATATTCCCTTGCCATATTTCTTACGACTTGTTATGAAATCCATAACAAATATAAGGGCAATGTGTGTGTGGATTTGACAATATACAACATAGTTTGCTTTTAAAGGAACACAATCCATCCATTTCTCGGTGGTGCTTGAGTTGATAGATAGTGACCATGATGAACACCCACTAATAGACAGAACAAGAAGTGGAAATCATGCCATGGTATGATCAGTATTGTAAAAGTTGAAATAATACCATGGTATAATTAGTATTGTAATTATGGAATTCAATGTTCTCCTGCTTAGAATCCACTTGAAAATCTCTAGTCAAAAAGTCATATACCCAATACTACTTTCCTTTATTTAGCCCTAGTTGTGTTAGTGTTCCTTAGCAGTAAACCAAAATGCTTTTTGTATAGGAGAATTTTTGTTGTTATACCTTACATTCGTAATCATTGTAAATCTCATTTAATTTATCCTTATGTTACAAATCTATATTCATTTTTTAGGGGGGTAGTTAACTATGTAATAAATGATTGATGTAGGTTTTAACACTATGTTTTTCATAATTTGTTAATAATATTTTAAGACTAGGTATTTCTTTATCTTTAAATGTGGTATGGACATTACTAGGATGTTATTGTAGAATTAACAATGGTAGCCTCTTATCCTTTTAAAAATAAACCCTCATTAGGAACTCTATTATCACGTTATAACTCCAATAAAAATACAATAGTTTGGATGATGTAGGTAAAGGTAAAATCATACTGTTTGAATATTCTTGGAATGTTGTTTTTATGGTGAGTGCTACCCCTCCTCACTAAAGAAACTAAACACACATTTGGAACCTTAAAAGTCACCCTATTTGTCTCTTTACTTTCATATAAGGTTCAAGGTTTAGAGTGGATGCAACTGAAAATATTGGTTCCCAATCTGTTTTTGTTACCTATGCCAAAGGGAATTTGAATCATTTCCTTTATTCCCAATAAGAAAATTGAGGTGATGTCACAATCTATTAGGATTTGGAATGTTTTGTTGTTTTAGCACCATTTTAACATCGCACAAACTATTTTTCAATTATGTTATCTGGAAGTATAATTTCAGTCAAGCACTATATTTCTTTTTCTATTGTCTTATTTAAGGTAGAGTAGAGTTATATTTGTGTTCCATAATATTTTGTTATTGTATAGATTTTGATTACAGTTTAATACATCAATATTTACAATTACAAATTTTACTTCCCCTTGAATAAAATTAGTCAATGTATCATATACATTATTATTAGTGTAATAGATTTTGAATCCACATAATAAATGTCACATTTTAACACACCCTTATCTTTTACAGTATCCTTTGCACCAAAATGGGTTTCTAGTTAAAATACATTAAGATTGAACAATGAGAAAATGCCTTAAGAAAAGCATCTCATGATTGATATAATTTATTATACATTTCCTAAATCATAATATTCTCTTATAACTTGACCATTGACACATGGATCTAGGTGGAGAAAGCTTCATATTTTCACTATAAATCATGTTATTTATATTTTATGTATTTGAAGATAATTGCTTTAAAATGATGTAGGTTTGTGCTGTGTGGCATTAGGATTAGTTCAAGGTTCTTGGGTTTGGTCTTCCATGAAAGAGTTAAGAATATTATATTAGATTAAAATAGAAGAGAAGCAACTAAAACAAGAATTAAGTGAATTTTAATTGGAGGGGAGTTTAATGTGAATTCAAACTTGAAGTATCAAAGCATTATCATTAGATGTTTACAAGTAACATGAATGTGTTAAAATCATGTGGAGTAGTGTGTCATTTAAAATGGAGCAGTTCAAATGACCATCAAATATAGTACATATGCAGGCTGGCAACATCTTCTTCAACATTTATGCACTTTAGCATAGTAATCTCATCTCACCCAAGTTGTTTTACTCTTTGATTGAGTAGTACTAGTTACCAACCTTAATGTCTCAATACTTACTCCTTGATTGAGTAGTAGTAGTTACCCACCATAATGTATGAATACATAACAAACATGCCTAATTACCTCGTAATTTGGATTCTCTTCCTACCATACATCTATTTATGATTAAATCACTAAAATATTATTTCTTAAAATATTTAACATAACTAATATCTACTTATAATTTTTTCATTGAAAATAAGAAACATGACTACCATCTCTTTAAGTGTAAATAAATAAATTCCTAATTATTTATTTATATATAATAAAGCAAAAACTTTTAAACATTCTGTAATCCTATAAAAAAAACATAAGCTCTCTTTTACCATTTCAAAAATATAATAAAATTTTCCCACATCTCACCATTCAGAAAAAGTTATGCAAAGAGAGTTTAAATTGGAGAAGCAAATGATTCTTCCGTGTATTTGGTCTTGGGGCAATGAGGTAGCTTGTGAGGTGAAACCGAGGCGCGTCAATTGCTGGTTGAAAACTATTTCCAAATCCCCTCATTGGCCTCGGTTACGCCTCGGCCTTTGAGAATATTTGGAGGGCTCGCCTTTCGTTGGGCCCCAAATAAATTACAATTACAATTCCAAAGTAGTAGCAAAATATAAATACAGGTGAAGCACTTTACATTGTTGGGATTAGTGGTGGTTTAATTCTTCGAAATTGAGCTATGGTAAATATGGGAAGTTGTTTCTTAAATTCCAAACTAGTAGCAAAATATAAATATAGGTGAAGCACTTTACATTGTTGGGATTACTGGTGGTTAAGTTCTGAGAATTTGAGCTATGGTAAATATGGAAAGTTGTTTCTACATGGATGTCGATGGTTTATCCAGCATTACGAGCCATCCTAGCCATCCCAGTTATCAACATTTCGTTGTTCTGCTGGAAAAGCCAATTCGTTTAAAACTCGAACAAAAATGAGTGTAGCCGTTTCATACTCAATATGTTAGAAACTAAAATTTCAATATTCAATTTGTTTATAATTTCAATATTCTCGATATTTGATAGACTAGATATATTTTCCTACACTGATCCTACAAATTGTAATTTCACAAACTCAAAATACTCACTCTTAATATTATTGTATTACAATATTTAGAATACTTAGAAAATCATAAGTTAAGATGTGGAAAATAAATTTCAATAGCATTTGTGTATATTATTAAAAATATTTTAAAATGTTTAATAAAATAATCATCAACCTATTTATATTATCATGAATATTAGTATTTTAAAATATTTCATAAAACAATTATTTATTTGTTTATATTATCATGAATATTTTAAAATATTTTATGGAAGTTAGATAGCTACTATTCACTTAATAATTATTATGCCTTATCATGTTACTATTCACTTAATAATTATTATGGCTTATCATGATTTATATGATGGTTCTTATACATGTATGTAAAGATGCACTCGTATGAATAATGTAATTAGACTCTTTATATTATTAAGAATATTTTAAAATATTTCATAAAACAATCATTAATTTATGTATTGTCGAGAATGTTTTATGAATGTTGAATAGCTACCATTATTTAATAATTATTATGACTTTTCTTATCTATTATGCATTTCTTCGAGGATGCAATCGCAGTCATCGTCATGAGATTGGAACTCATATGGATGCACTCACACTCATCATGAGATTGTAACTCATATTGATGTTTGCAGATTGGAACTCATCATGGGATCCAACTCATTGATGTTGGAAATTGCAACTCGTCATATGATTGGAACTCAAATTGATATTTGAGTTTGACGATTGAAGTTCGTTTCGATTTGATGTTCATTGATCTATTTGTATTATAATGAATATTAGTATTTTAAAATATTTTATGGAAGTTAGATAGCTACTATTCCCTTAATAATTATTATGCCTTATCATGCTACTATTCCCTTAGTAATTATTATGGCTTATCAAGATTTACCTAATGGTTCTTATATATGTATGTAAAGAGAAGTGGTACTAATGATGTAATTAGAACTATGTATATTATTAAGAATATTTTAAAATATTTCATAAAACAGTCATTAATTTGTGTGTATTGTCAATAATGTTTTATAAATTTTAAATAGCTACCATTATTTAATAATTATTATGGCTTACCATATCTATTATGCATTTCTTTAAGGATGCAGTGGCACTCATCATCATGAGATTGGAAGCCATATGGATGCACTGGCGCTCATCCTCATGAGATTGGAACTCATATGGATGCAGTGGCACACATCATGCGATTGCAACTCATATTGATGTCTAGAAATTGGGACTCGTCATGGGATCCAGCTTATATTGATGTTGGAAATTGGAACTCGTCATAGGATTGGAACTCAAATTGATATTTGAGTTTGACGATTGAAGTTCATTGTGATTTGAGGTTCATTGATCTATTTGTATTATCATAAAGATTAGTATTTTAAAATATTGCATAAAACAACTATTGATTTGTGTGTATTATCATGAATATTTTAAAATAATTTATGGAAGTTATATAGCTACTATTCACTTAATAATTGTTATGCCTTATCATGCTACTATTCACTTAATAATTATAATGGCTTATCATGCTTTATTTGGTGGTTCTTATTCTTGTATGTAAAGATGAAGTGGTGCTAATAGTGTAATTAAAACTCTTTATTTTATTAAGAATATTTTAAAACATTTCATAAAACAATGATTAATTTTTGTTTATTGTGAAGAGTGTTTTATGAATGTTAAATAGCTACCATTATTTAATAATTATTATGGCTTATCATATCTATTATGCATTTATTTAAGGATGCAGTGACACTCATCATCATATAAGTTCATATGGATATAGTGGCACTCATCATGAGATTAGAACTCATATTAATGTTTGGAAATTAGAACTTGTCATGTGATCCAACTCATATTGATGTTGAAAATTGGAACTCATCATAAGATTGGCACTTAAATTGATATTTGTATTTGACGATTGAAGCTCATTGTGATTTGAAGTTCATTGCGATTATGTGTAGTGCTTATATTCGACACTTAAACTTCACTCTCTTACCTAAGCAATACCTAAGCAATGATGAAATTTTAAAACTAAGGACTCTTCCATAAACATTTTCACAAACCCCTCCATATTCAAAAAAAAAAAAAAAAAATTCACCAATCACCTTTTTCTTTTTTTTCAATAAAGAAAAATCTCTTTTAAGAACCCAACTCCCAACATTATAATGAAGCTTTTTCCAAATGTGATTCGATTACACATTCTTAAAAGAAGCCTTTTGAAGAAAAGGGAAACCATTTTTAAGATATGAAGCACCTTTTATAAAAATGATGCCATCGTTAATGATTCCATACTCCTTTTAAGAGATTAAAAAATGATGCATATGATTTCCATCATGCACCTTGATTTTTCAAGCAAACAGATGTCCCAATTTGCTTCCTACTTCGTTGCTTGACCTTTATTCTCTCGTGGGCGCTTCTTTTTTAATAATACGGGTAATGCTATGTGGGTGGAGGAGAATCCGCGTTTGCGTGAGAAGCGCGTAAGTTTATGCAACTAACGCAGATCGTAAATCTTCTCCACTGCATTAATAACGCTTATCTCTTCTTCTGAACTTATGGATTGCGTTAATAACGCATCTTCTGAACTGATGGGGTGTATTACTCCGTATGCACTTTAATATAAAAAATTATAAAAAAAAAAATCTTACCTTTTTTCTCGAAATGGCTCTCTCTGTTGCTTTTAGGTAGAGCCATATTTAAACTTCTTAAAACTTCTTCTGTTTTCTCAAAAAGTCTTATTCAGGCTCGTCTCTTCTCTTTGCAGTGTCAACTTTCCTCAAGTTGTTGCTCTCTCGTGGAGTCTTATGCAAGCTAGTGTCGATCTTTGTTGCGCTCAAGAAGTCCTGCATAGGCTAAACTCTGATACCATGACAAGATTTGAAAATTGAAAATTTGTGGAGCAGATAAATACTCTTCTCAATAATAGGAATCAATTAAATAAGATTACATTGGAGACATCAACGTTAAATGACTCTAGTGAGTCTCAAATAAAACTGGACTAAGTGAAACTGAATTGGGACACTTGGATGGATGGTAACGACACTTAGCAAATGGTTCTAATTATATTCTCCAACAAACCTCACCTACACATATGCCGCTAGACATCGAAATTATCTCTACTTACACCCAAACATAGTCTAAAATTTTATTTTCAACTGAACCGAAAATGGTTTACCTTGACAAATGTGACATTGTTAAGGAATGTCCATGTTCAGTCACATTTTAATAAACTAGGTGGAAAGAAAGGTTTCCACTCTATTTTTTCGACTGGAACTATACTTAATGCATGTAATTTCATTTTACGTTATCCAACAGTGTTGGTTGGCATATGTACGCTTTGTCAACGTGCACATGTCAGAAGTAGGCAATTTGTTTGGATTATTCCTACTGAACGTGGAATAAAAGTTTACTGAGATTGTTGCGAGAAAATGCATTAAATGGGTGCTTAACGATATTTTGTAACATTTAAATAATACATAATCAATGTAGTGACATTTCCCTGATGAATAAAATTTATGTCGCTCTGCGTTGTTTTTTGGGAAGTTTTTTCGGAATCGAATCATATGTGGATTGAAATCATATAATATTAGTATGATACAATTGATATCCATTCTCTTCGAATATGAGGGCAATAAAAACCCAAAGCTGGAGAAGATTTATGCTAGCGGGACCCATTAAATTTCATGGCCATGATTGCATGATAATCTATGGATATATGAGAAGTCAAATAACTATATGAAATTATAGGGTTAGCTTAATGGATAGAGTTCACATTGTATAATCTTCCTATATTCTCTTAGGGTGAGACTAGCAATAAGAGGAGTATATCTACGTGAGAAGCAAAATCATATAACTGTATATGGGAAAATTGATGGAAATTCCTCATCTCTACAGAGAGGAATTCCTCCCACTCGAAATAACAGTCCTCAAAGATTTAATATATTCACTCAAGTCTAGGGGAATGTCCTATGCTTAATCATGTAATAATGTTATCCTCTTAAAGAAAATACAATGTGATGATCATCCCAATGGTGGGATCTAAGTATTTACTATCTACATTATTGTAAGAGCTTGAGACTGCGGAAGGCCAAACCAATGTAGCAAGTGGAATAGAAAATATAGAAATAAATGGAACTCTCAAGCCCTTCAACTTCCAATTATAGCTTTTCAACCCACATGCAGATGCCATCTATTATATCTATATTGAAATGTGTGAGTGATGTGTGTTCTTACCATTGATTTTATATTTAGGGAAATCTTAAAAATTTGTGAGAAGTGTTCTCAGTGTGTCATCTCATAAGCTTGGATATTTGAATGCAAAAAATGCTAGACATGTAACAAAATCGTCTAAATGGTTCAATGCTAGACATGTTAGACATCTACAAAGGAGGACCCTTGGAATACTTGTTCTTGAAAACTAATTCACTAGAGAATGGCTCTCTCATATGGCCTTTTCCAATGGATAATCTAAATAGCTAATATAAACATAATAAATATCATACTTGCCTCAACTATACCTACCACTCAATGTTCACACGGATAATCTAAACCGTTATTAGCAATGCTTGCCAAAGCTTAACGTTTTAAAGTCGATAGCAACCATCTCAGCGATAGACTGCTCAAGGAATCTGGGGTCTACCTAATGTCCATACTGTTGAAGTGCATAACAATAACCTTATAGGTCAATTACCGAAGGAAATAAGAAGGTTGATTATGTTGAATCTACTGTAGGGAAAATACTTTGGAGGGGTCCATTCTAAACATAATCAATTCCTGCAAATACTTAACCATTATAATTTTTCCGAGAAACCATCTCAATGGATCCATTTTGAACACTTTGGGATCTCTTGAATTATTTGATTCTTTCAAATAATGAGATATTTGAATTGGTTCCCAATAGTATCAAAAAATTTACTCTCATCTATATTAGTTTCTCCAATAATAACTTAACCATCGCTATTCCCAACTCACTTATTAGTGTGAGAAAGAGGGAAATTTTCTTAGGAAATTCAGTGATTTGTGTTAATATTTTAAGTAGGAATGATAAAATTGGAGATTTTTTGGATTCTTCTAATGCTCATAACGAATCCCCAAGAATGAAATCCACACTCGGTTCTATTACAAGTGAAGTAGTATTCATATTCATCACAGGAAAGATACTTTTTCGATTATGCGGCCAAAGTGACTACATTGATTATGAATTATTTAAATTTTAGACAATATCATTAAGCACCCTATTAATGCAACTACTGACAACATATTAATAATAAAAAAATATTTTCTAATTATGACATGTGCACATGGAAAAATTGTACATTTTGCAACCAACCGCTATTGTAGAATGTACACTTAAATTGCATGCATTAAGTATAGTTCCTATCGAACACATCAATAGCACATTTGGCCCAATTTTTGATGGCCAAAATGTCGCTCTTGCGACACACAAACATCCTAAGAGTGACACTTTTAGGTGGGGAAAAACGTCATTTCCTGTCCCGTCACAATTCTGACACTTCTAATAACTGTGAGTAGAGCGACACTAATTCCGACGTTTTTTGGTCGTGTCGCAATTTTGACGTTTCCAAGTTTTCATCACTCTTCCAACGTTTCCAAGTTCTCATCACTCTTCTGACGTTTCCAATTTTCGTCGCTCTTCTGAATTTCCCAAGTGGCCATCGTGCTTGCGACATTACCAAATTTTCGTTTCTCTTCCGATGTTACCAAAAGTTTGTCGCTATTTCAACGTTACCAAAATTTTGTTTCTCTGCTGATGTTACCAAAAAAATTTCGCTCTTCTGACGTTACCAAAAGTTCGTGGCTCTTCCGACTTTGTTCAAATGTTACAATACCGATGGAAAAAAATGTATATTGAAAACAAATATCGTGTATATTATTGGTCAACTCCATTGTGCTCAAACTCGATGCTATTCACTGAACAAAAGCGTAAACGATCCTTAGGAAGAGGCCCCTACAATCTGTTTTTTCCTGCATTAAAGTTGATGATATTGTTCAGTTGCCCGATATTTTAAGGAATGATTCCACTGAACCAATTGTTGGAAAACTATAACCGTTTCAACTCCTTTGCTCCACCAATCTCTATGGGAATGTGGCATGTCTGCTAAAACCAAGGATCTCAACCTCTACTTCAAATTCTTTTTTTTTTTTCATAATCTTCTTCACAGCCACCTATTGCCAATTTTGTAGAGTGACCTTGTACACTTTTCCAGATCCTCTAGACCCAATCACATTCTCCTTCATCAACTGCTGCAGGATGTATGCCTCATTTAGTTCCATGCCTGAGTGAAAATATGTCACTTCCCATTCCAACGTTGAGTTTCTTGGCTTTCCCACAAACAAAGTTCTCACTCTACTATTGGTTATGAAACACAAAAGCAATATAGGCAAATAATCATGTAAATCTCTCTTCTTTGAAGAGAAAGATCATAACCTATACTAGAAAGCCAGATCAACACATAGGTCTGGATTGCCGAGAAAAGTATTTTTATAGGGCAAACCCTAGAAAATTCTTGGAATTGCGCCAAAAAAGTGGTTTCCAGATACATTGAATGTGCCTAACATAAGTTTCCAAATTAAGGAGGAATTCCAACTACAAGTAGATTGTTTGATAGGTCTAAGTGTGTAAATTTGACACGAAACCTAAACATGTTGGAATTCCCCCCTTTAATCAGTTGTTGGAAATATTGAGAATAGTAAGATGTGCCAATGAGGTATTCCCTTTTGTGATTTCCCCAAACATCAAATTGTGATCAATATCGATGCTATTCACTAAAAGCAAGCATCCCAAGACACACTAGCCAAGGTAGTGAGGTACAGAAGTAAAATTTAAGAATGGCCACACTGATTTCTTCACTCCATATTGTACACATTTGTTGAGTATTTTCTGGTGGACCTATGTAATTGTAACTTTGTTAATTTTTTGAGAGGGCATGATGCATCAGAAGCCACATGGTTCAATTTTTTTTCCAATGTGGTCATACAACATCCTTACCTATTGAGATGTTTTCAAGTCATGAACTGAAGGTATTTTGTTCAATGTCTCGGATCTTCGATAAAAGTTATACAGTGTAAACCTTCCATATATCATTGTTCTCCTATATCAAAAAATAGTTTTTGCATATGAAAATTATTCATGTGTTACTAAGAAAACCCTATGAAGATACAAAGCAATTGAAAAATTCTTGCTAATTTTATGATATCTTTTAACGGTTGATTGCTTTAGTTTATTTCGTTGTTTACATGGTATCCATATCACTTGTAAGATAAAGTGTTATCTTTCAATTAATTTGTACCTTCTTGGTGTTAAATATTAATTCAATTTTTTTCTTCCATGGTTTGGCATGAATTTGTGTTCATCCTTCTGTGGTCTCATGTGATTTCCTTAGCCAGGGGTGACCAAAGTCGTATGTTTATTTTTTCATGATCCCATGCTCATATATTTCACAAAAATGTTGTTGGAAGTTAACATTGTCTTCTACCTGTCTTTTGTGCTCAATCCTATCAATTAACATGTATTGAAATTCACATTTTTGAATGGGCTTATTCCCTCATTTGAAATGGATGCATTCTTCAAATACCATTACACTTAAGAAAGTGCATATCATTTTGTGGCACCTGACATGAGCATGTAATAGGTAGACCTGTTCACTTGAACTCACATATCATATTTATCCAACATGTTTGGACAAAATATCATCTATGGAATCAATTGAAATTATTTACTCGATTAGCATGGTTACACCTGAATGAGGTCTTAACATCCAGAATTGTGTCCAACATTCATATATTGTGTTGGAGGTAAGGCATCCTGTATAAATGGACTCAACAATCAACTTCTTTGTAACTAGTCTGTCCAGACCTACCAGGGTAAGCGCCTAATGAGGAATTCCCAAACCACGATGAGAATGTGGGTGCTTAGTAATCATGGAGCTATGTTTGAACTTTGAGCCTGATGGGGCCCAACCCTCAACCACAATTGCGCTCAAAATTTTTTTTTAACAAAAGATTAAATGTAAAATCAAATGCGACTTACAGCCTGCCAAGTCACTATTGCATTGATGGTTAATAAATTTGGATGTCATACATTTGATTTTTTTTGTGATTGCTCGGATGTACCTGCAGATTTTTAGTTGATTTGTTATAACTCCTTCGTAAATATGAGTCATTCCTCGTAATCTGGCACATTATTCAACCCCTATTCCGACTTTCGAGCTTCACTGCTCCGTTAAACAAAATAGTTCCACTGACTGTGCTCAATTTCTCACTAACTGAGTTTTAGGAGAGGGTTTCCAAAATTCGACTGTTCCTTAAGGTTTCATGAGGGTTTCACCAGTGAATTTCTTCAATTCTGTGTGGTAACTATGTTTCTTATCCTCTGACAAGAGGGTCCTTCACTGCTTCCGTTGTGCGGGTTATTTTGGACAAGGATTTCAGCAAACCTTGCGATGGAAAACGATGCCTCTTGTCGATTTGGTAATTCCAGTGCTAGCCTCTTGTTTTCTCCGTTCCAATTTCTCATTCTGAGACTTTCACCCGCTGTATTTTAACTGTGAAACTGATTGTTGTTGTTTACTATTTCAGGTTGGGGACGCCAAGAATTCTTGTGTTCACTTTCAGCTTCAAAAAACACAGGTAAATTCTCTTTCTATGCTTTAAGCTTCTTCCACATTTGTATGAGGTCACTAATCGGTTCAACTCCTTCGCGAGCAGGTCTTGTCGGTTCCAACCAGGGGTTTTCTTCTCCACTCAGCGCCCGAACTTTGCTGGTAAGTCAATATGAAACCCTCTTTTCCATCTTTAACACTCGTTCTTGTCAGTTTTTTTGAATGAATACAAAATGTTTCAGGGTTTGATGCCGAACAGTTTCTTGGATTTACAGGTCCTCGCTAACTTGCAGTGCCTGGCCGCACCTTCCTTCAGTTATCGAGACCCTAAGGGTAGGGTAATTTCCTTTGAGATGCCTCTGTAGTGCTAGGGTTTGTATTTTTAAACAGTCACTGGTCTTTGTGTCGCAGTCCCTGTTAATGGGTGTTATCGATGTATTCGTAAAAGAAATTCTTTGCTTCTTATGTATTTAGAGAACTGGTGTAGTGCATGGTTATGCGATCATGTCAACTTTTCTTCAGTTTGGATAGCTTCTTGCCCTCTGGGGTTTTACTCATTCTGTTGGGGTTTCGAATTCAAACCCACGTCTGGCTGTATGTTAAGTTTTCTTTTTAGAAAATCTTCGACTGTTATATAAAATCTCTCTTTGTTTTATTTCCGGAGATACAAGAGAAGAAAAATAAATTTGCTTCTGTGAATTTATGAGATTACCTAGAAATGTTCTTTACTTCTTACTAGTTCTGAAATGTTTTGAGATAGTGAAACCAAAATTTCTTTCCCGTGTAAACTCGTCATTTGATTATGTAGTTCTGTGTGACAATTTGAAAATTCTTCCAGTGCGATTTGCTTTCTCTAGTTCATATTCGTTTACATTCACAACCTGTTAATATTTTATATGTAACAGCATGATCGTAAAAGAATAATAGACAGTAAGAAAAGAAAACATAATCTAGTTTCAGAATGCTTTGTTCTCAGATGGTTCTATTCTTTTTTTCTTATTCTGATGGAAAATCGAACCCTATAGAAAATATGTTTTTTCCTTTTGTATCATGGTAGGAAAAATTAGTTTCCAGTTTTTGAAACTGTTAGCCATTTCGTTACAACAATATTATTTTCCTATTTTCTTTATGGAAATAGAACAAATTTGTAATATTAAATTAAAATTAAAACAAAGTAGCTAATTAATCCTACAGTACTTAATCAACTTCCTAATCCTAATGATAAATCCCGTAAAATATATTTAAAAGTTACAGGTTCAATGACCTGTCATAAAACAACGTAAAAATGAGACAAAAACCTATTCCTTCTGTCTACCCTGAGTGGATGCTCCTGCATCAGGCTCTCGGGGTAACAAAAATTCATGGCTCTGTTCCATGAGATCTTCGACTGAGTAGCCTGCCTTCTGTATTTGTGCTACGTCAAGCCATGAACTGTCCTCAATGGGAAAGTTCTTCCACTTGACCAGGTACTGTAAATACTCCTTTCTGTGCGTGTGCTTGGCTACATGTGTGTCGAGGATGCCCTCAATCTCAAGGGGTTGCACCGTAGGCATTTTCCTCATCCAAGAACCACTATCAATTTGGGTGTCCCATTCTAGCCATGTTTCCTTGTCATCTTAAGTACTGGAAGTATATGGAAACAGATCTGCCACATTAAATATGGGTGAAATGCCTATCCCTGGTGGCAGCTGTAATTCATAAGCATTAGCGGAAAATTCACGAAGAATTTTGCAGGGGCCAATCTTCTTTAGTTTTATTTTGTTATATTCTCCCTTAGGAAAACATTCCTTGCGTAAGTGTGCAAGAAATTCATCCCCTAAATTAAATTGAACCTCCCGCCTTTTCAAATCTACCTATTTCTTGTACTTTTGACTGCTACCCTGTAATTTTGACTTCACCGGCTCATGTAAATCGCTCATTTCTTGGGAAAAATCTTCCCCATCAGCAGTTCTTCTTTCAAGATTCCCCAAATGTTGCAGCTCATGCACTCCGCGAGGATGCATTGCATAAAGAACTTGAAAGGGACTGTAACCTGTGCTGTGATTTGGTGAGTTTTTATAAGCAAATTTCACTTGAGCAAGTACACGATCCCACATCCATGAATTTTCACCAATCAAACTTCGTAGCAGGTTTCCTAAGCTCCTGTTCACCACCTCCGTTTTCCCATCGGTCTGTGGGTGATAAGCGGAGCTGAAATTCAACTGAGTGTCCAACTTTTTCCACAAGGCACGCCAAAAATGTCCTGTGAACTTCACATCCCTATCAAAGATAATGGACCTTGGCAAGCCATGCAATCTGACGATCTCTGTGAAAAACAAGTGTGCGACGTGAGTGGCATCACTGGTTTTTCAGCAGGGTATAAAATGTGCCATTTTTTAGAATATATCCACTAACACCATCACTGAATCAAAACCCCGTTGTGTTCTAGGCTGACCTAAGACAAAGTCCAAACTGAATGAGTCCCACGGTCTACTAGGAATAGGTAGTGGCGTATAAAGTCCTGCATTCTGACTGTAACCCTTCGGCAACTGACACATTTTACATCTGCTTCAATATCTCTGCACGTCCCATCGTATCTTCTGCCAGTAATAAACATGTTCAATCTATGATAACTTCTTTTCTATGCCGAAATGTCCAGCTAGACCTCCACTCTTCTTTTCCCGAATAATTTTCTCTCTCATTGAACAGTCAAGAATGCATAACTGTCCTCCCTGAATAAAAATCCTTCCTGCAAATTATAGTCCAACCATGGACTATTGTTTCTAAGCAAAGGGTTTTGACAGGCTTCATAAGCCTCCTTAAATTATGCATCTGTCTAATACAAATCCTTCAAATGCTCAAAACCCAGCACTTGTACCGTGCTTTCCTATAAGAGAAAAGCTCTTCTACTCAATGCATCTGCCACCTTGTTGGCTTGTCCACTAATGTGTTTCAGCACAAATGTAAAACTCTGCAGATACTCAACCCATTCTGCATGCTTATGGTTCAATTTATGCTGCTGCATAATATACTATGATGCAGAATTATCAGAAAATAAAATAAATTCATTACCTAATAGATAATGTCTCCAATGCTTCAATGCTTGGACGACCACATAAAATTCCTTGTCATAGGATGAGTATTTATGCCTACTTTCATTCAGCTTCTCACTGAAATAAGCGACCGAATTGTCCTCCTGGCTAAGTACTACCCCAATGGCTGTACCGTTGGCATCACAACGAACTTGAAAAAGTTTGTTGAAATCAGGCAACCTTAAAATCGTTCTCTCAGTGATCTTCTTCTTCAAAGTCTGAAAACTTCTTTCTGCTTCTTCTGTCCAACAAAAAGGCTGATTTTCCTTTTTGATTTTGTCCAACATAAGTGCGTAGATCCCACTAAAATCTCTGATGAATTTCCTGTAAAAACTTGCCCATCCATGAAAGCTTCGAACCTCAAACAGATTCTTCGGGGATGGCCAGCTAACTATAGCTGCAACCTTTTCTGGGTCCATGGTCAGCTCATTTTCTACAATCACAAAACCCAGATAAACTAATTCCTTCTGAAAAAAGGTACACTTCTTCAGATTTATCAACAGATTATTCTGCTACAATTTCCTCAATACACTTCGAACATCTCGAAAGTGTTCTTCCTTCATCTTGCTGAAAATAAAAATATCATCCAAATAAACAATTACAAACTTCCCAATGAACTCTTTGAACACTTCGTTCATTAGGCGCATAAATGTACTAGTGGCATTACTCAAACTGAATGGCATTACCAGCCATTCATACAACCCTTCATTTGTCTTGAAAGATGTTTTCCATTCATCCCCTTATCAAATTCGGATCTGGTGGTAACCACTCTTCAAATCGATCTTGGAAAAATATGCTGCTCCACTCAAGCAGTCCATCATATCATCCATTCGTGCCAATGGGAACTTGTATCTGATAGTAATTTTGTTGATAGCTCTTGAATCTGTACACATCCGCCACTCTCCACCCTTTTTAGGAGCTAAATTTTTTGGAACTGCACAGGGGCTCATACTTTCCTTGATCAGCCCTTTGTCTAGCAATTCTTGCACCTGCTTCCTAATCTCCTCGTTGTCCTTAGGACTCATATAATACACTACCTTGTTTGGCAGACTAGCTCCTGGTATAAAATCAATGCAATAATTGATGCTTCTCTTAGGAGGCAACTCATTTGGTAAATCATCCACTATGATATCACCAAAATCTTGCAACATATCTTGGATTTCCTCTGGTAAATCTATAATCTTTGTATGCAATATCATCGTCTTTGGCCTCCTTACAACATCAAACTTAATTTCACTATCCTCAATCTATTTCAAGAATTCTTTTCCTCCCACCAACAACGCTTTGACTCCACTGGTCTCTGTTGTCTCTTCTTCCTTGATGGGTACAAGCGTATTCTTAATCCCATCTTTGACAAACTTGTAACATTTTGTCTTTCCATCGTGTACCACCTTCCTGTCATACTTCCAAGGTCTCCCTAACAGTATATGGTATACGTCCATAGGCATAATATCGCAAATAATCTTTTCCTTATACCTGCTGATATGGAACTCCACTTCACACTGTTCATCAATTAACAGTTGATGTCCCTTTTGCAGCCACGACACTTTGTAAGTAGTGGGGTGCTTCAAACTCTTCAGCCCCAACTTCTCTACCATTTCTATGGCTACCAAATTGTCTGTAATTCCACTGTCAATTATTAGTTTGCAACACTTACCATGTGATTTGCAAACTGTCCGGAATAAGGCTTTTCTTTGATCCAGTTCAACCACTTCTTTTCCTGGTTTCAGCAGTACTTTATTGAGCACTAGAGCCTCCCCTGTTTCGGGTGCATTCTCTACCTCTTGGGGTGGTTCTTCTGCTTCCTCTGTTTGGGCAACATATGTTCCTCTACCTCCTGCTGGCTCACCCTCGTGACATTCATAAGACTTGTGCCCCCACTTATGGCACCTATAATACTGGACAACTCCTCTTCCCCTACCATTACCTCTTCCATGCTAGTATGGTCATCCCCCTCTAGTGTTATTGTCTTTTTTTGCTGTTGCTGGAGTTTTGGAACTGCTACCTTCATCACTGGGATTTGTACCTCTACCTCTGCCAAAAGCCTTGCCTTTACCTTTTCCAGATCCTCCTCCTCTTCTGGCATTCTGCTTCCTGTTTATTTTCTCTTCAGCCTTTAAGGCACACTGATATGCCTCATCTATAGTTCTGGGTGAGAGAATACTGATTTCATCCAGTATTTCACCCCTCAAGCCATTTAAAAACCTTGTTGTCTTTTCAGGGGTGTCTTCTACATACCCAGCTCTTAAATTCAATCTGTAGAATTCTTCTGTATACTCTTTAACAGTTAACCCCCTTTGTCTTAGATTTTGTACCTGCCTGTATAGCATAATCTGGTAATCCTTGGGCAGGAATTTACTCTTCAGTTTGGCCTCCATCCTGGCCCACTTATTTATAGGCCGTTTATTCAACCTTTTCCTCTTCGCCTGAACGCTACCCACCATAAGGACACATGTCCTTTCAACTTGGTGGCAGCGAATTTTACCTTCTTATCTTCACTGATTTCCTGATAATCAAAATACTTGTTCAGCTCACTAAGCCAATCCAGCAACACATCTGCTGATAAATTTCCATCATAAGTAGAAAGCTCATGCTTCGGCTTGCTACTTGACAACAAAACTGAATTTAACAACCTGATTTCAAGTCCTTCTCCTTCTGAACCATCTGTTATTTATGCAACCTCCACATCATTGTCGTCTCCTCCTCCAGGATCTCTTCTCCTTCCATCCTCTAATGCTGTTAATCGACCATTAAAAATTCGAATATCTTTGCTCAATCCTTCATCTGCTACTCTACGTATGGCTCTTCCTTGCCGTCGTCTACCAATCTCCATTTTCACTAATCACAATCCTACTCTGATACCAAAATGATGGGGCCCAGCCCTCAACCACAATTGCGCTCGCACAATTTTTTTAACAAAACTTAAATGTAAAATCAAATGCGACTTATAGCCTACCAATCAACTATTGCATTACTGGTTAATAAATTTGGATGTCATATGTTTGATTTTTTTTTTTTATTGCTCGGACATACCTGCAGATTTTTAGTTGATTTGTTATAACTCCTCCGTAAATATGAGTCAGTCCTCATGATCTAGCGCATTATTCAACCCCTATTCTAACTTTCAAGCTTCAATCCCACGTTAAAAAAAAAATCTCCACTGACTGTGCTCAATTTCTCAGTAACTGAGTTTTAGGAGAGGGTTTCCAAACTTCGACTGTTCCTTAGGGTTTCGTGAGGGTTTCGCCAGTGAATTTCTTTGATTCTGTGTGGTAACCGTGTGTCTTATCCTCTATCAAGAGGGTCCTTCACTGCTTCTATTGTGAGGGTTATTTTGGAAAAGGGTTTCAACAAACCCTACGATGGCAAACATTGCCTCTTGTCGATTTGGTAATTCCAGTGCTAGCTTCTTGTTTTTTGCATTCGAATTTCTCGTTGTGAGACTTTCGCCCTCTATATTTTAACTGTGAAACTGACTATTTTTGTTTACTATTTCAGGTTGGGGCCGCCAAGAATTCCTGTGTTCACTTTCAGCTTCGAAAAACATAGGAAAATTCTCTTTCTATTCTTTAAGCTTCTTCTGCATTTGTATGAGGTCACTAATCAGTTCAGCTCCTTCATGAGTAGGTCTTGTCGGTTCCAACCAGTGGTTTTCTTCTCCACTTGGCACCCAGAATTTGCTGGTAAGTCAATATATAACCCTCATTTCCATCTTTAACACTCGTTCTTGTCAGTTTGTTTGTATGAATTCAAAATGTTTTAGGGTTTGATGTCGAACAGTTTCTTGGATTTGCAGGTCCTCACTAACTTGCAGTGCCTGACCACTCCTTCCTTGAGTTATCAAGACCCTAAGGGTAGGGTCATTTCCTTTTAGATGCCTCTGTAGTGCTCGGGTTTTTCTTTCTAAACAGTCACTGGCCTTTGTGTCGTAGTCCCCGTTGATGGGTGTTATCTATGTATTCGTAAAAGAAATGCTTTTCTTCCTGTGTATTTAGAGAACTGGCGTAGTGTATGGTTATGCGATCATATCAACTGTTCTTTAGTTTAGACAACTTCTTGCCCTCGGGGGTTTTACTCATTCTGTTGGGGTTTCGAATTCGAACCCACGTCCGGTTGTATGCTAAGTTTTCTTTTTAGACAATCTTTAACTATTATATAAAATTTCTCTTTGTTTTATTTCTGGAAATACAAGAGAAGAAAAATAAATTTTCTTCTGTGAATTTATGAGATTACCTGGCACTGTTCTTTAATTCTTACTGGTTCTGAAATTTTTTGAGATAGCGAAACCAAACTTTCTTGCCTATGTAAACTCGTCGTTTGATTCTGTAGTTCTGTGTGACAATTTGAAAATTCTTCCAGTGCGATTTCCTTTCTCTAGTTCATATTCGTTTACATTCAGAACCTGTTAATATTGTATACGTAACAACATGACAGTAAAAGAATAATAGACAGTAGGAAAATAAAACATAATCTGGTTGTAGAATGCTTTGTTCTTAGATGGTTCTGTTCTTTTTTTTCTTATTCTGATGGAAAATCGAACCCTACAGAAAATATGTTTTTTCCTTTTGTATCATGGTAGGAAAAATTAGTTTCCAGTTTTTGAAACTGTCAGTCATTTCGTTACAACAATATTGCCTATGTTATTTGTGGAAATAGAACGACTTTGTAATATTAAATTAAAATTAAAAGAAATTAGCTAATTAATCCTACAGTACTTAATCAGCTTCCTAATGCTAATGATAAATCCCCTAAAATAAATTTAAAAGTTACAGGTTAAATGACCTGTCAGAAAACAATGTAACAATGAGGCAAAAACCTATTCCTTCTGTCTACCCTGAGTTGGATGCTCCTGCATCAGAGCCTCAACAACTCAATAAAAGGTTGTGGAAATGGTGTTCAAAATTCTGAAAATTCTGGAGGAGTGTCAAGTTTAGGTGTTTTCCTTACACTGATAATGACACCAATTCATTCACAGTTGATGTTCAAGGTACATACTATAAGGAAATGAAGGTTTCTTGTGCCCATTGAAGCAGCTATCACATGCATATTAAATGTACATGTGGTACTATTATTTGCATAACATAATAAACACCTAACCCACAAATGTCTCCCCTCTGTGGCCAGAAAAGATGATATAAATGTTGGCTACCATATCACAAGCTAACTCGACCTATAAATTTCCGAGGATTTCCATCAAATTGGGGGTGCTTCAAATCATTTATGTTACTTGTTAGAAAGATTTCATATTACTGTTGAACTTTCAACACCATGCCAAAGGGGCATGCACCTGTTGTTAGAAATTGAAATTTTTAATAATTGCATCAATAGAAGCTAGTTGCATTCAACATTTTAATATGGATATAGTATAATATGACTTTGATTGAAATGAAATTTGAAATCTTCCATGTAAAGGTGAACAAACAAAATCCTATCATAATAATATAAATGAAAACATTAAAAAGGTACACTATAATAATAAAAATAATATAGGAACAAAATCAACTATTGTAAATTCATCTTAACCCCAATCTATTAAGTATTAAAAGGCTTAAAGCTCCAATTTATTTTTGATCCTGCTTAGTGCTTAGTAAAACTAAGATTGAGATGAATTTAAAATAGTGATATAATCGCAATTTAGAACATGAATATGGTAAGAACTGGCATTCAATAAAGAAAAAAATAGACCTCAAACCTTATTTGAAGAGATTTTCACGTCATTAGATGATTTCACTATCATATTATGGGTCTATGAATGAAATGTTTAAGGAAATTTATGATAAAGCAGCAAGTTGGTTTTAGCATGAGTATCGGGGTCACTCCATATACCGAGACAATATACCAATGGATCAACTACTTCCAATGAGTAAAATTAGTTTCTTAGGTGGTACATAATTATCTTTATCTTTTACCTTTTTAGACATTTCCCATTTGAATTCTCTGCAGAGACATTCAATTTGCAATATGTTTATTGAAAAATATGAAATATGGCGATGCCAACTTGGCATTGTGTTTCACTATTGAGGTACAGGACATAAACCTGTCCATTAGTTAAAATTTTAGTTGTGGCGTGTCTCATCAACATGGTATAAGTTTCAAAGGAATGTTGTCAATTAGAATGGACCGAAGTCCTAGGGAAATTCAGGTAGTAGTGAAATTTTGGTGGGATAGACACCTTTCCTTTAAGCCAAAGGAAGCATGCTCCATAAATCCAGAGCTCCATAACAAAGGATCAACTGTGTCCAATGGCTAAAATTACATTACTGGAAAGGTGGTACATAATAAATATCTTTAATCATTGGCATTTTCATAGGTGGCCATTTTGTTTCTCTACTTTCATGCACACCTTGAATTTGCATTATGTCATGGAAGAAGAAGGAATTGGCCAAGACAATTAATGAAGTTCCACTGTTGAGGTTGAAAAAATGTTAAGTTTCCCACTAGTTATTATTTTTAGTGAGTCTCTATTGTGTACGTCATCCATGTGGCATGGTTTTAAAGGTAAAATTTTGATAAGGGTTGGTACAAGTCCCAGGAAATTTTTTTGTAATACCTAACACTTAAGTTGAGAAAGTATGCTCTTTGCAATGGAAACCCTCTGTGCATGTTTCTTAAAGAATTTCTAGGTTGAGAGGAACGAGGGGCAAGGAGGGATTATATGAAAATTAGGACCTATTCTTGGTTTACAATAGACATTTAGAGAATGAAGAGGTGCCTCAAAGAGCATGTACTGTGAGTTGTAGAAAAAGCTAAGATACAATATTGGATAAAAAAACAATTCTTGGAACTATATAAAGTGCATAGAATAACATTGATAGACCCACCCGTATTTTAAGTGACAGACAAGATTGCACATAATTTTATTTGAGGTACTTGGAACTATTTTAAGAGCAGTTATTGGTAGAATGTTATACTCAACTCATATAATAGACGTAAAATAATAAATGACTCCAAAACTCTATATCTTACAATAAAATTATTAATTAAAACTGTGGAAACATGTACAGTTCATGGTGGTGAAAAAATGATACTATCGTAATACACTAGTGACAAATATGCTCTGATACTGAAATGGTACAAAAAAAATCTTTTCTCAAACCACATAAGAATATCAAACATAGATGACTAAGTGTTGCAGCATGTCCAAATAAAGGAGATGAAGTCACATACATGTAGCTGTGAGGATAAGACTAGAACTAAGTAATAACATAATATAATAAGATCTTAATGAATTAAAGAAGAAAATCACATGCATATAGTTCAAAACATGTAGAAGCATGAGTAGTTTTCTCATGCATAGACACCCAAACAAAATACCTTAACTTCAAAATCTATATAGGGTATAGATCAAATTTATTTATCTCAAGTCGTTTTTTCTATTGATCCCCACTACCCTAATTAATGATAAGAGGAAAGGGAACATAATCTACATCACATTCCATGGGAGATTCAATAGATATATTTCATCTTCATAGCAGCTCTCAAAGGGCACTCTCTCTTTAAGGAGGTCACCATTATATATAGTGTTTTTAGCCTACATTCAAAACATCAAAGTAGTAGGAGGTTTCATCCCTTTGAATTTTTCTCAAACCTATTGTTGCTAGCAAGGATAGTGTTATAAAGTTTTTAATACATAATTATAAACCTATATAAGCAATAGAAAAAGTGAACAGTATCAGAAAAAATGTTTCTTCCAACATCTAACACACAACAATGTGAAGTATGGTCCAGATATTTCAAACGTATTTTTGCTAGCAAGGATAGAGTTACAAAGTTGTTAATACATAATTACAAACCTATCTAAGTAAATCAATAGAGTGGATAGTATCAGAAACTAAGGTTCTTCTAGCATTTAACACACAACAAGTAGAATTATGGTCCAGATGTTTCTAAGAGAACACCTTACCTTTTACATTGAAGGATGTTTAGGGGGTTTATTGCACACTGCGAATGAAGGAAATAGCAATTATCCATAACACCTACAATAGAGATAGATATCTCTATAATATAATTACTTGTAGTGAAATATTTAACCAAACCAAGTGGATACTAAAAAATTCAGATTAGCATGTTCAGGAACTTGATGCCTCTTGTGCTAAAAAATGGATTTGCACTACCTATTATATACCATGGGTTTGTGCATCTACAAGATATTACCAATAATCATGGTGAATATGTTCAACATATTTTTGAAACAATAATCAACTTACATTGGTGATATGCACTTTTCATTTTTAGCATGTTGACGGTTGGAGGAAGGTGCAGTAATTGAGAATGGTTGCAATATCATTAAGTGGTTATTTTCTTATGAATTTTGTGATACAACCTACATGACCTCAATTGAGGAATTTATCCGTGGACATGCAAGAAACTCCATTGGCTTGAAAGGTGTTTCAAGAATTTGATTCAATATCATAATATTGGAACTGGAAAAGCACATTGCAGGCATACCCTCTTCTATGTTTCTTAGTGTCTGTACACAGTTTCCCTTCTGATATAATTTGACTCTGCCATGATAACAACCTGCAAGACAAATGAGAGCATAGGCATGTTATCAGAACATAGATGTTGTTTCACTTTATCATAAGCCAAAATTATTGAAACAAACATATAGTTAGGAGTTATTTGAACTATGTAATAGAAATAATATTGAATAACATACCTCGAGGGAAAAGAGTAATTAAACTATGTGATAAATATACAATTGTGGACTATCTCCTTGTAACTATGAGATGGCTTCCTACAAAAACATAAATTATAGACTGAAGAAAACCTCTGATACTTATTTCTTAGCTTCCTAGAATTGAGAACATCAACAGACTAATAAAACTATCATTGAGATCCTCGATAAGCCAATGAATAGTTGGGAAATTTCTATAGACTTTGTTTGCCCGAGTAGGTTAAAAGGAAAAGGAAAACAAAAGCCATGAAAATATGAAAATGGTTGTAAACATCATATCAATGTTTTGAGAAATAATGTCCATGCACTACATTTTAAGTTCTTGGTTCTTGGCAATGATGCATATACTGAAATCAATATTATCTTGTTCTCCACTATAGTATAGATTTCAAATTTTTTATAACTAAAATAATATGCAGTGAATAATGTCGTAAATCTCTGGTGTGTTTCAACATTATTGTAGCTCTAGATGGACACTATTATTTTAATTTAAATATATTTTCCTAGTTTAATCATAAGAATTGAGATGAGTGCATCATGTGCAACAACTTTGTAAAAATATATATAAATTCTTGCCTACAACATGAAATGAAATGATGAGAACACTACAAGGGCACCCAATACCATACTTGCACATAAAACCACCAAAAGACAAAAAGTTGCAACAATCCAAGTGGAAATATGATGCAAGATTCAAAAAACATATGAATAGTTAACACCATATTCATAAATCTTGTGTTCACATACATTTACTTGGATCAGAGTCCAAAAATTCTGGTTCTAAGACTAATGAAGTGATGGGTTCTTTCTTAAGGTATATAGGAAAATTCTAGTACTTGAGACCTTGAATATAAGTTGGTAAACACAATGGGATTAAGAATGCTGAGTATGGTATTAAATCTTTCCAAAAATTCCAATTCTAAGAATAATGAAGTGATGGGTTATTACTTAAAATATATAGGAAGATTCTAGTAGTTGAGACTTTAAATATAAGTTGGCAGACACAATGAGATTAAGAATGTTGAGTATGGTATAAAATATTTCCAGTACTTGAGACCTTGGCATACATAATGGGATTAAGAATGAAGAGTATATTATACACTAATTTTTTATTGTTATGATAATTATTGCATCCACTATGGGTACCAACTTGAACATGGCCCTGTTGTGGAATGTCAAGCTAAGGAAATGTTGCAATAGGGTAGAGGCTGGTTTCGAGCAAAGAAGTTAAAAAACCCACTAGATCAAAATGGAAAAGGAGTGAAGCCCTTGTGCCCATGCCTTTTCCCTTCTCTCTTGTGTTCCTAACCTGAAATTTCCATAGGAGATAGAACGGCCAAACCCCAAACCAAGCAATCTCTACCTACAAGGAAAGTCCTAAAATTTTCTAAAATAGGTTAAAAGTAATAACAAGCAAGCCACCTACTATCAATTTGGTGGTCTTTCTCCACTCTTTAGGATAAGGATAGACTAGTCTATGGGGGAATCCTTGTATCAACATAATACTAATTGTTTTATATAGAGTGAAAGTGTATCAACTTAAAATGACCACACTCAATCAAACCAACTCACTTTTGAAGATGCAGTCCAAATGTTGTAAAGGGAGAGAAAAATTCTTAGAATCCAAGCTCACAAAGTACTCATTATTGCTAGTCTACAATGTAGTCAAAGGATGGACATGTGTTGAAGTAGAAATGTGAGCAAGTTATGAGGTTAGTAATTCCAACGTCAACCCAATAGTTTATTAGCTTTGTGAGATGAAAAGTGCCCATATATTTAGTGAAATATAAACCAATTCTTATGAAGGGAATGTTAGTGCTTGCAACTATGCCAGATGTGAAGTATTTTTGTTGTGAAATTTAACTATTGTCCATCTACAATATGAGCTTAAGCATGCTAGAACATTTATGATAGAAAAGAGTGAAACCCCAGAGCCATCAATTATGCTAATAATTCATTATGTAAGGTGCCCAATTTAACCATGAATTCCAAAAAGAATTAACTTGGGGCCTATGAAAAATTAACTAAATTGTTGTATATACCTCACATTGTATTCTAATTGAGTGGCTCAAACATCAACCTATTTTTTATACTTAGAGTTGTGATTGTTGCTCAGAATTAAGGAAATTTAGATCTCTTAAGAATAATTTTTTAGGGAAACGAGAAAATTTTGATCCAAACTTTGTAATTACCAAAGGTTAAATGGAATGTCAGTAATAATTAAAACTTACAACTTCCCACACACATAGCCCGACCCGATCCGATCCCAACGAGAATGCGTTTCCTTGGGTGCCCTCACATGGCACGACTCGACCCATCCAAACTAAGAAATAAGGGAGAAAACGTCAAACAGGTTGCACGAACTCCACATTAAGGGACATGGGTAGTCACGACTTAGAATTTTTGATACAGCCTCCCTCACATGACCTGACCCGACCTGAATGCGTTTCTTTGGGCACCCTCAAACGACACAACCCAACCCACCCAAACAAAGGCACCAAGGAGCGCCAAATGGAAAATGGGTCACACGAACGTACACAAGGCACATGGGTGGTCACAACTTAGCATTTTTTATATGACCACCCTCACATGACCCGACCCGACATACCCAAACGCATTTCCTTGGGCTCCCTCACATGGCCTGACATGACCCGCTCAAACGAAGGCACAAGGGAGCTAACGAAAAACGGGTTGCACGAACGTGCACAAGGCACATAGGCTGCCACAACTTAGAATTTTAAATATGTCTCCTCTCACATGACCCAACCCGAACCGACCTGAATGCGTTTCCTTTGGTAGCCTCACATGGAATGACCTGACTTGACCAGAGCTGAATGTGTTTCCTTGGGCACCCTCACATGACCCAACCCAACCCGACCCGCCCAAGCAAAGGCACACTGGAGAAAAATGCAAATGGGTCACATGAATGTGTGCAAGGCACACGTGCTGTCACACCTTAGCATGTTTTATAAAAACTCCCTCACATGACCCAACGCGAACGCGTTTCCTTGGGTGCCCTCACAAACCTCACCCGACCTGAACATGTTTCCTTGGGTGCCCTCACACGACCCGACCCGACCCAACCCACCCTGAATGCATTTCCTTGTGCACCCTCACACAACCCGTTCTGACCCAAACGAATTTCCTTGCGAGCCCTCACATGACCCTATGTCTCGACCCACCCGAACGAAGTCAAAAGGGAGAAAACGGAAAATGGGTCATATGAATGTGTGCCACAAGGCACATGGGTTTTCACAACATAGTATTTTTGATACGCCCTTTTTCACACGACTCGACCTGACCCGACCTGACCGAAACAGATTTCCTTGGGCGCTCTCACATGGCACGACCTGACCCGCCCAAACGAAGTCAAAAGGGAGAAAATGAAAAATGGGTGGCATGAACTTGAACAAGGCACACCGGCAGTCATAACTTAGCATTTTTGATACGGCCCCCCTCACATGACCCGACCCCTCGACTCACTCGAAGGAATTTTGTTTGGCGCCCTCGCATGACCTGACCTGATCTGACCAGTCGGAACACGTTTCCCTGGGCACCCTCACATGACCCAAACGAACCCGACCTGCCCGAACGTGTTTCCTTGGGCACCCTCACATGGCACGCCTTGACCCAACCCACCCGAATGTGTTTCCTAGGGTGCTCTCACACGACCTGATGATACCTGAATACAACGACATGGCTGAATTTGGTATCAAAGCTTGGAAATTATATTGATTGGTCTCAGTGAAACATTGGGAGAGGTAAGAAATTGGTCAGGGTCGAATTTTCATAACAAGACATTGTCCCAGGTAAGAATTCTTTTGTGACATAAGATCCAAAGGAAGGTGGAGACTTTGGGCCATATGCTTGGGGAGCATATTCGATCCCAAAGGGGACCTTTTGGGTCCTGGGAAGATATCATCAGCATGTAAGCTTCTTTGGTGGTGAACGTGCCATGAGGTGTGTATCCCCATCGGAGAAGATCTTTATTTTTTTGAGTCTCTGATCTTCTGACTATTGAGCTCTGGATCAATATCCTTATGTGTATCCTCTTGCTTGTGGTCTAAAAATTTAGTTGCTTGTTGCTATTGCTGATATCCATGGATTGTAGTTGAAGACCAATATTGTTTGACATTTTCGGCCAAATGATTGATCAAGTCCGACTGTAACTGAGGTCTAATGATGTTGACTATCTTGGGTCTTTGTTGCCAGGAATCAGTCTAGAAGCGCCTCGTGATCCCATCTCTGACTGCCCAGAAGCTGTGCTCTTGTCTCAAGATTCGATGTTGCTTGGCAACATTCCAGATCAAGGATCCTCCATCAACCATTGTCAATCTGATGAGATCCTCGGGTGGTCTATTGTTAGCATATTTGTCCGTCCAGAGTTGATCCCAAAGCGTGTGTGGCGCTAACATCTAGTGTCACTAGATCCTGGCTCCCATTACTGCATTACTGTGGTGGGGATCTCAGAGACCAAGGCCTCCATCCTTTTTCAGCTTGCAAAATGTTGTCCATTTGACCAGTGCCCATTTTCTATGTTTCCCTCAGGAACCCCAAAGAAAATTGCGTTGCAAGTCTTTGATTTGTTTTTGAACCCATTTTGGAGCTACAAGAACTAAGAATAGGTACAGGGGCATTGATTGCATAATAGCTTTAATGAGGGTGAGGCAGCTGGCCAAATTGAGAGAAACGATAAGTCCAAGAAGAAAGTCGGGCTTCTAGTTTTTCTAGGAGAAATTGCTAGGAAGCATGTTTGATAGCGGAGTTAATCAGAGGAGCACAAAAGTACTTGGCTGGTAAGTGGGCGATGGTGAAGCGAAGAATTCTAGAAATGTTGTGTTGGGTGGTGACCGAGGTATTGAAAAAAAAGATATAAGATTTAGTAGCATTGATTGAAGTTCCAGAGGCTTCCGAGAAGGTGTCAAGAAGGGATTTGAAAGAGAGGGCTTCTTGGACTGAAGGGTTCCCGAATAACATGTTATCATCAACGAACTGTTGGTGGGTCGTTGCCTGGGTGGCATGAACAGATATGCCTCAGAGTTTCTGAGTGTGAAGAGCATTTTGGATAATGCGGCCAAGCCCTTCTGCCATGAGAACAAAGATGAAGGGTGAATGGGGATCTCCTTGGAGAATGCCTCTCGAGGGGGAAAAGGGGTGGGATGGAATGCCATTAACCAGAATGGAAAAGAAGGAGGATGAAATGAGATTCATAACCCATATGATCCAAGTAGGACTGAAACCAAAGGCTGAAAGCATCTGTTGAATATAATACCCGCTTAACTTGTCGAAAGCTTTAGAAAGATCGATTTTAAGGAGCATACCTGCCTTTTTGTTGTGTTTCAGGGAATTAATGATTTCATGCATGATAATTATTCCATCTAGAATATGACGGCCTTCCACATAACCTGTTTTTTTAGGAGAGATGAGCAGGGGCAACAAGGTCTTGAGCTTGCTAGCAATTACCTTTGAAATAACTTTGTAGATGACGTTGCATAGAGAAATGGGCCTGAACTTGTCCAGGGTATTTGGGTGATCCTCTTTAGGAATGAGAGCTATGAAGGTATCATTGAGGGACGGGAGCAACCAATGCATGGACCGACATTCCTCTATTAGTTTCCAAACATCCTATTTTATGAGGTCCCAGAAGTGCTGGAAAAAGTTGGAGGTAAAGCCATCCGGTCCTGGAGTTTTTCCATCTTCGCATTGAGCCATTGCCTTTTCGAATTCCTAGAGAGAAATAGGGCATAGAAGCATCTGATTGTGTTCTCTGTTAATTATTTTTGGAATATGTTGAGGAACCTTTCTTATTTTCGGTTGCCTTCTCTCCTGGTTCTCCTGAAGCACAGTTTTGAAGTGAGCTAGTAGCTCTCTTTTTTATGTCCCCATGTTCTTCCAACCTTTCTCCATTTTGGTTTTACAGTTGAGTGATCTTGTTTTGCATTCTTCTTTGGATGGTTGACTGATGAAAGAATTTGGCATTTATTTCCCCTTCTTTCAACCATCTTATTTGGGATTTCTTCTTCCATAAGATTTCCTCTTGCTTTCTTCTTTCTTCCAGTTGATTGAGAAGGTTTTGTTCCTAAGTTGCGAGGGACTCATTTCTTCCTTCATGAATTATATGCTGCTGAAGCTCAGAAATTTTTTATTCTAGAACTTTTTGTTGTTGGAATATATTCCGAAAACTAGAGTGATTCCATTTCTTGATCTGTTTTTTGAGGTCTTTGAGATGTTGCTGGAATTGGAACGTTTTAAAACCAGTAGGAGGAGTGAAGGTTTGCCAAGCCTTAGTGACCATATCTTTGAAATCAGGATCAATGAGCCAGAAGGCTTCAAATATGAAGGGTTTTTTGGTAGAGTCCCCAGGTCGTATACATTGAAGAGAAATAGGCCAATGATCAGAGCTTGAGAGATGCAATATGGAAGATAAATTATTGTCTCCAGTGTGGATGGCATTGTCCGAGATAACCAAACAATCTAGCTTGGAGGCAATTTGCTGAGTGCCAAAATGTTTGTTATTCCAAGTGTGCATACCATTGGAGAAGGGAAGATCTATTAATTAGTTATTTTAAATGAAATTCTTGAAGTGGTTGCTTTCCATCTCTAGCTTGGCCCGTCCTCCTCTATTTTCTTCTAGTTTTGTGATCATGTTAAAGTCCCCACGCATAATCCAGAGTGGGTGAATTTTATCGAAATTGAGAGCTTCCATGGTGATGAGCAGCACTATTTTTTGCAGTGAGTCTTGAGGGAAGTACACATTGGTGAGGTGCCCGTGGATGTTTGTTCCAATGAGATGGAATGTGGCCTAAATAAGATTGTGTGCAGCGTGAGCATTAGTGATCGAGATAGCTTGTGGGTTCCAATCTATAGCTAGGCTGCCTAAAGTGCCTGAAGCATCTACAACAACTGAATGGCTTCCTGGCCAGGCTATGGAGAGAATGGATCCGAGGCTATTACTGTTACATTTTGTCTCTTGTATGAAAAATACTTGAGGTATTTCTTGCTGAATCATGTTTTTGATCATTCTATACTTCATGGGACTATTTAGTATTCTTATATTCCAAGAGATGAGCTTCATTGCGAACTGTTTTCAAGTGGCTGGTAGAACTTGGTCAACTTGGGATATCTTCCAGATTCCATCATCATTTTCCCAATGATGATGGTTCTTTGTAGATCTGTTTTTCTTCCCCTTTTCTTGGTTTCTTTAAGTATTTTTTTCCCATCCCAATGACTGCCTGGTTGTATACCCAAGGATCTTTGTTGTTGTGCTCGAAAGAGAACCACCTCTAAGCTTTCTATCTATCTGGCAGTTATTATCTCATATTCTTTATTTTTGCAGGCTTTCTTGAGACCAAAGATGTCCATTTCTACTTTTAGGTTCTTCTTCAATGTGACTAGGGTGACTGCTCTCAGCAGCTGAGCCATCTATGTCCATACTATTAGGTTGCCAAATGACCAGATTTGTTTCTGTATTGAGATTGGAGGTGGCCTTTAAATATTCTTGAGGATGAATTAAGGAATCTTGAGGTAGGGGAGGATTAGTGGAGTGAGCAGAGGAGGATGGTTTTTATGGAAGCTCAGGTTGACTGGGAAGATCGCTGTCAGGCTGTGATTGCTTCGCAAGGATATCAAAGTTGTTACTGGTAGAAGGGATGTTGGATGTTTGGTTGTGGATCTTGGTGGCAGATGGGGGTTTCTTATAGTGTCTTTTACGGTTTGGAACTTTTGTGAACCCCTCTACATCAGAGGGTTTCGTGGTGACATTGGGTTTATTGGATAGGTTTAAAGGGAAATCTCGAAAGAGATGACCATGAGCATGGCATTTTCTACAATGGAAGGGAACATGTTCATAATTAATAGGTTGTATCCATTCAAAGTCATCATGATAAAGACTTACCGAGTCCATGAGAGCCTTGGCTAGATGCATGTAGACACATACTCTGGCATATGAAATGTATCTTCTGAGTTTAGTCTCCTCTGCAATCTTAATGAACTCTCCTAGTCCATTGCCAATGTCCTTTAGCGATTCTTCATCCCAGCATTCCAGGGGTAGGGAGTACATTATGATCTAGACGGGCGCCCAGATGAAATCTTCTTTATCGGGATTGAATCTTTCAACCCAGTGTTTGAGATAGAGGCCTTCTGAGTTGAAAAGATAGGGACCTCCATCTAAGATGTGATTTATATCTTCAATGCAGTTAAAGATGGCATTGAAAAAACCCTTTTTCCCTAACTAAAGGGTGACATGTCCCTTTCCATTTAGAGGCTATCCAGCCATGCAAAGCTTTCTTAGTGGGCCAGAAGCCAACAAAATTTCCTAAAAGTGCATGATCTTTCAAGTACTATATTTGGGCATTAATACGGTGGCTTGGTAGATCTATCTTAGGACGCTCTGCTGCAATGGGTGGATCAGTAGCTGAGGTCACCTTTGGCAGCACCGTATTGTCTTGTTGCATAGCTAAGGAGTCATCTTTTTACTTTGTAGCTGCAGAGGGTGGGATCTATGCAGCGTCAGGACTAACAGGGGTTTGGTCGCCTGTAGGGGAAGGCATATTATCCCCTCCCCACTAGGACAACCATTGGGTAAAGACAAGCAACAGACCAATCTCGAAGCCACAGATGTAAAGGTTGTCACTGGTGAATCTGACTGCACTAGAGCCATGCCGTTGTAATGTCTTTCAGAAACCCTAGTGCTCAGACTCCAATGGAGCCGCCCTCGGTTTTTAAAATTACCAAACAACACAAAATTTTAGTAGATGAAGAAATTGCTTTTTTTTTTCTTTGCCATCTATGTAAGCTAAGTAGATATCAATTATGCACCCAACCACCTCAAATTATAAAAATTAGCAATTAAAGAGTATTCCACTCTTAAATTTCATTGAGGAAAAAATATGATGCTCTCATTGCCATTTCTAAATTTAAATTTTCTCATAATTGGAACAATTATCCATATAAGAGAAGAAATTTTCAATAAAAAATATACCCTTCACAAAAACGAAATCGTGAAAATAATGAACCAATACCAAAAATAGAATGAAGTAGATTTGGAAATTTCTCTTCTTGCAAATCTCAAAAATAATGTATGAGTCATTATAAGGCCGGAATAGAGAGACTTATTTTCAATACGATATTTTTTACTTAGGAAGTTATGGAGTAGAAATATGATTATACTAAATAGACTTCCTTCTTGAATATTGACTTTAATGATGCTTATAATGGGATTAAATAAACATATCGCATGAACATGTATACACTGTTTATAGACATGGTCAATTTTGTTACTTTTTTTTTTTCCGCATTGATATCTTCTATATCCATTTTTTTGTTTTTTAAGAGGTGTTTTAATGCGACAATTTCATTGTGGGTAGATTGGCCCCACTTATAATTACGTCGTCTCCATGTTTGAATAAAAACAAAAAGATATTGTACATTGAATCCAAAATTACAAAAACTATGATTGTCAATGATATTCTTTATGATGACAAGCATCCTATTGAAAGAGTATCGTTCTCGTGATGAATATGAATACTACTTCGCTTGTAACAGAACCAACTATGAATTCAATTATTTAGAATTCATTATGAGCATAAGAAGAATCTAAAAACCATTTCTATCATTCCTACTAAAAATATTAACACAAATCTCTGAATTTCCTAAAAGGCTTTCCCTCTTTCTCACACTTATAAGTGAGTTGGGAATAGGGACACTTAAGTGATTATTGGAGAAAATAATAGAGATCAAAGAAAATTCGTTTATACTGTTGGGAACTAAATCAAATATCTCATTATTTGAAATATTCAAATAAATCAATAAATCCCAAAGTGTTGAGAATGGATCCATCCAGATGGTTTCTTGGAAAAATTATAATGCTTAAGTATTTGCAGGAGTTGATTTCGTTTAGAATGGATCCCTCCAAAGTATTTTCCCTACAATGCATTCAAAAAGATCAACCTACTTATTTCCTTTGTTAATTGACCTATAAACTTATTGTTATGCACTTCAATATTATGGAAATTAGGTAGACCCCATATTCCTTGAGAATTCTACCAGTTAAGTTTTTGCTATCGACTCTTAAGCGTTAAGCTTTGGAAAGCATTGCTAATAACAATTTAGATTATCCATGTGAACATGGAGTGATAGGTATAGTTGAGGCAAGTGTGATATTTATTATTTTTATATTAGCTGTTTAGATTATCCATTGGCAAAGCCCATATGAGAGAGGCATTTATATAGTGAAGTAGTTTTTGAGAAAAAAATATTCCAAGTGTCCTTCTTTGTAGATGTCTAGAATTTATAGCATTGAACCATTTAGCATATTTTGTTACATGTATAGCATGTTTTTCATTCACATATCCAAACTGATGAGATGACACACTAAGAACACTCCTCACAAATTTTTAACTTTTCACTAAATATAAAATCAATGGTAAAAACACACATCACTCACGCATTACAATATATAAATAATAGATGGCATGTGCATGAGGGTTGCAAAGCTATTCTTGGAATCTCAAGGGGTTGAGACTTCCATTTCTTCCTATATTTGCTATTTCACTTCCTACATTGTTTTCACCTTCCACATTCTCAAGCTCTTACTAGAGTGAATATATGAATTCTTTGAGGACTCTTATTTCCCGTGGGAGGAATTTCCCTCTGTAGGGATGAGGAATTTCCATTAATTTTCCCATATACAATTATATTATTTTGTTTCTCAAGTAGATCCACCCAGCTTATTGGTGGTGTCACCCCGAGGGAATATAGGAGAATTATACGATGGTAATTCTACCAATTAAGCTAACCCTATCATTTCATACAGTTATATGATTTCTCATATATACATAGATTATCATGCAGTCATTATCATGAGTTTTAATGGGTCACACTAGCATAAATATTTTCCATTTGGGGGTTTTGATTGCCCTCGTATTGGAAGGGAACCGATATCATCTGTATCATAATAAAATGATATTATTTGAATACGCATATGAATCGACTATGAAAAAGTTCCCAAAAAACAGCGCAGAGCCACATACATTTTATTGATCCGGCCGAAGTGACTACATTGATTATGCATTATTTAAATTTTAGACAATATCGTTAAGAATTGAGTTAATGTAGCTTCTCACAACAATATCAGTAAGCTTTTATGCCACATTCCCTGGGAATAATGAAACCAAATTTCCTTATTGTGACATGTGTAGGAGGACAAAGCAAACATATGCCAACCAGTGTTGTTGGAGAAAATTCAATTAAATTATAGGCATTAAGTATAGTTCCAGTTGAAAAAATATAGTGGAAGCCTTGCTTTCTACCTAATTTATTCAAATGGGACTGAACATAGACATTCCTTAACAATTTCACATTTTTCAAGGTAAACCATTCCTAGTTCAATCAAAATGAAAAGTTTAGACTATGTTGGGGTTTAAATAGAGCCTATTTTCATGCCTAGATGCATATGCACAGCTGGGGTTTGTTGGAGAATCTAATTCCAACCACGTGCTAGGTGTCAAAATTGTCCATCAAAGTGTCCCAGTTCAGTTTCACTTAGTCTAGTTTTAGTTGAGTCTCACTACAATCATTTAATGTTGATTTCTCCAATGTAATATTATTTAACTGATTCCTAATATTGAGAAGAGAAATCCTCTGGTCCACTTCTTTTCAGTTTTCAATTCTTGTCATGGCATCAGAGCTTAGCATGTGAAATACTTCTTGAGAACAACAAAGATCAAAGCTAGTTTTCATAAGATTCTGTGAGAGAGCAGCAAGGTGAGCGAAGTTGGAGCAGCAAAGAGAAGAGGCGAGCCTGCATAAGACACTTTGAGAAAGCAATAAAAGTTTTAAGAAGTTTGAAGACGCCTCCTACTTAAAAGCTGTAGAGCGAATTCCATTTCAAGAAGAAGGCCAAGATTTGTTTTTCTTTAATTGAAGTGCATCCAGAGTAATGCACCCCATCAATTTAGAAGATGTGTTATTAACGTAGTCCAAAATTTTAGAAGAAGTGTTAAGAGTTATTAACACAGCAAAGAAGATTTACGATCCGCGTTAGTTGCATAGACTTACACGCTTCTCACTCAAATGTGGTTTCCCCTCCACCCACAGATCGTTACCTGTAATATTAATAAAAAAGTGTCCACGAGAGAATAAAGTTCAAGCCACAAATTAGGAAGCAGACTGGGACATCAATTTTCTTGAAAAATCAAGGTACATGATGGAAATCATATGCGTCATTTTTTAATCTCTTAAAAAGAGTATGGTATCATTAACGATGGCATGATTTTTATAAAAGGTATTTCTCTTTTTTTTTCTAAATTTAGTAGAACCTCACTATTTTCTATTTATATTTGTAAAGCAGGTTATAAAATTATAAAATCCAGTCTGTGGCCTCAACCTGCCTGTAGGAAACGAGGTCTGTTGGCCATCATAATGCATGAAAAGAAAACCAAAATTGAAATAGTTTCATCCGTCTATAACTCACATGAGCTATATGTTCTATTACATAAGTATCTACATACTGATAAAATAAAATTAGTTCATGTAAGACTGATAATTTCATAAAAAAGCATGATAAAGAAAACAACTAGCCATCAGATGAAGAAACTGGAGTTGGGTCTTTCACTATGGACCCTGGCATATCAACTTGTTGTAGCTGCTGGAGTTGCTTCTCCATACAGCCTACCCAATCATTCAATCTGCTAATATGATCAGTTTCTTGATACTAGGTGATCTTGATATGTTGCAGCTGGTTCTCCATGTCATTCAGCATGTCCAGTAGGCGGAGTTCAATCTTTGTTGAGTCTTGCTGAGCTTGGCCAGGGGGGAAACTCTGTATAACCTTTGCTAAAATGCACTTAAATATCTAGTATGTATGGATAGTCTGCTGGAATAACGTGAGACGAACCCGGGTGTTTCCAGGGTCGGTTATGAAGTCCAAGATTTCAGCTTCCACTTCATTATCTTCTGGGTCAGTCTGAATGTCCCGTTACCAACCACGAATTTCCTGGCGAACCGTGGATGAATTTCCCATAACATAGTTTGCATCTAGGTTCCCAAGGATATCTAAATTGGATTTTCGACTTCGCTTCTTTGGAGTCTGCTCAAACTAGGCCTGTTGTTTCCCTTTTGCAGACTGAGAATTGGAATGACGCTTCCTCATAGTCGATAGAAGCCTATGTAGCAACAAAAACAGGCAGGAGAAAACGATGAGGGAATGAGTAACATCGTAGGACCACTTAGCGCTTAGCCAATGAACATCGATGGTGCATCTACCTAACGATCAAGGAACTACTAACCACAGAACCCAATTACTAAAGCAGTAAATAAAGATGGTTTTTCTGCCCGAAGAGCAGAAGATCGAGAACCGTGTAACCCAAATCCAAAGACAAAAACCCTGATCTAAGATGGGCTGGAGGAACTTTAACAGGACCGACTGCATGTGGGAACGAGTGTTCAAGCTCACAGAGTTAACAGGAGCAGGGGTGATAGCAGGGTACGTAGAAGGAGAGGGAGACATCTGGAACTTCACCCTGTTAAAACCCCAACACAGAAAAGACAGAAAAGACCGAAAGAAAAAACTGCTTATATTGTCCCATTGGTCACGAATTTGACACCACCTACATTCACCAACCCAACAGCTTCCACTGTAAGTAGCTGCGACTACTGCCTGATGCCATGAGCCCCACACCCTACCCGCAGAATTCAAGCCCGCCAAATGCATGGTGCCTGACGGGACTGACCTTAATCTAGTCCAAGAACTAACCAGAATTACAACACCAAAGATTGGTTTGGCTAACAAGTTGCAAGGGTCGCGGAAGCATGTCTTAACAGGCTTAACCATAGGAGTAACATAAATAAGGACCATTAACAGAAACAAAATAGCCATAGTATACACCAATCAAAACAAAACCATAGCAACTGCAACCATGAGAGCAAGAAGAAAACCATATACATACACCCACAAAGTTGAGTGGTTGACAGGTTGAACGATGCCTGGCATCCTCCTCTGTTGCCTCTAGATGCTTGCATGGAAGGAGCGATGCTTGAACGAATGAAGGGAGGGAGGCAACCCACTTACCATAACAGAAACATTCCATCAGCAGTCTGACAGAACAGGCTAGCCATACTGCAAAATCATTAAAGGTCAATCTTTCACGTACTAGCGTGAGCTGAAATGTCGATGCGCCATTATGAACCATAATTTCTTGAAGAACGAGCAACTGCTAACTATCATCGCTTATAAAACTCTGCCGGAAAGGTGTACACCCCGATCGAGGGGCTGGAGATCCTTACTCGCAATCAGTTGGAGAGAATGGAGTTCTACATCCCAGATGGCATCAGTGGGGCAAGCATATATGGAATGATCAAGATGTTTACATCCCCAATTAGCCAGATAATCTGCCGCTGCATTACCTTTTCGTCGAATATGGGTTGGGAGCAAGTACTGGATCTGTTTCAACAGTTTGCTCACTTCTTCAATGAGAGCAGTTGTTCGCCAACTTTGAGAGATTTTCTCCCAGTGTGTGCCTTGCTGCAGCTTTCGGAGAACTCATGTGACCATTTCAGAATCTTCCTCAACTATGAGTCACTGATAATTTTCTCTTATTGCAATAACAATACCTTGTTTGACCGCTATAAGTTCAGCTTCATTATTTGTGGCATGGCCCAAGTCCAAGGCATAAAACCGGCAGACTACCCCTTGAGAGTTATGAAAAATCCCTCCTAAACTAGCTTACCCCGGATTACCTTTCGAAGCCCCGTCATAATTAAGTTTAAAAAAGCCTTGTTGGGGAGGCGTCCAGTTTTCCTCAATAGATTTTCTAGGTGGTATGTACTTCCACAAAATTTTGTACAACATCTGTGGTTTAAGATTTAAATAGTCTAATATCTGGGATTCAAAACCCACTGTCTTCCAATCCTCCTCTGTCCAGCTTTCTACTAGGATAGTTTCACGAATATTGTCTATGGAATGCTGCCAAATGTGATGCAGTGGTTGTTCAGTGTCTTGGAAAACCCTGCGATTCCTCTCTTTCTAAATATGCCAAAGGAGGAATCCGAATGAGAGTGTCCATGCTCTATTAATTACTTGACAATGAAACCTCCCCTCTCGCCAACTACGGATGTTTTCCATAATGCTTTCATTATTTTTATCTGTTTGCCTAAACAGTTGTTCCAAGTTCCTCCATAGCGGCTGCACCATTGGGCAAGAGTTCAAAACATGTTCTATCGTTTCAATCTCTGCTTCACAGAAGGAGCATCGAGAGGGCCCTAAGATCCCACGTTTCTGTATATTTTCCCAGGTCAAAATCCTTTTATGGCTTACCAACCATAAGAAATATTCCACCTTAGGCCAATGTTTCAATACCTAGATTTTTTTCCATAAGGGTTGAATATCATACTGAGCTTGTATATTAATATAATATCCTTCTTTAATTGTAAACTTCCCTTTTGTCAAATATCCCCATCTGAGTATATCAGGACCAGAAACTTGTCTGAGTTTTCTGGTTTTGAGTTCTTTGGCAAGGTTTTCCCATTGTTGCATTTCAGGAGCTGCCGGCTAGTATGTTTTGTCTTTCCATTGCTGCCACAAGTCAGTATGAATTTGACACCAGTAGTTTTGTAGGAGCCTATGATTTGGTGTATTCATGTATAGAAAAATTTCACCCAAGTCAAGTCAACTAAACAATTTCTCCCATTGTTGCCAAGATTCTTCCCAAAAAAGAGCTGTACATCCTTCCCTAACTTCCCAAAAACTGTGAGAATGGATTAAATGTCTATTAATTGCTGCCAAATTCCAAATTTATGAGCCTTTTGGGATCATATATATGTTCAATCGACCAGATACTGTGAGTGGCATGTCATATTTTGTTCTCCAAATATTCTTCCAAAGATTCGGCCCTCCCTAGAGCCAGCGCCACGAGAGTTTAGCTCCCAACACATTATTCAAGATGAAAGGGTCACGGAGGCCCAATCCACCTGCAGCCTTCGGTTTAAGTAACTTATCCCAGGAGAGAAGAACCCATTTCCGATTAGCTTGGGCACCCTGCCATAATTTTTTTTTGAACATGCATACCAATTGAGAACAAATCCCTTTCAGGAAAGCTCTTCCAAATAGCTGATATAGTGGCAAAGCTTGAAGCACAGATTTTAACATTATAAGGCACCCAGGTGCATTCAATACTCTGAAAGCCCAATTCTGTATTTTTTTCTCCACTCTTATGAGGATATCCTACCAATATGCTATCCGAATTGGGCCTGGATTTAAAAACATACCTAAGTATTTCAAAGGGAAGGAGCCCCGTTGGAACCCTAAAGTCTTTTCCAGAAAGTCTTGCATCGCAAGAGTGCAGTTAAAGAAGTAGACATTAGACTTGTCATTATTGATCTTAGTTCCTGAAGCGGCCATGAAGACGTCCCAAATTTTGAGGATGGCTTTGCATTCCTTCAATGAAGCCATACATAACAACAAGATATCATCAAAAAATTGCTGATGAGTCAATGGAAGGCGAGGTCCCACAATTTTAAGCCTTGTAACTTCCCTTCAACTAGATGAGCTTTAATGAGTCTACCTAATCCTTCTGCAGTGATAATAAAAACAAATGGGGAGAGAGGGTCACCCTGCCAGAGGCCTCGAGAGCTATTAAATGGAACAGAAGGGCTACCATTCAGTAGGATCGAGAAATGCGGGGAGGAAATGAATGAGCGTAACCATTGAAGCCATCTTTCATCAAACCCAAAGGCTCGCATTACCTCAATCAGGTACTACCAACTAATTCGGTCATACGCTTTAGACAAGTCTAACTTGATTAACATGCCTTTCCGTTTGTCTTTTTTGATTGAATGAATTGCTTCCTGAGCGACCACTATTCCATCAAATATTTTTCTACCTTTGACAAAACCAGTCTGTTCCGGAGAGATTAGAGTGGGCAACAAAGGTTTTAAGTGGTTTACCATAATAGTGGAAATAATTTTATAGATGACATTACAGAGAGCAATCGGTCTAAAGCCAACTGGAGTGTTTTCATTTTTCTTCTTGGGGATAAGGATAAGGAAGGTGGCATTCAAAGTGGGATATACCATCTTGTTCCTTCGGGACTCTTCAACAACCTCTAAAATATCCAGACCAAGAAATGGCCAGGCTGCCTTAAAAAATTCACTTGTAAACCAGTCTGGCCCCGGGGCTTTATTCTTGGGTAAATTCAAGACCACCTCTTCAACCTCCTGTCAAGTAATTTCTCATATCAGAGCAAGGTTCTTCTCTCGAGTAATCACTCTAGGAATGTGCGTAGTTATCTTCTCAATAGTTGCCTGGCGATTAGGGAGTGGTTCAGTAAGTAGTTCTTTAAAATGAGTAACCTGCTCTCTCTCCATATCTTCGTGTTTGATTAAACGTTCCCCATTTGGTGCTTTTAAAGAAAATATTCTGTTATGCTGGCGTCGCTGTAACATAGCTTTGTGAAAAAAGCTGGTATTTCGGTCACCTTCTTTTAGCCAATTAACTCGGGATTTCTATTTCCACAATATCTCTTCTTGCTTACGTCTCTCTTCTTGTTGACTTAGAGTACGACCTTTCTCCAGAGCTAACTCCTCTGTTTGACCATGGAGGATAATTTTCTGCTGAATCTCCTTCACTTTTTCATTCAGTTGAATTTGATCCTGATGAATGTTACCAAATTCGAAACGATTCTATCGTTTGATTTCATCTTTTACTTGTTTTAAACGAAGCCGGAACGAATGCATCTTATTGCGACCCCTGACTGGATTTGAGTACCACCAATTTTTAACCCTTTCCATAAACCCGGGATCTCATAGCCAAAAGAGTTCAAACCTGAAATGTCGATTATTTCGTCTTTCCTTGACATCAATCTCCAATCTAATCGGCCAATGGTCTGATCCCAGGGTAGGAAGAATGGCAGCTTCATAATAAATGTCTAAACTCACCAGAGCTTCTGAAGCTAGAAAACGATCCAACCTAGAGGCAACCTGAGACCGTTATCCCCTTCTATTATTCAAAGTGAAATGTCCATTAACTGTCAGGATATCTACTAAGCATATATCATTTAATAACTCTCTAACGAGTGCCATTTCTGAATCCTCCCTTCTTAGCCCTCCCTTTTTTTCAGAGAGATTCAAAATCATATTAAAATCCCCACCTAAAATCCAATAATTTTCATTATGCATTGTACTCAACGTTCATATACTCTGCAGAAAATCTGCTCGCTCTCCTGGAATTGGAGGTCCATAGATGGCCGAGATGAGGATCCTGTCCTCAGAGCCAATCTGCCGGAAAGTAGCTGTTAAAATTCTGGGTAGGCATATCCATCCCTCTGCAATGATTTTAGCAACATTCCAGAGGATAGCTATTCCCTCCAATGTACCCACAGAGTCAATAGCCATAACTTCATATTGCATTTGAAATATTGAATGATAGACTAAATCTTCTGCCCGGAGACTTTTGTCTTTGGTAGTAACATGAACTGAGGTTTCTCGACCTTCAATCTGTCTTTCAAATATCATTTCTTACCCTTACTATTGAGACCTTTGATATTCCAAGAGAGCACCTTCATTAGGAGTTTTTGGGTAGTTGTTGGAATACCGTTGTTAACGGTATTATCTTCCCGGTATTAATCAACATTTATCCAACTAACTGTATTGATTTCTGCAGGGTTCGCCGTCCTTGCTTTTTTGCTGGTTTTGATGGAGGGGGTACCTTCTTGCTGGCTGATTGCTTTCTTTCTTGGACTTATTTCTAGGCTTGCGCTGTGAGATAATGCTCAAGGGTTTATTTATATAATTTCTTCTGATCTGCCAGAATAAATCGATCATCAAGATTCCTCCATTCAAACAAAAGGCGTTTCAAGAGTTTCTCTTCTGCACTCAAATATTCTTTGGGTTGTTCTACCTCCATTGGGATAAGTTCTTGCAACAGACTGTCTTCTGGCGTGTCCATTCTCTGCCTTGCTTTCTGCTTTGAAGATTGGTTTTTCAGCGTAACCTTCACATAACCATCTGCAGTACCCTCTGCTATGACTTCAATAACTGACGGTTCGCCTTCTTCCTGTAAAACCGTGTACCTATTTTCTGTTGTTTTCAAGCTATGAGGGTTCTGTTTTGTAGCAGAAACAGAACCGATATTCCCTGAACGAGGAGGTCATTTTTTAGTAATTACCAGAAAAAACCCCTCGGCATCCTGCCGAGGTTGCTCCTCTGAGCCATTCACGCGAGGAGGTTGTTGTTCAGAGCCATTTAGGGGGGAAAGGTTTGTACAAATGTCCATACTCATGACAATGGCAGCAGCGAAAAGGGATGTGCTCATAGTCTAGAAGTTGAAGCCAGACTTTACCTTCATATTCCAGTTCGATCATCTCTGGCAAGGGTTTAGAGATATTCATATAAAAACAGATTCTAGCAAAGGATGTATAGCGATCACAAGTAGTGGAGTGTGCTATTTTGACAAAATTACCTAACGAATTTCATATTCCTTCCAAAATTTCAGGGTCCCAGAAATCCATAGGGAGCCCAAATAGCCGAACCCAAACAGGAGTGGCCAGAAATTTCTCTTGTTCATGGTTATAACATTCCCCCCATTGTCTAAGAAAAATCCCAGCATTGCTGTAAAAATAGGGCCCTCCCTCAAAAATGTGTTCTTTATCTAGTAAATTAGAAAAAATAACTGTAAAGAAACCCTTCGCCCCAAATTTCAGATAAATATGACCCTTGGGCTGCCATTTTATTTGAATCCATTTTAAAAAATCCTTTTATGAAGGCCAAATACCTATAAAATTACAGATTAGAGCATGATTCTTCATGTATCCTCTGTATTCTTCCAACTTCGATGCCGGAATAACAAATCTTGGTTTCTTCACTGCCCTTGGCAAGCATTGTCCCTTCATTTTGGCTTGCCATTCTGCTCCTAAGACAGGGGCAGTCCGTTGTTGAACAGTTGCAGAATGGGGTGGATGCAACGAATGGTAGCCGCTCGTAACATTGTGGCATGAGGGCGGCAACCCTCCTCCTGAGGACGCTGCCATGAAGTGAACCAGTCAGCTATGGTGGCTTACACTCGAAACCCTAAGGAACCCTGCTATATCTTCAATGCGTTCTTGGAACCATCATTCTTGGAGCCATCCGAATACGTGTAATTAGGAATTGTAATCTTGGTATCACCATTATATATCATATTGTACAATACGCATATGATTTAATTCTGAAAAAGTGCCCAAAAAGCATCACAGATACACATAGATTTTAATCATCCGGCCAAAGTGACTACAGTGATTATGCATTATTTAAAATATACACATATATTTTAATCATCCGGCCAAAGTAACTACATTGATTATGCATTATTTAAATTTTAGACAATATCGTTAAGCACCGAGTTAATGAAGCTGCTCACATCATAACGCAACCCATCTATTCTAAAGATGCGCTAGTAACGCAGTCCAGAAGTTCAGAAGAAGTGTTCAGAGTTATTAACACAGCGGAGAAGATTTACGATCTGCGTTAGCTGCATAAACTTACACTCTTCTCACTCAAACGTGAGGATTCTCCCCCACCGATAGAGCTTTACCTATAATATTAAAAAAGGGATCCACAATAGAATAAAGGTCAAGCCACGAAGCAAGAAACAGATTGGGAAATATATTTTCTTGAAAAATCAAGGTACATGATGGAAATCATATGGGTCATTTTTTAATCTCTTAAAAAGGAGTGTGATATCATTACCGATGACATACTTTTTATAAAAGGTGCTTCATGTCTTAAAAATGGTTTCCCTTTTCTTCAAAATGATTTATTTAAGAATGTGTAATCGAATCACATTTCATTTAAAAACTCATTATTTAAAATAAAAATCTTCATTGTAATGTTTGGAGATGGGATCTTATTTAAAAGAGATTTTGCTTTATCAAATTCCAAAAAGGGATTGGTGAAATTTTTCTTTAAGATAGAGAGGGTTTGTCGAATTTTCTATGGAAGTGTTTTTAGTTTTAAATTTTTTTCATTGCTTTGGTAAGAGAGTGAAGTTTTACTGTGGAACACAAGCACAGTACATAATCAAAATGAGCTTCAAATCTCAATGAACTTCAATCGTCAAACTCAAATATTAATTTCAGTCCAAATCCTATAACGAGTTCCAATTTCCAACATCAATATGGGTTGGATCCCATGCTGAGTTCCAATTTCCAAATATCAATATGAGTTTCAATCTCATGATGAGTGCCACTGCATCAATATGAGTTCCAATATCATGATGATGAGTACCAATCCATCCTGAAAGACATGCATAATAGATATGATAAGCCATTTTAATTATTAAATAATGGTATATATTTAACATTCATAAAACATTCTTCACAATACACGCAAATTAATGATTTTTTTATGAAATATTTTAAAATATTCTTAATAAAATGGAGAGTTCTAATTATATAATTATATTATTAGAACCACTTCATATTTACATACATGTATAAGAACCAAAAGATAAAGCATGGTAAGATATAATAATTATTAAGTCAATAGTAGAATGATAAGACATTATTGTTATTAAGTGAATAGTATCTATCTAACTTCCATAAAATATTTTAAAATATTCATGATAATACACACAAATCAATAATTGTTTTATGAAATATTTTAAAATACTAATATTCATGATAATACAAATAGATCAATGAAATTCAAATCCTTAAATAAATTCATAATAGATATGATATGCCATAATAATTATTAAATAATGCTAGCTATTTAACATTCATAAAACATTCTTGAAAATAAACACAAATCAATGATTATTTTATTTCCCCAAGAAAAAAGGTACAGAAGAATCATTAGCTCCTCCAATTTATACTCTTATTTGTATTCCTTTCTCTGAATTGTGAGATGTGGGAAAATGTTATTATCTTTTTGAAATGGTAAAAGAGAGTTTAATTTTTTTTTAATGGGATTATAGAATGTTTAAATTTTTTTTATTATTATAAATGATTGATTAAGAATTCATTTATTTAGGCTTAAAGAGATGGTAGTCGTGTTTCTTACTTTCAGTCATAAAATTATAGGTAGATAATAGTTATGTTAAATACTTCAAGAAATAATATTTTAGTGAGTTAATTATAAATAGATGTATAGTGGGAGGAGAATCCAATTAAGAGGAAATTAGGGGTGTTTTGGTAGTCATGTTTCTTACATTCAGTCATAAAATTATAGGTAGATACTAGTTATGTTAAATACTTCAAGAAATAATATTTTAGTGAGTTAATTATAAATAGATGTATGGTGGGAGGAGAATCCAATTAAGAGGAAATTAGGGGTGTTTTTTATTTATTCATACATTATGGCGGGTAACTAGTACTACTCAATATATAACTCAATCAAAGAGTATGTATTGAGACTGATCTGAAATTGTGAGAACAAAGAATTTCTTATACAGAGATTGACAGTAGGGGGCTTTTATTGGTTATTTCACCTTTACTAGAAAGAATGAAACCAAAAGCTCTTGGCTCACATACTGACTCTGCCTAAAGAAATAAAATTTAAACACTGAAATAGATCCAATCAATGAAAGTATTTTTTCTGTGCAAAGTATTCATTAATCAAAATTTTATGTGTGAATAAGCAAGTTCAAGTATTCTGCAAATGAAGTAATGTGGTTTGAAGTTGAACTAATGAGTTTTTTTCACTGTATAAGGCTGCTTGGGAAAAGTGTACTTATGAAAAGTTATTGTTTAATGTAGCAGAATTTGAAATATAACAGCAAAAATGCACAGCATAACAGTATGCATTTTTTTAAGCAGTTCACCCCTCTCTTGGGCTACCTCTGCTGGATCCAAAAGCCTCTAATTAGGCTTTTCCCTTTTTCATTAATGCTCAAAATATGAATTACACTGTGTAGAAAGCCTCAAAAGGAAAAATAAGCTGCAAATTCAGAAACAAAGGACTGAAATCAGTATAAATTGACTATTCATTCACCTCCAATGGATAAGTATAGTCTAACACAGCTGATTTTTCATTAGGCCCTAGTGGCTCCACAACCAATGTCGCTGGTAAAATCACTGATAGAGCACCATGATGGCTCTGCAACCTATCGTAACAGCTCCAGAATGCTTCAATACCCCCAAATAAAAAAAAAGTCATCCCAAATGGACTTCCCTAGCCAAAGTTATGGCTCACTGAAGTTTGCCCAGTGTCACCTAGAGAAACTCCACTAAATGTGGAGAACTACTAGTTAGTGCCGACAAAAGAGGAGCGGTTGCTAAATTTGTGGAATCCACCATAATACTCGCTAGTTAGAAAGTGCTGAAGAGTTAAGGCCACATGACCGTGACCTACGGAATTGGTTTGAAAAATTTGAGTTTAACACGGCTTATAATAATGTTATAACAATATATTTGAATGCGGCCCCACACCTCCCGCCGGTCCACGGGACCACAACCCAAGAGAAAAACGCTCCATACCAAATTCAACGTTTAAATAGGAATCCGTTGCATTGGTTTACAAGAACCACCACTTTGGCCTAACGGTCGGGCCGCTCCATTGTTTCCGACCCGACTCGGGTTCAAATCGTGTCGTGTGCACCAAATAATTTTTAAACGCCAATTCATTCGACCTTGGGGCCACGTGGCGCCCTTTGATTGGCTACACTCAGAATATTTCGCAGAATATTCTGTGGAATATTCCATGGAATATTCTGTGGAATATTCTTTTTTTAATAAAAATATTTTTTATAAAGTCAAATTTTGGCCTTCCTTTTACTAAAATTGGCAAACTTCAAAGCTGAATATCTTCTTCATAAGGTGTTTTTTTTTAGTGCCGTTCACATCTACAGGATCGTTTTTCTGAGCTCTTTCCATTAAATCTAGTTCAGTCCAATTCTGAGCAACTTCATTTTTGAGCATTTTTCTACAAGGGACTTGATCTCCTGATCACACCTCCCAAATGGGAAGCTTTTGGACCCAAAAATCTCTCTGATTACTGAAAATGATGATGTGGAGACTGATTCTCCACTCTTCCACCCTTTAATAACTTAAATCTACCCAATTTCATCAAATGAAGCTTTTGAGAAAATGATAATCTATCTCTGGAATCAACTGATCGACCATTGATAAGATTGACGGAGTCATCATGCAAATGATTAAAACTTGCAGAACAGCAATTGTAATCTGTAGAAAACAAAAATTTTCTACACTGATCAAAATTCCCAGAAGACTTAAAATAACCTTCACCTTGGAAAGTGTTCCCATGGTGAATTCTACCATTCTGAAACCAACTTTTTTCCATGCTGAATTGTGTGTTCTTCTTGATTGCACTGCTTTTCTTTGACACTTCATTCACTGCATTGGCTGACCCAAAAGGTAATTTGTGCAACATAACATCATATTCTTTCAAAGAAAAATTGTTATTAAACTGAGACAAATCATTAGCAACATCATAAAAAGGCGAATGCTAAAAATCTGGTCGTTTCAACATCAACAAAGTTAGACTTTGACTTGCATTAACTAGTCTTTTCAATTGACTTGCATGGAGTAAAGAATATTCCAGCTTCTTCTTATGAGCTCTCACAATGTACTCTTTACCATCTTTGAACAAGTGATACTTGTTTTCATGGCGATGAAAGATAGCCTTCCTGTCAAATAAGTAAGGACTTCCCAAAACAATACCTGAGATATCAAGCGGCACCACATCAAGTTCCACTGTGTCAACAAAATGCGCAGTTATTGCAAAGCACAATATGCACTTCCTTGACACTTGCAAATTGGCATCCTTGCATATCTATCCAAGTGGATAAGGCTTCGGATGTGGAATGGTCTCAAGTTTAAGCTACTTGACCAAGTCTTCAGATATAAGATTCGCTTGTGACCCACTGTCAAATAGTGTGTCAATTTTGGTATGTTTTGAAATTACCCTCACATGGAAAAGCTCTATCCTCCTCTTTTCCTCATGATTATCTTTGTGACAATTCAAAGAGCTAGAACTGGGAGTTGTGTCTTGCACCACTTCTTTCCCCTTAATGTTCTTTAAAACCATGGCTATGCTTTTTGTCTCATCTCCTGAGTCTGACCCTAAGTCTTTCTCAACTGTTGCTACAATTTTCTCCTTTTATTTGGTCTTTTTTTTGTTCTTGAATTTTTCTGGTTTCAGTTCAGGATGAAGCTTCCAACAATTATCTTCATCGTGACTTGTCTTAGAACAATTCTTGCAAAAGAACTTTCCTTTGTCTTTTCTTGAATTTGCGATTCTCTTCTTTCCTTTGTTTTTGAAATTACTATCCTCATCAAAAGTATTCTTTCCTCTATCTTCTAAATGTGTAGCGTGGACACAGACTTCATCTAAGCTGGTAGGATTAAACATTAGAATGGTATGTTGAAGGTAATTGTGTAAAGCTCCTATGTATTTCAACAAGGTGTCTTGACTTTGTAAGTCTACTCCAAGTAGAAGTGCTCTCCTTCTAAACTCTTGGGTATAATCTTACACATTTTGACCCTTAAGTTGCCTAAAATTTTTCCAATTCATAATTTCTTTCTGAATATGAGCAAGAGGATAAAATTGTTTCTTAATAGCAGTAATAAACTCATTCCAGGTTAGAGTTATCTTACCATGCTTTTTAATTTCCTCCCCGGTCTTGGCTTCCCACCAAACCAAAACTGCTCCATCCATTCTCAAAGAGGCTAATTGGATTTTTGTTTCATCATCATGCAAACTCCGAATTATTAGATAGACTTCCAGCTGTCTAATCCAGTTATCCAATTTTTTTGCATTCACATCACCATTAAACATCGGCAACTCAAACTTCACATCAAGATTTAACAAAGGATTTTTAAGAGATGTTTTTGTTTTGTGTGACTGATTAACAGAAGTAGAAGAGGATGATGTGGAGGAAGAGGATGACGATGGAGATGAAGGATCACCATTTCCTTCATTCCATTTCTTAGACTCATCCTTGTCTTTCTTCCCTCCTGAAGAATCTCCTTCTTCTCTTTGGTTTCTAGACCCTTCTCCAGCAATCCTATCATTTCTCTCCTGGTATAGGATCCTAACCATCTCAGTCATATCCAAGAAATCTTTTCTAAAGACTCTTTCTTCTTCCTTGGGATCCATTTCCTCATGTACTTCTCCTTCTTTGGAAGACATGTTTGTGGTTGTTTCTAAGGCTAATGAGGATGAAATGGAAGGTGGATATAATGTCACTCTAGCCCTCCTTGGTTGAGGATTAACTTGTTCTCTAACCAATTGACCTTCCCCTCTTTTCAATTTCAGCCTAGTAAGCATCAAATTTTGCAGAATAACACAATCTTCTTGCACAAATTTCACAAAATCTTAAGCAAAACCTAGAGCTCTGATACCAATCTGATCTGAAATTGTGAGAGCAAAGAATTTCTTATACAAAGATTGATAGTAGGGGGCTTTTACTGGTTATTTCACCTTTACTAGAAAGGATGAAACCAGAAGCTCCTGGCCCACAAACTGACTCTGCCTAAATAAATAAAATGTAAACACTGAAATAGATCCGATCAATGAAAGTATTTGTTTCTGTGCAAAGTATTCATTAATAAAAATTTTATGTGTGAATAAGAAATTTCAAGTATTCTGCAAATGAAGTAATGTGGTTTGAAGTTGAACTAATGAGTTTTGTTCACTATATAAGGCTGCTTGGGAAAACTGTACTTATGAAAAGTTACTGTTTAATGTAGCACAATCTGAAATATAACAACAAAAATGCACAACATAATAGTAAGCATTTTTTTAAGCAGTTCACCCCTCTCTTGGGCTACCTCTGCTGGGTCCAAAAGCCTCTAATTATGCTTTTCCCTTTTCATTAATGCTCAAAATATGAATTACACTATGTAGAAAGCCTCAAAAGGAAAAATAAGCTGCAAATTTAGAAACAGAGGACTGAAATTAGTATAAATCGAGTATTCATTCACCCCTAATGGATAAGTATAGTCTAACACAACTAATCTTTCATTAGGCCCTGGTGGCTCCACAACCAAAATCACTGGTAAAATTACTAATAGAGCACCCTGATGGCTCTGCAACCTATCCCAATAGCTCCAGAATGCTTCAATACCCCCAAATAAAAAAAAAAATCGTCCCAAATGGACTTCCCTAGCCAAAGTTATGGCTAACTGAAGTTTGCCCAGTGTCCTAGAAAAACTCCACTAAATGTGGAGAACTACGAGTTAGTGCCGACAAAATAGGAGCGGTTGCTAAATTTGTGGAATCCGCCATAATACCCGCCAGTTAGAAGGTGCTGAAGAGTTAAGGCCACGTGACCGTGACCTGTGGAATTGGTTTGAAAACTTTGAGTTTAACGCGGCTTATAATAATGTTATAACAATATATTTAAATGCGGCCCTGCACCTCTCGCCGGTCCACGGGACCAAAACCCAAGCGAAAAACGTGCCATACCAAATTCAACGTTTAAATAGGAATCCGTTGCATTTTTTTACAAGAACCACGGCTCTGGCCTAATGGTCGGGCCGCTCCATTGTTTCTGACCCGACCCCGGTTCAAATCCTGCCGTGTGCACCAAATAGTTTTCAAACGCCAATTCATTCGACCTTGGGGCCACGTGGTGGCCTCCAGGATGGCCACGTGGCGCCCTTTGATTGGATGCACTCGGAATATTCTGCAGAATATTTTGTGGAATATTCCCAGAATATTCTGTGGAATAATCTTTTTTTAATAAAAATATTTTTTATAAAGTCAAATTTTGGCCTTCCTTTTACTAAAATTGGCAAACTTCAAAGCTGAATATATTCTTCATACGGCGTCAGTTTTGAGTGCCGTTTGTGTCTATGGGATATTTTTTCCAAGCTCTTTCCAGTCGATCTAGTTTGGACCAATTCTGAGCAACTTCATTTTTGAGCATTTTTCTACAAGGGACTTGATCTCCTGATCAAAGACATTATGCTTGGTAACTAGTACTACTCAATAAAAAAGTAAAACAAATTGGGTGAGATGAGATTACTATGCCAAAGTGCAGAAAATTTGAAGAAGATGTTGTTGGAATTCATATGTATTATAGTTCATGGTCATTTGAATTTCTCCATTTTAAATGAAAGACCACTACACAAGATTTTAAGAAATTCATGTTACTAGTAAACATCTAATGATAATTCTTTGATAGTTCAAGTTTGAATTCACATTAAACTCCCCTACAACTAACATTCACTTAATACTTGTTTTAGTTGTTTCTATTCTATTTTAATCTAATATAATATTCTGAACTCTTTCATGGAATATGAAACCCAAGAACCTTGAACTAATGCTAATGCCACAAAGCAACAAACCTACATCATTTTAAAGCAATCACCTTCTAATACGTAAAATATAAATAACACTATTTAGAGTTAAAAAATGAAGCTTCCTCTACCTAGATCAATGTGTCAATGGTAAAGTTATAAAATAATATTATCAATTAAGAAATGTATAATAAATTATATCAATCATTAGGTCCTTTTGTCCAAGCATTTTCTCATGGTTCAATATTAATGTATTTTAACTAGCAATCCATTTTGGTGCAAACAATACTGCAAAAAATAAGGGTGTGTTAAAATGAGAAATGTATTATGTGGTTTAAAAAAATTTATTGCATTATGTTAATGGGATGGGTAAAAGGAAATAATGTGCAATGGTTTGATATGATGCGTTGACTAATTTTATTCGAGGAGAAGTGAAATTTGTAATTGTAAATATTGATGTATTAAACTATAAACAAAATCTATACGATAACAAATTATTATGGCAGACAAATAGAACTCTACCTTAAATAACACAATGGAAAAATAAATATAGTGCATGACTTGAAATCTACTTTCATATAACCCAATTGAAAAATAAATATAGTGCATGACTTAAAATCTACTTTCATATAACATAATTGAAAATTGGTTTGTGCGATGTAATCTAAGAGTGTGTTATATAGTATATAGTATATACATAGAGCCGCATGAGCCCTTGATTGGAAAATAAAATATTCAAACTCCTAATAAATTGTGACATCGCCTAATTCTCCTTATTGTGATTAAAGAAAATAATCAAAATTCCCTCTGGCATAGGTAACAAAAAGATATTGGGAATCAATGTTTTTAGTTCCATCCACTCTAAAGCTTTAAAATTTTATGAAATTCAAGAGAAAAATAGCGTGATTTGCAAGGTTTCAAATGTGGGTTTAGTTTCTTTAGTGAGGAGGGGAAGCACTCACAAAACAAAGAACATTCGAAAAATATTCGGTCACTATGATTTTACCTTTCCATGCATCATCCAAACTAGTGTAGTCAACCCCTTTGTGTATCAAAGTTATAAAGTGATAATAGAGTTCCTAATGAGGATTTATTTTTAAAAGGATAAGAGGTTACCATTTTTAATTCTAAAATAAAATCCCAATAATTTCCATACTAGTATTTAAAGATAAAGAAATAATAAGTGTTAAAATATTATTAACAAATTACGCAAAACATAGAGGTAAAACCTACATCAATCATTTACTACATAGTTAACCAATTCCCCGAAAAAGGAATAAAAAATTGTAAGATAAGGTTAAATTAAATGATATTCGCAATAATTACAAATGTAAGGTATAGAAACAAAAATTCTCCTATACAAAAAAAATTTTGGTTTACAGCTAAGGAAGACTAGCACAACTAGGGCTAAATAAAGGAAAGTAGTATTGGGTATATAATTTTTTACTAGGAATTTTCAAGTGGATGTAAGGGAGTGAATGTTGGAATATTTTAGACGCACAATAATTTATTTGAGAGAATATCTCAACCTCACACAAAACTAGGAACTAACCTAACAAATAGGAATAGACTCTAACTAAAGACAAGTAGGAATTAGATATTCCAACAATGAATATATGGGGTATCCTTGTGTGTTCATGGTTTAATGAAGATATTAATTACTACATGGCTTAAAAAAATATTAGAAATCCAAGTTGTAATTGCGAGAAGGAGAACAATGAATTCCATATATACAATATAGATGATACCATGGTATGATTTCAACTTCTTGTTATGTCTACTAGTGGGTGTTCATCATGGTAACTATCTATCACCTCAACTACCACCAAGGAAATTGATGGATTGTTTTCCTTTAAAAGCATACTATGTTGTATATTGTCAAATCACTGCCCCTATATTTGTTATGGATTGCATAAAAAGTTGTATGAAACATAGCAAGGGAATATAAGCCTAGGAGATCCCAACAAGAATGGAGAATCCTCCAATTATAATGAATCAAATAATGTACAAACAACACAAAATTTTAGTAGATGAAGAAATTGATTATTTTTTTCTTTTCGATCTATGTAAGTTAAGTAGATCTCAGTTTTGGTACCCAACCACCTTAAATTATAAAAATTAGAATCTAAAAAGCCTTCCACACTTAGATGCCTAAATTTCTCTTATAATTTCAAATACCATAAGCTAAATCCATGGTCATATATCACTAGTAACAAATATAATTCTCTTTTTGCTATTTCCAAATTTAAATTTTCTCATAGTTGGAAAAACTATCCATATGAGAGAATATTTTTTCAATAAAAAATATACCCTTTGGAGAAACAAAATTATGAAAATAATGAACTAATGCCCAAAATAGAATGAAGTAGATTTGAATATTTATTCTCTTGCAAATCTCACAAATAATGTATGAGCCATTATAAGGCCAAAATAAGAGACTTATTTTCAATACGATATTTTTAACTTAGGAAGTGATGGAGTAGAGCAATGATTCTACTATATAGACTTCCTTCCTCAATATTGACTTTAACGATTATTATATTGGGATTAAAAAAAAATTATCATGAACATGTTTACACTGTTTATAGACATGGTCAATTTTGTTACTTTATTATTATTTTTTCTTTTCTTTTATTTTCTTCTCTTTTTTTCTCTATTGATACCTTCTATATTCATTTTGTTGTTTTTTAAGAGATGTTTTACTACGACTGTTTCATTTTGGGTAGATTGGCCCCACTTATAGTTACATTGCCTCCATATTTGAATAAAGACAAAAAGATATTCTACATTGAATCTAAAATTACGAAAACTACAATTGTCAATGATAATTTTTATGATGAAAAACATCCTATCAAGAGAGTATATTTCTCATGATGAATATGAATACTAATTCACTTGCAATAGAACCGGTCGTGAGTTTCATTCTTCGTGATTCATTATGAGAAAAATAATAAGCCGAAAAATCTCCAATTATGTCATTCCTATTGAAAATATTAACACAAACCACTGAATTTCCTAAGAAACTTTCCCTCTTTTTCACACTGATAAGTGAGTTGGGAATAGGGATTCTTAAGTGATTATTGGAGAGACTAAAAGAGATCCGATTAAATTCATTGATACTTTTGAGAACCAATTCAAAGGTCTCGTTATTTGAAATATTCAAATAATTCAAGAGAACTCAAATGGGTAAGTATTTTCCGGAGTTGATTTCGTTTATAATGGATACTTATACAACTCAGTATCTCATCAGCTTGCATTCACATATACACTGAGAACACTCCTCTCAATTTTTTTACTTTTCACTAAATATAAAATCAATGGTACGAAAACACATCACTCGCACATTGCAATATAGACCTAATATATGACATGTGCATGAGGGTTGCAAAGCTATTATTGGAATCTCAAGGGGTTGAGAGTTCCATTTCTTGATATATTTGCTATTCCACTTGCTACAATGGCCTTTCACATTCTCAAGTTCTTACAGTAATGTAAATAGTAAATACTTAGATTTGGCTGATCATCACATTGTTTTTTATTTAACCGGGGGAAAAAAATTAGGGGTTTATGTGGAGGAAGTGCCTCTAGAATTGAGTGAATATATGAATTATTTGAGGACTCTTATTTCCAGTGGGTGGAATTTTCCTTTTTAGAGATGAGGAATTTCCATCAATTTTCCCATATAGAGTTATATGATTTTGTTTCTCAAGTAGATCCACCTAGGTTAAAGGTAGTCTTGGAATTTCCATCAATTTTCCCATCTAGAATTATATGATTTTGTTTCTCAAATAGATCCACCTAACTTATAGGTAGTCTCACCCTGACAGAATATACGAGAATTATATTATGGGTACAATCAAAACTCTACTAATTAATTTAACCCTATAATTTCATATAGTTATATGATTGCTCATATATCCATAGATTATCATGCAGTCATTGTCATGAAGTTTAATGGGTCCCACTAGCATAAATCTTCTCCGGCTTAGGGTTTTGATTACCCTCGTGTTGGGGTAGAACTAATATAATATTTATCATACTAATATGATATGAATTGAATACTCATATGATTCGATTCTTGAAAAGGTTCCCAAAAAACAGCGTAGAGCCAAAAAAATAAATGGTATTCATTCGGCCAAAGTGACTACATTGATTATGCATTATTTAAATTTTAGACAATATCGTTAAGCACCGAGTTAATGCATATACTCACAACAATCTCAGTAAACTATAATGCCACGTTCCCTACGAATAATCCAACCAATTTTCCTAATTGTGACATGTGAAGGTGGACAAAGAATACATATGCCAATCAACATTGTTGGAGAATGTTAAATTAAATTACATGCAATAAGTATAGTTAGAGTCAAAAAAATATAGTGGAAGCCATGATTTCTACCTAGTTTATTCAAATGGGACTGAACATGGATATTCCTTAATAGTGTCAAATTTGTGAAGGTAAGCCATCCCTGGTTCAGTCAAAATGAAAAAATTAGACTATGTTGGGGTTTAACTAGAGTTTACTTGGATGCTTAGCGGCATATGTATAGCTAAGGTTTGTTGGAGAATCTAATTCCAACCACTTGCTAGGTTTCGAAACTGTCCATCTAAGTGTCCGAGTTAAGTTTCATTTAGTCCACTTTTAGTTTAGTCTCGCTACTGTCATTTATGTGTCCCAGTTAAGTTTCAGTTAGTCCACTTTTAGTTTAGTCTCGCTACTTTCATTTAATGTTGATGTATCCAATGTAGTATTATTTAACTCATTCTTTATGTTGAGAAGAGAATTCATATACTCTACTTCTTTTCAATTTTCAATTCTTTTTAGAGTATCAAAACTTAGCGTGTGTAAGAATTCTTGAAAGCAATAGAGGTCAAAGCTAGTTTTCATAAGACTAGAGAGAAGCAATGTGAGCGAAGTTGGAGTAGAATAGAGAAAAATGAGCCCGCATAAGACTCTTTGAGAGAGCAACATAATTTTTAATAAGTATAAAGATGCCTCTGCCTAAAAAATAAGAGAGAAAGCCATTTCAAGAAGAAGGCCCCCCCGATCGGGGTGATTAGAGGGTGAAACGTGGCGCTCTGACGACAGCCTTCTCCCGACAATTACTTCTCATTATGACGCACCGCCTCATCCGATCACTGGAGTGTGTGAAAACTTGCTTTGGAATTATCACTATGTACGCGAGCCAGCCTGTTCTGTCAGCGCACGAAGAGCATTTTCCGCTTAAGGTTTGTATCCGCCCTCCTTCGCCCCAATTGCTCATGCAACGCTCTGTGCATGCAAAAGCTTGGGAGCAGAAGGGACGGTGCGAGGAACTTATCAACCAGGAAACGCTTGAACGGTATGTATCGGTATTCCTTCTCAATTGCATGGCGTTCATCTCTTGGCATATGATCATGGTTTTTGACTATACACAGGATAGTTGGGTTACATGTTGGTTTTTTTGGTTTTTTATTCCTTCGCCCCATTCGGTTCAACCTTGTTTCAGAGACCCATGTTTAAATTTCGCAGCTACCATCCATCCAAATGTTATTCCTTTAAAAAACCAGTGGTTAGATTTGGCCCTTTTTTGTCATACAATGGTTTTATATAATCCCTGCAACTATGCATGGTCGCAAACTAACCACGAGGAGTTTCTTAGTCATGCTGGTAACAATGTCTTTCATAGCATCTTGAACAAACCCTGCACCCAAGCTTTAAACTTGCAGATTTATAGTAGCTCTGGCTCTTTGCTCACTGTTTATTATATCATCAATCTGGGAGTTTGGTATGACTACCGCTGTAGCTCTCGTCCCTTTTATACTGATAGCCTTGGTTTGAAAATCTGATTGGGGCAGTGACAGTCCTGGGCCATTAAGTTGCGCCCAGGCAGTTCTAATTATGGCTCTGTTGACAGATACAAGCTGTCCGCAACCCTGTTTCATTTGAATAGTCCTTCTAACCTCCTATATGCTCTTTCATACATAATGTATTAGTTGTATAGGCAAAGGATAAGGATGGGGAAACGTTGTTTAAGGTCTGAGATTGCCAAAGGCAAACAGAAGGTGTAGCCAGAGCAAGTTTCAAAGAAAAGAGGTAGAAAAACTAATCAAGAACATTTGGAGAACCTGGTTGTCAGTTATATCATGGGAAATTCTTCACCAATGCGCCAACAAATTCGAGGTTGGGAAAGAGACCTGCAAATTGAACCAGAGGACAATGAGGCTGAAGCAGAGATTTTGGATTTCATCCAGGATCCTGGAAACACCCGGGGTAGACTTACTTTACTAAACCAGACCATCCATACTTACTGGCTTCTAAAATGCCTTCTTGCAAAGGCAATGCAAAGTTTTCAGCCCAGCCAGGACAAAGTAGGACCGCTAAAGAGTGAACCTCAGGTCAAAGAACTGATGGAAGATATTCAATATCAGCTACAGCATATTAAAATCACCCAATATCAAGCAACTGATAGAATTCAGAGAACAGATGACAAGATTGGACGCATTGAGAAGATGCTCCAGCAAATGCAGCAAGTAGATATGCCTGGATCCACTATGAAGGACCCAACCCCAGTTTCTTCCTCTGATGGATAGTTGGTTTAGGAAGTTGTTATATGTATTTGTGGATATTTGCTGTATTTAGTTTCTATTTTAGTCTTGATTATAATGTCATAGTAGGACAGCTAGTTCAGGCAACATATAGAAGAAAGAGACAATTTCGGTTTTGGCAAGCTTTTCATGCACTCAGATGGCCAACAGACCTGGTCTCCTCCGGGCAGGTTGAGGCCATAGAAAAAACTCTATATTTTGTATCCTGTCCTCTTTTGATAAATCGAAAATAGAAGGTCCTACTGAATTTACAAAAAAAAGAAAGAAGAAGGCCAGGATTTGTTTTTTTTTTTTTTAATTGAAATGCATCGAGAGTAATGCACCCCATGAACGCATCCCATGAGGTCAGAATATGCGTTATTAACACAGTCCATAAGTTCAGAATGATCGTTAAGTGCCATTAACACATCGGAGAATATTTATGATCCACGTTAGTTGCATAAACTTACACACTTCTCACTAAAACGTGGGTTCTCCCCCACCAAGAGAGCTTTACCCGTAATATTAAAAAAAAAAGGCGTCCAGGAGAGAATAAAGGTCAAACCACGAAGTAGGAAGCAGATTGGGATATCGATTTTTTTGAAAAATCAAGGTACATGATGGAAATCATATGCGTCATTTTTTAATTTGTTAAAAAGGAGTACGGTATCATTAACGATGGCATCCATTTTATAAAAGGTGCTTCATCTCTTAAAAATGGTTTTCCTTTTCTTCATAAGGCTTTATTTAAGAATGTTTAATCGAATCACATTTCTTTTGAAAACTTATTATTTAAAAGAAAAATATTCATTGTAATGTTTGGAGTTGGCAACTTATTTAAAAGAGATTTTTCTTTATCAATTTAAAAAAAAAGGATTGGTGATTTTTTTTTTTTTTTAAATAGAGAAGGTTTGTCAAAATGTTAATAGAAGTGTCTTTAGTTTTAAAATTACTTCATTGATTTGGTAATAGAATGAAGTTTTTAGTGTCATAAACACTACACATAGTCGCAATGAACTTCAATCGTCAAATTCAAATATGAATTTGAGCTCCAATCCTATAATTATTTCCAATTTAAAACATCAACATGAGTTGGACCTTCTAACAAGTTCCAATTTCCAAACATCAATATGATTTCCAATATTACGATGAGTTCTAGTGCATCCATATAAATTCCAATGTCATGATGATGAGTACCACTTCATATTTAAACAAATGCATAATAGATATGATAAGCCATAATAATTATTAAATAACATTATCTATTTAATATTCTTAAAACATTCTTAACAATACACACAAACTAATGATTATTTTATGAAATATTTTAAAATATTCATGATAATATAGACAAATCAATAATGGTTTCATGAAATATTTTAAATTACTAATATTCATGATAATACAAATAAATTAATGATCATTTTATGAAATATATTAAAACATTATTAATAATATACACAAGTCTTATTGAAATTTATTTTCAAAATAATGTTATTACGCCGATAGGTGTAGCCCCTTATCAGAATTGGCATCATTAATGATTTTCCTAATTAATCTTTTTCATCTAATGGTCTAGATTGAAAGATGCCGGTATATTCTGGTCGTCGCCACTCAATCAATGAATGAAATTAAAAGCCATAACCTCCTTGCATGTCTAAATTAAGTGCTTAAACACTAATTAAATTATTTTTTTTACCAAATGATCATTAAAAATTTATTTTTACTCTTATTTATCTCCACGTATGAGGGTATGAGGGATTAGAGAGAGATAAGGACACATTTTGGGCAAGAAATTTGTATCGTCTGAGCCACATGGCATGTGGTTAGCTTAAAGTTTCAGGTCTAAACATGGGATTTGTATGGAGGTAGCTAACTTCCAATGGGAGAAGCATGCCACGCGCAACGAATTCTTTAATGGCCATTATCTTCACTCGGTGCCATGCGCAATGAATTCTGCAAAGCTATCGCACAAGAAGGAACCGTTACAGGAAGGTGAACCAGAGCGTCGCCCAAAAGTTTGAACAGAGTGGTTCCACGGAGTTTTTCCACCCATCTTCTCTGATGGTTGGCATCATAACGATAAATTTCTATCAGACCATAAGGCCACCTGGTTTAGAACAACCGACACATTTGGAGGCAGAGAACCACAACTGTGGCTGGTTGGATCGAAGTAAGAAATCCTTCTGAGGAGCTTCAATGCTGTAGAACGCATGATCTGGATGGTAAGTTTTCGAATACTTATTGTCTTCATCCTGTTTTCTATTCTCCCTACAGTTGGGTTCTTCAACTAGGATGAAAAACTCTTTTACAGTTGGGTTCCTCAACTACTTATGCATCTGGTGCAAGTCAGATTATTCGGACAACCTGGTTTGATTGACCATGAAATGATATTAAAAAATGTTTGACAAGTTAGTTAGGCTTTCACCATGTATACCCTAATTTAAGTTTGACATAGTGTGAATGTATCTGCAAATGAAATCAACAAATGGGATTGACGGAACAAAGAATATTTCTATCATTATATGTTTGATTTTTTGTATATTCATTTAATTGAATGTTGTGTGATTGAGAAATTTAGCATCGATCCCAGAGTAGATCGATGCTATTTAAAGAAATTTCCTTTGATTTCTAAATTGAAGTATAAATTTTCCGGATATAATTATCAATTGAATTTTCAAAATTTCTATCGATCCCCAAACGTTAAAAACTATCGGCCATCCAAAGGCGTTGAATGAGGTCGTTGAGTGGACTGATTAACTCGCCATATTTGTTTGACATTGAATTGAACATCTTATTTACTTCTCCGATCAGTCTCTCAGCACGTTCGCGGTGAGAAGCTTCCTGATTTGTTTTTCTTACAAAACTACACACACTCTGTGTCTTTTTAAAACTATGTCTTTTCTTACAAAATAAGCCTTCGGGCTCTCTGTTGTTTTCAACACACTACTGTGTATAAAAAAAAAATGCACGTAGACTTTTATTGACTGTGTTGAAATACACATACGCTTATTTTTTCAATACACGCTGCTGTGTATATTTATAATATAATATATTATAATATTATAATATTCAATACGCGCCAATAATATATTAAAATTCCTCTGATGCTCGGCCTACTCTCAAACTCTAATCCTGTTGCATATAAAATGCATTCTTCAAGTTTATGCCCAAATACTTTTTAATCTCTTGCGAAAGCTTATTACTTACACAATGATTATAAAACCATTGAATACCCCACATTATGATTTTTACATCAACTATTTGGATTTAATCAAAACCCGATTACAAGCTTCCCCTTACCTTATAAGAGTTCGACCTTGGTAAGTTATATTTCAGCGCACATGGTTATTACGCCGCAACTTAATCACCGATGCCAAGAATTATATTAAGTGGTTAGATCTTGACTCAATTATATATATGCGCCCTTAATCCTTCATAACTTACCCAATGCATCCACGCGTGAGCCTTCAACTATGGAAATTCATATAACCCCAACTTTGAACAAATATCAATCACCAGCATATATGAGAGTTGGGTCCCACAACACACTCATACCCACGTATAAAATTTTTATGCATGCACCTTTTTGATAATTCATATCAACAATAATATGTTAACATGTATTACATCCTCTGTCAACATTATAACAAAGCCTTTGACTCAGATTTAAACCCAGCACTAATATATATTTATATGACCTTTCGGGCCCCACAACCTCAATACACAACAAACCAAAGTCTGCAATGAAATTTGGTCCCACGACAGCTTATACTTACCTCCTTAACCTTCGTCCATCATGCAAGGTGACTGTCGTTGATTTCCACAAGCCCATGATTGGACGGATCTAACGCATATCACATTTTTTTGGCCTCGAGGTATAATGCTCAGAAAAAACGTGAAATTCACAGTTTTAGAAAACCACTGCTATCTTACGTGTCACGCAGAGACGCACATCATGTTTTTTTCAACGAATCTACTTACCGCTTATGAACGCGCGCGAACCCGCTGGTTTTGGACTTAAACCCGCTTTCACTATTCACGTTCATTTCATGGTTCCATTACTCCGCCAAGGTTCCGATCTTACCTCTTAACTCTGTTCTCACCGTGTTAATGCTGTAACTTCCATTGATATCAAATCAAGCAAAGAGTTCAGTGAAATACTTAATATGCTCAACAACCAGAGTTAACATTACCTGCGTCCTTCATAATACCCTCGCCGATTCCTCATTGGACTATTCGCACGTGGTTAAACACCTTCAAGATTCAACTGTCACCAAGCTACGAGTTTTGGCTTTCATATGGAATCCGATATCAATTAACACAATTGATACTCCCCTTTCCTCTGCGTGCAACTTAATAGCACAGTTAATGAACAAATCAAACTTGATCAACCGGAACAGAGTTCCGTCCAGTTCAACCACAGAATCGAGAATTGCCTTGATTCTTTCTTCACATAGGGAACTGATACATATAGCGTGATCTGACCTAGAAATATTAATAGAACTTCAAAGTTAAATCCTTATTATCAAAAATTTTATAGTAAACATTCGAATCTAGGTTAAGGAGAAGCTTAGTAGTAGCATGAAAACTATTTATTAGTGACAACATAATGCGAGTAAAAGGATGAGGAACAACATAATGAGTAAAGTAAGGGAGTAGCTATCTGTTATGCAGATTGGGTTAGAAGTAATAGAATTAAGTGGTTCGTTTCTGAGAACAACTGATCATAATGTAGGGTAGGGTACCAGTGAAATGAACGAATACTTTTTTTTTTAAAGTTTTTATTTATGAAGCATTATTATACATAATTATAAATGACCCATTTCAACAGTGAATCTATTAGGCATTGAGATAGATAAAACTGCAAGGCATGTACGAGATAAAAATGCCTATTAGTTAGACATATTTTCACGGACAAAACACATTTTAGATGTATTCCAGTGTAATGAAAAACAACCTTTTATCCCTTAAAGTCCCTCGTAATTGCATCATAATTCGAAAAAAGGGCTCGAAATCTCAAAATTTAAGCGTGAATAGAGAAATCTCGTCTTATTACAGTGAAGTTCTGTTCAAATTACTGTGTTAACATAAAATCCTCCTTCGTATGAATAGTTATTCTCTTGTCCATATCGCTTAAATTATGGTGTTGTTGCTTCATTGGGAAATAATTAGTAAGTCCAAATCAATATACAATGAGCCATAAATCAATATCATCATAGAGGCTATGGCATTAACATAGAATTTTACCAAAATATTTATATTATTTCTGTTGTTTATGGAATTTTAGTTGTTAGTTTCTTGGGCATTACTTTATTTTTATATTAATGTTTTGTACTTGCATTTTCATGGAGTTTTAATATATTAATAGTAGGGTTTTTAATATCGATCTCAGAGTTTAATATTGATTTTATGTTTTAATATATTAATTTCACCGTTTATAATCGTAATGTTTATAGTATTAATATTAGGATATAGTATATTGATCGTAAAATTTATTAATTTATTAATAATATATATTAATCGATAAACACTATGGTTATATTTATATTTTAAGGTTTAGTATATTAGTGTTAGAGTTATGTATTAATATTATGGTTTTTTATCTTATCGATTTTAATATTAATGTAAGGGTTCAATATATTAATTTTATAATTTTATAATTTTGGGGTCTTAATATATTAATATTAGGGTTTACTTTATTATTATTATTATAATCAATTTAATATTAATTATTATTATTGCAAATTATTTATTATTATCGTTATTATTAATTAATAAAAAAATAAATAATAAATATCGATATTGTTAAATATACAATAATAATATTATTATCATTAAAAAATATATTAATATTATTCTATTTCAATTATAATTAATAATAAAGATAATAAATGAAATATACATAAATGAATGATGATGATGATGGTGGTGGTGGTTAATGGCCACTGAGACCAATCTTTGGTTTATCGGACCTAAAGAAAAGAGTTATTTTGTTTGATTTAAGGTTGTATTCCTATGCTCAAAAAGTTTGGAGAGAAGCCTCCCAAGCTCAATATAATTTTGACATCTTAAAAGGCTAGGAAGGTCACTATTGCAACAAATATTATGATGTAATAGATGTAATATTAAACTCATAATAATAAATATATAATAATAATATTACAAAAATAACTAATTTAATAAATTATTATTATTATAAATTATTTATATTATTATTATTAATTTACAATATTAATATTAATATTAATATTAATATAATAATAATAATAATGATAATAATAATAATAAAAGTTATGGTATATTATTTAATTATTTAGTAATTATTTATTTAATTGAATAATTTTTAAATTATGGTATATTATTTGATTCAATATATTATAATTATTATATATTACTATTATTGTTAATTATTTAATAATATTATTAATTGATAATAGCAATAATATTAAATTAATAACCATATTTTTAATAATAATACTTATTTAGTGATGATACTTATGAATAAAATCTTTTGTTAATAATCACATACAAAACAATATCATCCATGAGTTATAATTCATTTTCGAGATCATATTTTATTCTAATAGTTTATTTTTAATATTATTTTTATTTAAATTATTAATTTTTAATTGATTAAAATGTTAAATAATTAAATAATATTAAATAGTTTAATTAAATAATAATAGTAACAATAATATTATTAATAATACTTTTAATTAATTAATAATTTAAACATAGAAATAAGGATTCAATTTAATATAGAATAATTAATTCAATTAATTAATCTAATTTATAAAAAAATAATTTCATAATAATATTAAATATAAATTAAAAAAACAATATTAAAAACAACTATTAAAATAAAATTATTATTATAAACAATATTATTATTATGATTTTAAAATAATACATGTGTGGCTTTATAAAATATGGTTGTCAATGGATAATCATGGTTGACCAAGATTGATCAGGGATAACCAAGGTTGATAATGATTGACCATGTTAGAGTCTATACAACATGGTTGACCATGGAGACACAAGGTTGACCATGATTAACCGTGGTTGACAATGTTTAACTTTATAAAACATGGTTAACAATTCTTGACCACGTGTGACCATGATTACCATGATTATCATATTGCGACAATCTTTGTCATATTGTGATGTTGGAGCAAGGTTCAGACGATGATTGATTTCCATATTGAGACAATCTTTGTCACAATGCAATGTTTGACCATGTTTGACCATGCATAAGCATGGTTGACCACAATTGATTTGATAAAATATGGTTGACCATGGTTGAATAAAATTTAACCCAAAGAACTAGTATTATAAAGAAAAAGTATATAAACCCTAAGATAAATATTATAAACAATAAAATAAACCCAATAGTTGATATGAAAATCACCCATGGCCAACCATGGTCATAGTTGGTCCAGCGTCGCATTGTGACAACAATTGTCTCAATCTTTAAATCAATTCCCTTGGGTTCACCAATTCCTTTGGTTTATAATTTCTTGGGTAATGGTTTTCCCTTGGGTTAACCAATTCCTTTGGTTTATAAAATTAAACTCTTGGGTTTATTAGTACTTTTGGTTTATAATATGAATAATCAATCGATGTCTTCCATGATCAAATGTCACATTCTGACAAATATTGTCTCCATATCATTGTGAAAACAATTATCTCAATGTTTAAATCAATTCCCTTGGATTCACCAATTCCTTTGGTTTATAATTTGTTGGGTAATGGTTTTCCCTTGGGTTCACCAATTCTTTTGGTTTATAATATTAAACCCTCAGGTTTATTAGTTTTTTTGGTTTATAATATTAAACCCTTTTTTTTATTAGTTATTTTGGTTCATAATATGAATAATCAATAAACATCATCCATGATCATATGTCACATTCTGACAAATATTGTCTCAATATGAAAATCACCCATGGCCAACCATAGTCATAGTTGGTCCAACGTCGCATTGTGACAACAATTGTCTCAATGTTTAAATCAATTCCCTTGGGTTCACCAATTCCTTTGGTTTATGATATTAAACCCTTGGGTTCATTAATTCATTTAGTTTATAATATGAATAATCGATCAATTTCATCCATGATCAAATGTCACATTCTGACAAATATTGTCTCAATATGAAAATCATCGATTGCCCATCATGGTCATAGTGGGTCCAACGTCACATTGTGACAAAAATTTTCTCGACGTTTAAATAAATTCCCTTGGGTTCACCAATTCGTTTGGTTTATAATTTTTTGGGTAATGGTTTTCCCTTGGGTTCACCAATTCCTTTGGTTTATAATATTGAACCCTTGGGTTTATTAGTTATTTTGGTTTATAATATGAATAATCGATCAACCTCAGCCATGATCATATGTCACATTCTGAAAAATATTGTTTGAATATGAAAATCACCCATGGCCAACGATGGTCATAGTTGGTCCAACGTCGCATTGTGACAACAATTGTCTCAATGTTTAAATCAATTTCCTTGGGTTTACCAATTCCTTTGGTTTATAATATTAAACCATTGGATTTATTAGTTCTTTTGGTTTATAATATGAATAATCGATCAATTTCATCCATGATGAAATGTCACATTCTGACAAATATTATTTCAATATGAAAATCACCCACGGCCAACCATGGTCATAGTTAGTCCAACGTCACATTGTGACAAAAATTGTCTCGATGTTTAAATCAATTCCGTTGGGTTCCGCAATTCCTTTGGTTTATAATTTGTTGGGTAATGGTTTTCCCTTGGGTTCACCAATTCCTTTGGTTTATAATATTAAATCATTCGGTTTATTAGTTCTTTTGGTTGATAATATGAATAACTGATCAATGTCATCCATGATCACATGTCACATTCTGACAAATATTGTCTCAATATGAAAATCACCCATGGCTAGGTCCAACATCGCATTGTGACAACAATTGTCTCAATGTTTAAATCAATTCCCTTTGGTTCACCATTTCCTTTGGTGTATATTATTAAACCCTTGGGTTTATTAGTTCTTTTCGTTTATAATATGAATAATCGATCAATGTCATCAATGATCAAATGTCACATTCTGACAAATATTGTCTCAATATGAAAATCACCCATGGGGAACCATGGTTATAGTTGGTCCAACGTCGCATTGTGACAAAAATTGTCTCGATGTTTATATCAATTCCCTTGGGTTCACCAATTCCTTCGGTTTATAATTTGTTGCGTAATGGTTTTCCCTTGGGTTCACCAATTCCTTTGGTTTATAATATTAAACCCTTGGGTTTATTAGTTCTTTTCGTTTATAATATGAATAATCGATCAACGTCATCCATGATCATATGTCACATTCTGACAAATATTGTCTCAATATGAAAATCACCCATGGCCAACCATGGTCATAGTTGGTCCAACATCACATTGTGACAAAAATTTTCTCAATGTTTAAATCAATTCCCTTGGGTTCACCAATTCCATTCGTTTATAATTTTTTGGGTAATGGTTTTCCCTTCGGTTCACCAATTCCTTGGGTTTATAATATTAAACCCTTGTGTTTATTAGTTCTTTTGGTTTATAATATGCATAATCGATCAACGTCATCCATGATCATATGTCACATTCTGACAAATATTGTCTCAATATGAAAATCACCCATGTCCAACCATGGTCATAGTTGGTCCAACGTCGCATTGTGACAAAAATTGTCTCGATGTTTAAATCAATTCCCTTGGGTTCACCAATTCCTTTCGTTTATAATTTGTTGGGTAATGGTTTTCCCTTCGGTTCACCAATTCCTTTGGTTTATAATATTAAACCCTTGGGTTTATTAGTTCTTTTGGTTTATAATATGAATAATCGATCAACGTCATCCATGATCATATGTCACATTGACAAATATTGTATCAATATGAAAATCACCCATGGCCAACCATGGTCATAGTTGGTCCAACGTCGCATTGTGACAACAATTGTCTCAATGTTTAAATCAATTCCCTTGGGTTCGCCAATTCCTTTGGTTTATAATATTAAACCCTTGGGTTCATTAATTCATTTAGTTTATAATATGAATAATCGATCAATTTCATCCATGATCAAATGTCACATTCTGACAAATATTGTCTCAATATGAAAATTACCCATGGCCAACCCTGATCATAGTTGATAAAACGTCGCATTGTGACAAAAATTGTCTCGATGTTTAAATCAATTCCATTGGGTTCACCAATTCCTTTGGTTTATAATTTGTTGGGTAGTGGTCTTCCCTTGGGTTCACCAATTCCTTTGGTTTATAATATTAAACCCTTGGTTTTATTATCTCTTTTGGTTTATAATATGAATAATCGATCAACGTCATCCATGATCATATGTCACATTCTGACAAATATTGTCTCAATATGAAAATCACCCATGGCGAACCATGGTCATGGTTGGTCCAACATCACATTGTGACAACAATTGTCTCAATGTTTAAATCAATTCCCTTGGGTTCACCAATTCCTTTGGTTTATAATATTAAACCCTTGGGTTTATTAGTTCTTTTGGTTTATAATATGAATACTCCCTTGGGTTAATTATTAGTGTTTATTAATTTCTTCAACTTGAGTATTTTTTTATTAATTTTATTGATCCTTCGCCTTAGTGGTCCCTTAGGTTATTAATATTTTCCCCTTGGGTTCACCAATTCCTTTGGTTTATAATATTAAACCCTTGGGTTTATTAGTTCTTTTGGTTTATAATATTAATAATCCATTGGGTTAGTTATTAGTGTTTATTAATTTCTTCAAATTGAGTATTTTTTTATTAATTTTATTGATCCTTCGCGTTATTGGTCCCTTAGGTTATTAATATTTTTTCCTTAGGTTCACCAATTGCTTTGATTTCTAATATTAAACCCTTGGGTTATTAGTTCTTTTGGTTTATAATATGAATAGTGCGTTGGGTTAATTATTAGTGTTTTTTAATTTCTTTAGCCATAGTCAATCAATGTCATCCATGATCAAATGTTAGATTCTGACAAATAATGTCTCAATATGAAAATCACCCATGGCCAACCATGGTCGTAGTTGGTCCAACGTGGCATTGTGACAAAAATTGTCTCAATTTTAAAGTCAATTCCCTTGGGTTCATCAATTCCTTTCGTTTATAATATTAAACCCTTGGGTTTATTAGTTCTTTTGGTTTATAATATGAATAATAGATCAATGTCAGCCATGATCAAATGTCACATTTTGACAAATATTGTCTCAATATGAAAATCACCCATGGCCAACCATGGTAATAGTTGTTCCAACGTTGCATTGTTACAACAATTGTCTCCATGCTTAAATCATTTCCCTTGGGGTCACCAATTCGTTTGGTTTATTAGTTCTTTTGGTTTATAATATGAATAATCGATCAATGTCATCTATGATCAAACGTCACATTCTGACAAATATTGTCTCAATATGAAAATCACCCATGGCCAACCATAGTCATAGTTGTTCCAACGTCGCATTGTGACAACAATTGTCTCAATGTTTAAATCAATTCCATTGGGTTCACCAATTCCTTTGGTTTATAGTATTAAACCCTTGGGCTTATTAGTTCTTTTGGTTTATAATTTTAATCACACATTGGGTTTATTACTCTCTTGAGATTAAAATATTAATTCTTAGGCTTTATTAATTTCTTAGATTTTTCAGTTTAAAATATTAATTCTCAGGGTTTATTAATCTCTATTGCTTTTAATATTCATCTGTTAGGTTTATAATATTTATCCCTTGGGTTCGTTGATTCCTTTGGTTTATAATATTAAACCCTTGGGTCTATTAGTTCTTTTGTTTTATAACGTTAATAATCACGTTGGTTTATTAATATCTTATGTTTAAAATACTAATTCTTATGGCTTATTAATTTATTAGGTTTTTTAGTTTAAAATATCAATTCTTAGGGTTTATTAATCTCTTGTGTTTTAAATATTGATTCCTTATGTTTATAATATTTATCCCTTGGGTTCACCAATTCCTCTGGTTTATAATATTTAAACCTTTGGTTTATGATGACATTGGGTTTTTATTATTAATTATCCCTTCGGTTTATTAATATCTTCAGTTTAAAATATTAATTGTTAGGGTTTACTAATCTCTTAGGTTTTTTGTTTCTAAATATTGTTTTATATGGTTTATTAATCTCTTCAGTTTAATATATTAATTCTTAGAGTTTATTACTTTCTTATGTTTTTGGGTTTAATATTATTAGTATATTAATAAATATTATAATATTATTAATATATCAATCAATATTATTAATATATATAAAATATTTTGTTGTTTAATCATAAATACATAATATTTATTGATATATAAATTAATGTGTTGTGTAGTGGATATAGGTCTATCGGCATATATCAACCACATTGGTGAATGTGGTTGTAAATCTATTTTATATACGCCTATCAGCATATATCAACCACATTAGTAAATATAATGTGGTTGTGCTAGTATAATTTTTAGGAGCAATGTAGGAAAAGATATCTCCTCTATCGAATATTGAGAATATTGAAATTATAAACCAATTGAACATTTAAATTTTATTTCAAATATATTGATTAGGAAACGGCTACACTAATTTCTCATCGAGTTTTAAACGAATTGGATTTTCTAGCAGAGCAACGAAATGTTAATAACTGGGATGGAGAGGATGGCCCGTAATGCTGGATAAACCATCAACATCCATGAAGAAACAACTTCTCAGAATTTAATCACGAGTAATCCCAACAATGTAAAGTGCTTCACTTGGATTTATATTTTTCTAATAGTTTGGAATTGAAGAAACAACTTCCCATATTTACCATAGCTCAAATTCTTAGAATTTAACCATCAGTGATCCCAACAATGTAAAGTGATTCACTTGTATTAATACTTTTCTTCTAGTTTGGAATTTTAATTTATTTGGGGCCCAACCAAAGGTGAGCCCTCCAAAAATTTCAAACGCCGAGGCATAGCCCAGGCCAATTAGGGGGTTTGGAAATAGTTTTCAACCAGAAATTGACGCCCCTCAGTTTCACCTCACAAGATACGTCATTGCCCCAAGCGTAAAGATACAGATGAATCATTTTCTCCTCCAATTTATACTCTTCTTTGTATTCATTTCTCTGAATTGTGAGATGTGGGCAAATATTATTATATTTTTGAAATGGTTAAAGATAGTTTAAGTTTTTCTAAATAGGATTATAGAATGTTTAAAAGTTTATGTTTTATTATATATAAATAATTAATTAATAATACATTTATTTACACTTAAAGGTATGGTAGTCATGTTTCTTACTTTTAATAATAAAATTATAGGTAGATACTAGTTATGTTAAATGCATCCAGAAATAATATTTTAGTGAGTTAATCATAAATAGATCTATAGTGGGAGGATAATTGAATAAAGAGGTAATTATGTGTGTTTTTTATGTATTATGAAATTATGGTGGGTAACTAGTACTACTCAATCAAAGAGTAAAATTAATTGGGTGAGATGAGATTCTTATGCTAAAATGTACAAAAGTTGAAGAAGATGTTGCTTGGTGCATATATACTATAGTTTATGGTCATTTTAGTTTCTTTATTTCAAATGAAAGAGTGCTCTACAAGCTTTTAACACATTCACGTTACTTTTAAAAATATAATGATAATGCTTTTATACTTCTAGTTTGAATTCAAATTAAATCCCTTCCAACTAAAACTCAAATAATACGTGTTTTAGTTGTTTCTCTTCTATTTTAATCTAATATAATATTCTTAACTCTTTCATGGAATATGAGACCCAAGAACCTTGAACTAATCATAATGCCACAAAGCACAAACCTACATCATTTGAAAGCAATCATATTCTAATAAGTAAAATATAAATAACATGATTTATAGTGAAAATTTGAAGCTTTCTCCACCTAGATCCATGTGTCAATGGTCAAGCTATAAAATAATATTATCATATAATAAATGTATAATAAATTATATCAATCATTAGGTCCTTTTGTTAAGGCATTCTCTCATGGTTCAATCTTAATGTATTTTAACTAGCAACCCATTGTGGTGCAAAGGATACCCTAAAAAACAAGGATGTGTTAAGAGAAGTAAAATTTGTAATTGTAAATATTGATGTGTTAAATCTATACAATAACAAAATATTATGGCACACAAATAGAACTCTACCTTAAGGAAAAATATATTTCGTGACTGAAACTCTACTTTCAGATAACATAATTGAAAATAGTTTGAGTGATGTTGGAATAGTGCAAAAAAATATATCTCAATGAATCATAAAATGATAACACAATTATAGGAAAGTTTGAAAATAAAAACTCATGTTATTTGTAACAATAGAGACCATTGATGGCGCCCTTATTTATGTGTCATATAGTATATACATTGAGTTGTATGGGCCCTTGATTGGAAAAAAAAATATTCCAACTCCTAATAGATTGTGACACCACCCAAATTTCGTTATTGCTGATAAAGGAAATGATTCAAATTCCCTTTGGCATAGGTAACAAAAAAATATTGGGAACTAGTATTTTTAGTTCCGACCACTCTAAAACTTGAACCTTATTTCAAAGTAAAGAGCCAAATAGGGTGATTTGCAAGGTTTAAAATGTGGGTTTAGTTTCATTTGTGAGGAGAAAATGCACTCAGCAAAAAAACAACATTCGAAGAATATTCAATAACTATTATTTTAGCTTTCCCTGCATCATCCAAACCAATGTACTCAATCCCTTTGTGTATTGAAGCTATAAAGAGATAATAGAGTTCCTAATGAGGGTTTATTTCTAAAATGATAACGGGTTACCATTTTTAATTCTAAAATCACATCCTATTAACGTCCATCTCACATTTAAAGATAAATAAATACTTAGCCTTTAGATATTGTTAACAAATTATGCAAATCATAGAGTTAAAACCTACATCAATCATTCATTAGAACAACTAGGGCTAAATAAAGGAAAGAAGTATCTGGTATATGATTTTTTGACTAGGGATTTTAAGTGGCTGTGAGGGAGTGAATATATTGGGTAGCCTTGTGTGTTCATGGTTTAATGAAGATATGAAGACATGGCTTAAAAAATACTAGAAATCCAAGTTATAATTTCGAGAAGGAGAACAATGAATTTGATACTTACAATATTGATTATGCCATGGTATGATTCCAGCTTCTTGTTTTGTTTATTAGTGGGTGTTCATCATGGTCGCTATATATCACCTCAACCACCACCCAGGAAATGGACATATTGTATTCCTTTAAAAGCATACTATGTTGTAGATTGTCAAATCCACACACAAACCTAGCCCTTATATTCGTTATGGATTTCATAACAAGTTGTATGAAACATAGCAACGGAATATAAGCCTAGGAGATATGAACAAAATGAAGAATACTATAATTAGAATGAATCAAATGATGTACAACAACACAAAATTCTAGTAAATGAAGAAAGTGATTATTTTTGTTCTTTGGCATCTATGTAAGCTAAGTAGATCTCAATTATGCACACAACTACCTCTAATTATAAAAATTAGCACCTAAGGAGTCTTCCGCTCTTAGATGCATAATTTTCTCTTATCATATCAAATACCATAACCTAAACCATGGCCATTAATCAATGAGAAACAAATATGATGCTCTCTTTTCCATTTCCAAATTTAAAATTTCTCATAGTTAGAAAAACTATCCATATGAGAAAATATTTTTTTAATAAAAAATATACCCTTTGGAGAAAAGAAATTGTGAAAGTAATAAACCAATGCCAAAAATAGAATTAATTAGATTTGGAATTTCTTCTCTTACAAATCTCACAAATAACGTATGACTCATTATAAGGTCAAAATAGAGTGACTTATTATGAATACGATATTTTTAACTTAGGAAGTGATGGAGAGAAGAAATGGTATTAAGTAAACATGTATCATGGTCAATTTTGTGAAATTTATTTTTTCTTTTTGTATTGATATCTTCTATATCCATTTTGTAGTTATTTTCAAGAAGTGTTTTATTTGGACCATTTCAGTGTGGGTATGAAATGGGTATATTGGCCCCACTTCTAATTACATCGTCTCCATATTTGAATAACAACTAAAAGATCTACATTGAATCCAAAATTACGAAATTTATGATTGTCAATGATAATTTTTATGATGACTAGCATCCTATCGAAAGAGTATCTTTCTTGTGATGAATATGAATGCTACTTCGCTTGTAATAGAACCGGCTGTGAATTTAATTCTTCGAAATTCGTTATGAGCATGAAAAGAAGCCGAAAAATCTCGAATTCTATCATTTCTAACGAAAATATTAACACAAATCCCTGAATTTCATAATAAAAATTCCCTCTTTATCACACTAATAAATGAGTTGGGAATAGGGATGCTTAAGTGATTATTGTAAAAGCTAATAGAGATCCGGGTAAATTCGCTGACACTGTTGGGAACCAAATCGAAGATTTCATTATTTGAAAGATTCCAATAATTCAAGAGATCTAAAAGTGTTTAGAATCGCTCCATCCACATGGTTTCTCGGTAAAATTATAATGGTTAAGTATTTGCAGGAGTTGATTTCATTAAGAATGGATCCCTCCAAAGTATTTTCCCTACAGTGAATTCAACAGATTCAACCTTCTTATTTCCATTGGAATTGACCTATAAAGTTATTGTTATGCACTCAATATTATGGACATTAGGTAGACCTTATATTCCTTGAGCATTCTACCGCTTAGATTGTTGCTATCGACTCTGAAAAGTTAATCTTTGGCAAGCGTTGCTAATAATGGTTTAGATTATACATGTGAACATGGAGTGGTAGGTATAGTTCAGGAAAGTTTGATACTTACTATGTTTATATTATCTCTAGAATATCCATTTGCAAAGCCGATATGAGAGAGGGCTTTCTCGAGTGAAGTGGTTTTCGAGAAAAAGTATTCCTAGTGTCCTCCTTCGTAGATATCTAGCATTGAACTATTTAGCCAATTTTGTTACATGTCTAACATGTTTTTCATTCACATATCCAAGTTAACGAGATGACACACTCAGAACACTTCTCACAAAACTTTAACTTTTTACTAAATATAAAATCAATAGTAAGAACACACATCACTTACACATTACAATATAGACATAATAGATGGCATGTGAATGAGGGTTGAAACGCTATTCTTGGAATATCAAGGGGTTGAGAGTTTCATTTTTTGTTATATTTTCTATTCCACTTTCTACATTGTTTTGGCCTTCCACATTCTCAAGCTCTTACAATAATGTAAATAGTAAATACTTGGATCTCACCATTGGGATGATGATCATATTGTTTTTTCCTTAATAGAAAAAAATGATTAAGAGTTTATGCAGAAAAAGTGCCCCTGGACTCAAGTGAATATATGAATTCTTTGAAGATTCTTATTTCGAGTAGGAGAAATTTCCCTATGTAGAGATGAGGAATTTCCATTAATTTTCCCATATATAGTTATATGATTTTTTTACTCAAGTAGATCCACCCAGCTTATTGGTACTGTCACCCCTAGGGCATATAGAAGAATTATACTATGGGAATTCTACCAATTAAGGTAACCTTATAATTTCATATAGCTATATGATTGTTCATATATCCATAGATTATCAAGCAATCATTGCCATGAAGTTGAATGGGTCCCACCAGTATAAATCTTCTCCAGTTGGGGCTTTTGATTGCCCTCATATGGGAGGAGAACTGATATCATATGTATCATACTAATATGATATGGTTTGAATATGCATATGATATGATTCTGAAAAAGTACCCAAAAAACAACTCAGAGCCACATATATTTTTTTCATTCAACCAAACTGACTAGAGTGATTATGCATCATTTAAATTTTAGACAATATTGTTAAGCACCCAGTTAATGAAACTGCTCACAACAATCTGAGTAAGCTTTTATGCCACATTCCTTAGGAATAATCCAACCAAATTTCCTAATTGTGACATGTGCACGTGGACAAAGAATACATATGCCAACCAACGCTATTGGAGAAGATATAATTAAATTACGTGCATTAAGTATAGTTCCAGTGGAACAAATATAGTGGACGCCTTGCTTTCTACCTAGTTTATTCAAATGGGACTAAACATGGACATTCCTAAAAAGTGTCACTTTTTTCAAGGTAAACCATCCCTGGTTCAGTTGAAATTAAAATTTTAGACTATGTTGGTGTTTAAGTAGAGCCTATTTCGATGCCTTGTGGTATATACATAGCTGAGGTTTGTTGGAGAATCTAAGTCCAAGCACGTGCTAGGTGTCAAAACTACCCATCCAAGTGCCTCAGTGCAGTTTCACTTAGTCTAGTTTTAGTTGAGTTTCAATACAGTCATTTAATGATGATGTCTCGAATGTAATATTATTTAACTGATTCCTAATATTGAGAAGAGAAATCCGTAATCCACTTCTTCTCAGTTTTCAATTCTTGTTATGGCATCACAACTTAGCCTCTGTGAGACTTCTTTAGAGCAGCAGAGGTTGAATCTAGTGTGCATAAGACTCAGAACAACAAATTGAGAGATGTTAGAAAAGCAGAGCAAAGAGGTAGAGAGAAATCCATTTCCAAAAGAAGGCTAGGATTTTTTTTTTGTTTTAATTGAAATTCATCCAAAGTAATGCATCCGATTAGTTCAGAAGATTTACCATCCACGTTAGTTGCATAAAATTACATGCTTCTCACTCAAAATCGGGTTCTCCTCCACCCACATAGGGTTACCCGTAATATTGAAAAAAATTGTCCACAAGAGAATAAAGGTCAAGCGAGGAAGCAGGAAGGAGATTGGGACATCAATTTTATTCAAAAATCAAGGTACATGATTGAAATTATATGTGTCATTTTTTAATCTCTTAAATTGAGTATGGTATCATTTTTATAAAGGTTGCTTCATCTCTTAAAAATGGTTTCCCTTTTCTTCAAAAGGATTTATCTAAGAATTTGTAATCAAATAAATTTTCTTTTAGAACTTATTATTTAAAAGAAAAAGATTTATTGTAATTTTTGGAGTTGGGCTCTTATTTAAAAGATATTTTTCTTTATCGAATTAAAAAAAAGGAGAGGTGACTTTTTTTTAAGATAGAGAAGGTTTGTTAAAATTTTTATGAAAGTGTCATTATTTTTAAAATTCTTTCATTGTTTCGGTAAGAGAGCGAAGTTTTAGTGTCGAACAAAAGTAGTGCACATAATCGCAATGAACTTCAAAACACAATGAACTTCAATTCTCAAATTCAAATATTAATTTGAGTTCCAATCCTATGACAAGTTCCAATTTCCAACATCAATATGAGTTGTATCCCATGACAGTTCTAATTTTCAAACATCAATATGAGTTCCAATCGCATGATGAGGTCCAGTGCATCCATATGAGTTCCAATTTCATGATGATGAGTGCAACTGCATCCATATGAGTTCCAATCTCATGATGATGAGTGCGATTGCATTCCTTAAAAAATGCATAATAGATATGATAAGCCATAATAATTATTAAATAATGGTAGCTATTTAACATTCATAAAATATTCTTGAAAATACATACAAATTAATTATTGTTTTATAAAATATTTTAAAATAATTTTAATAATATACAAATTTCTAAATACATTATTAGTACCACTGCATCTTTACATACATGTATAAGAACCTCAGATAAAGCATGATAAGACATAATAATTATGAAGTGAATAGTAACTATCTAACTTCCATAAAAATATTTTAAAATATTGATGATAATAGAGACAAATCAATAATTGTTTTATAAAATATTTTGAAATAAAAATATTCATGTTAATACAAATACATCAATGAACTTCAAATGGCAATGAATATCAATCCTATGACTAGTTTCAATTTCCAATATTAATATAAGCTTGATGCCATGACTAGTTCCAATTTACAAACATCAATATGAGTTTCAATCTCATGATGAGTGTCATGCATCCAATATGAGTTCTAATCTCATGATGATGAGTTCCATTGCATCCTTAAAGAAATGCATAATAAAAATGATAAGACATAATAATTATTAAATAATTGTAGCTATTTAACATTCATAAAACATTCTTGACAATACACACAACTTAATGTTTGTTTTCTGAAATATTTTAAAATACTAATACTTATAATAATACAAATAGCTCAATGATTGTTTTATGAAATATTTTTTATATTTTTTATATTATACACAAAATTTAAAATAGTGTTATATAAAGTAAGCTGTGATTTTTTTTTCACATCTTAACTTGTGATTTTCTAAATATTGTAATACAATAATATTATGAGTTAAGAGTATTTTAAGCATGCGACATTATAATTTTTAGGATCACTGTACACAAAAATATCTAGTCTATCAAATATTGAGAATATTGAAATTATAAACAAATTGAATATTGAAATTTCTATCAAATATTGAGAATATTGAAATTATAAACAAATTGAATATTGAAATTTTACTTTCAAAGATATTCAGTATGAAAGGGCTACACTAATTTTTGTTTGGTTTTTAGACGAATTGGCTTTTCCAGCTGACCAACGAAATGTTAATAACTGGAATGGCTACGATGGCTCGTAATGCTGGATAAACCATCGACATGAAACAACTTCCCATATTTACCATAGCTCAAGTTCTCAGAATTTAACCACCAGTAATCCCAACAATGTAAAGTGCTTCACCTGAATTTATATTTTGCTACTAGTTTGGAATTTAAGAAACAACTTCCCATACCTACCATAGGTCAACTTCTCAGAATTTAACCACCAGTAATCCTAACAATGTGAAGTGCTTCACCTGTATTTATATTTTTCTACTAGTTTGGAATTTTAATTTATTGGGGCCCAACCATAGGCGAGCCCTCCAAAAATTCTCAAAGGCCAAGGCGTAGCCTAGGCCAATGAACGGGTTTGGAAGTAGTTTTCAACCAGCCATTGACGCGCCTCGGTTTCACCTCACAAGCTACGTCATTGCCCCAAGCGCAAATATACGGAAGAATCATTTGCTCCTGCAATTTATACTCTTCTTTGTATTCCTTTCTCTGAATTGTGAGATGTGGGAAAATGTTATTATATTTTTGAAATGGTAATAGAGATTTTAAGTTTTTTTTAATAGGATTATATAATTTTTAAAAGTTTTGTTTTATTATATATAAATAATTAATTAAGAATTCATTTATTTACAGTTAAAGAGATGGTAGTTGTGTTTGTTATTTTCAATACTAAAATTATAGGTAGACACTAGTTATCTTAATACTTTAAGAAATAATATTTTAGTGAGTTAATTAAAAATAGATGTATGGTGGGGGAAGAATCCAATTAAGTGGCGGTAACTAGGCATGTTTGTTATGTATTCAGACATTATGGTGGGTAATTAGTACTACTGAATCAAAGATTATGTATATAGACATTATGGTGGGTAACAAGCACTACTCAATCAAAGAGTAAAACAAAATGGGTGAGATGAGATTACTATGCTAAAGTGCGGAAAAGTTGAAGAAGGTGTTGCTTGCGTGCATATGTACAATAGTTGATGGTCATTTGAGTTGCTACATTTCAAATTAAAGACCACTCCACAAGCTTTTAACACATTCATGTCACTTGTAAACACATTAATGATAATGCTATGATACATCAAGTTTGAATTGACATTAAACTCCCCTCCAACTAAAATTCACTTAATACTTGCTTTAGTTGTTTCTCTTCTATTTTAATCTAATATAATATTGTAATCTCTTTCATGGAATATGAAACCCAAGAACCTTGAACTTGAACTAATTGTAATGCCACAAAGCAACAAACCTACATCATTAAAGAAATCATCTTCTAATAAGTAAAATATAAATAACGTGATTTATAGTGAAAATATGAAGCTTTGACCACCTAGATCCATGTGTCAATGGTCAAGTTATAAAAAATATTATCATTTAAGAAATGTATAATAAATTATATCAATCATTGGGTCCTTTTCTTAAGGCATTTTCTCATGGTTCAACCTTAATGTATTTTAACTAGTAACCCATTTTGGTGCAAAGAATAAGGTAAAAAATAATGGTGTGTTAAAATGTGACTTGTATTATGTGGATTCAAATCTATTACACTCCGTTAATGGGATGGGTAAAAAATAGGAATGTGCAACGACCTGATATGATGCAATGAATAATTTTATTCGGGGAGAAGTAAAATTTGTAATTGTAACTATTGATGTATTAAAATGTAAACAAAATTTATACAATAAAAAATATTATGGCACACAAAAAGAACTCTACCTTAAATAACACAATGGAAAAATAAATATAGTGTGTGTCAAACTCTACTTTGAGATAACATATAGAAAAATAGTTTATGCGATATTGGAATGGTGCAAAGACAAATATCTCAATCAATCATGAAATGATTGAGCAAGTATAGAAAAATTCGAAAATAAAAATTGATGTTATTTGTAACAATAGAGAACATTGTTGGCACCTTTCTTTATGTTTTAAATATTGTATATATATTGAGTCATATGTTCCCTTGATTGAAAAGAAAAATATTCCAACTCCTAACAGACTAAAGGGAATGATTCAAATTCCCTCTGGCATAGGCAACAAAAACAGATTGGGAATCACTCTTTTAAGTTCCTTCCACTGTACACCTTCAACCTTATATCAAAGTAAATAAAAAAATAGGGTCATTTTCAAGGTTTCAAATGTGGGATTAGTTTCTTTAGTGAGGAGGGGTAGCACTCACCAAACAAACAACATTCCAAGAATATTCAATCACTATTATTTTACCTTTCCCTACATCACACAAACTAGTGTACTCAACCCTTTTGTGTATGGAAGTTATAAAGTGATAATAGAGTTCCTAATTAGTGTTTGTTTTTAAAATAATAAGGGGTTACCATTTTTAATTTAAAAATAACAACCCAATAATGTCCACACCACATTTATAGATAAAAAAATACTTAGTCTTAAAAAATTATTAACAAATTATTAAAAACATAGAGTTAAAACCTACATGAATAATTTATTACATAGTTAGCCACTCCCACTAGAAAAAGAATACAAATTTTTAACATAAGGATAAATTAAATGATATTTGCAATTTTTGCAAATGTAAGATATAACAACAAAAATTCTCCTATACAAAAAACATTTTGGTTTACGGTTGAGGAACACTAGCACAACTAAGGCTAAATAAACGAAAGTAGTATTGGGTATATAATTTTTTGACTAGGGATGTGAATATATTGGGTATCCTTGTGTGTTCAGGGCTTAATGAAGATATTACTACATGGCTTAAAAAAAACTAGAAATCCAAGTTGTAATTGCGAGAAGGAGAACACTAAATTCCATACTTACAATATTGATTATACCATGGTATCATTTGATATTCTTGTTCTGTCTATTAGCGGGTGTTCATCATAGTCATTATCTATCAACTCAACCACCACTGAGAAAATGGATGGATTGTGTTCCTATAAAAGCATACTATGTTCTAGATTGACAAATCCACACACACACCTTGTCGCTATATTTGTTATGGATTTCATAACAAGGTATTTGAAACATAGCAAGGGAATATAAGCGTAGGAGATATGAAAAGAATGGAGAATCCTCCAACTAGAATGAATAAAATGATGTAAGATAAGTAGATCTAAATTATGCACCCAACCACCTCAAATTATAAATATTAGCATCTATAGAGTCTTCCAACCTTAGATGCCTAAATTGCACTTATCATTTCAAATACCATAAGCTAAAGCCATGGTCATGTATCACTTAGAAACAAATATGATGGTCTCATTGCCATCTCCAAATTTAAATTTTCTCATAGTTGGTACAACTATCCATATGAGAGAAGAATTTTTCAATAAAAAATATACCCTTTGGAGAAACAAAATTGTGAAAGTAATTAACCAATACCAAAAATAGAATGACGTAGATTTGGAATTTTCTACTCTTTCAAATCTCGCAAATAGTGTATGAGCCATTATAAGGCCAAAATAGAGAGACTTATTTTCAATACGATATTTTTAACTTATGAAGTGATGGACTAGAAAATCAATTCTACTAAATAGACTTCCTTCCTGAGTAGTGACTTTAACGATGCTTATAATGGGATTAAATAAACATTTATCATGAATATGTTTACACTGTTTATAGACATGGTCAATTTTGTTGCTTTATTTTTTGTTTGTATTGATATATTCTATATCCATTTTGTTGTTTTTTTAAGAGGTGTTTTACTACAACCATTTCATTGTGGGTAGATTGGCCCCACTTGTAATTACATTGTCTCCATCTTTGAATAACGACAAAAATATATTATACATTGAATCCAAAATTATGAAAAATATGATTATCAACGATAATTTTTATGATGAAAAAAATCCTATAGAGAGAGTATCTTTCTCGTGATGAATATGAATACTACATCACTTACAATAGAATTGTATCTTAATTTCATTCTTTGAGGTTCATTATGAGCATAAGAAGAAGTTGAAAAATCTCCAATTTTATCATTCCTACTGAAAATTTTAACACAAATCCCTGAATTTTCTAAAAAACTTAAGTGACTATTGGAGAAAGTAATAGAGATCGGAGTAAATTCACTAATACTATTGGGAACCAATTCAAAGATCTCTTTATTTGGAAGATTGAAATAATTCAAGAGATCCCTAAGTGTTTAGAAGGGCTCCATCTAGATTGTTTTTGAGAAAAATTATAATGGTTAAGTATTTGTAGGAATTCATTTCGTTTCGAATGGATCCCTCCAGAGTATTTTCCCTATAGTGCATTCAACAGAATCAACCTTCTTATTTCCCTTGGTAATTGACCTATAAGAATTTTTTTATGCACTTGAATAGTATTGACATTAGGTAGACCCCAGATTCCTTGAGCTTTCTACCGTTGAGATTGTTGTTATCGACTCTAAAGTGTTAAGATTTGTCAAGCATTGCTAATAATGATTTATATTATCAGTGTGAACACAGAGAGGAAGGTATATTCGAGGCAAGTGTGAAATTTATTACGCTTATATTAGTTGTTTAGATTATCCATTCAAGAAGCCCATATGGGAGAGGCATGTATCTAGTGAAGTATTTTTCTAGAACAAGTATTCCAAGTGTCCTCCTTCGTAGATGTCTATCATGTCTAGCGTTGAACCATTTAGCTGATTTTGTTACATGTCTAGAATGTTGTTCATTAACATATCGAAGATGATGAAATGACACAGTCAGAACAATTGTAATTTTTTTTTTAACTTTTCACTAAATATAAAACCAATGGTAAGAACACACATCACTCACACATTGCAATATATAAATAATATATCGCACGTCCATGAGGGTTGCAAAGCTATTCTTGGAATCTCAAGAGGTTGAGAGTTCCATTTCTTGCTATATTTTCTATTCCACTTGCTACATTGTTTTGGCCTTGCACGTTCTCAAGCTCTTACAATAATGTAAATAGTAAATACTTATATCCCACCATTGGGATGATCATATCATTGTTTGATCCATGCGGATATTGGTCGCCACCTGCCTATTCCACTTCGGGCCCCACCATTGTCTCTTTAAGTTTTCTATTTTCCTTAATTATAACATAGTTTACTATTTTTAGTATTTTTTCGAGTTTTAAACTTCTGGAGTAGTTTTGAGGCTCTAAACGACATATTTTGGAAATAGCAGAGTAACATGGGTCGACCCATGTTTCTCACTTGAAATTTATATTCCTTAGATAGATATTTCTAATGAGGTATGTTGTGCATCAAACAAAGATCGTATGCCATAGTTACGTCCCTGGGAAGTTGATGTACCAATTTACCCAAACAAGGCCCATAGTTTGGTGCTTCATCTCCTACGATTAGGTTTTTGGATGTTTATGGTTTTCCATTGTTTCTAAATAATAAATAGGTTCTAAGACTCACTGTAACACAGTTCAGAGCCCTCTAACCACAACATCTCTTCTCAGAGATAAGCTACCAACGACCTAGCTAGTTTATTTTTATTTTGTCTTTAAGAAAATTTTAGTTCTATGATATTAATGAAATGATGTGTTATTTATGCTGCATATTTGTGTTTATGGTTATATGTGTATTCTGTTGTGTTCCTGCATAAATCTGGATCAGTGGTATCAAATCGATTTTCTTTTTCTCTATCCTTCTTTGTGTGTCCCCAATGAGGTTGGGGAATAAGGAGTTAGGGCTCGATCTGGTTGAAGCTTTGCAAGATCAGCCTCGCAAGCCCTGAAAGTTGCCCATGGAGGACGAAAAGAAATATGAGGGAACATGAGATCTTATCAAAATATTGCTCGAGGAGGCCCTCGAAAAACAAAATAACGCGATGATGGATAACTTTTCCCAAATCCTTCAACGACTACCCAGCGGTGGTGCATCTACGTCGAACAACCACTCTGGAGATGCGACTCCCTTTAAGGTACAAGGAAACTTTGAAATTCCCATATTTGAGGGCCAAATATATGCAGGTGTCGTAGATAGATGGTTGAATCTATTAGAAGGATATTTCTCGGTTCATCACCTTTCGAACCGAGAGAATATTTTTTGTTCACTCCTCAAAGGTACCCTGCATGTCAAGGACTAGTGGGAAACCTATTGTGAGAAAAAGGATGATACAAAACCCTCTTTGTTCTCAGCTGTAACCACTTGGAATTCTTTCCGAGATGCCATCAAGGAACAATAATATCCCGTTGGGAGCTATGAGGACAAGTACATACAATGGACCACGTTGTGGCAGCAAAGGGACCAAGATGTGCATGAGGTGAAGAATCTGTTCCATACGTTGCGCAAAACGTTTGGTATCAAATATTCAGAGAAACATTTGGTGCTACAGTATCGCAGTTTTCTACAAAGATATATTCATGAGGAAATGGAGTTCCTCTACATCTTCTCGCTTGGTACGGCATACCAGTATGCTGCCAAGATTGAGAAGAAATTCAAACAGAAGAAGCGAGAATTTCGATCTGCTTAGTCAAAAGAAAGGGAAATGTGCCCCAAAACTGTAGAACAAAGGAAAAATCTAGGGCATGGTGGCCCAAGACAACCTATCAAAGCTGCAAGCAAAGAACAACACTGTGAAGCCAAAGAAAGCCATGGGAAAGTGGTGTGAGTTCCGTAAGAGCTCCACTCAAAACACAAGTGAGTGTCGGGCCAAGCAGTCGGTAGTGGGAAAGATGAGGGCTTCTGAATCAGATGCATTCTCTAACTTGAATCAGAACCCGACAAGGGGAATGAAAAAGGGAAGAATACTATTCATGCAGAGCGCAATGCCACCGTTTTTACTGTGAAGATCGAGAAGGAATAACTGTAAGATACAGAGGAGGAGGAGCGTCTGTTCCACTCCCAGATATGGGTAAAGGGTTCCCAACTACACTTCATTGTCGACAGTGGGAGCCAAAAGAACCTCATTTTAGCAGAGGTCGTGAAGCGATTGGGCTTGTCGACCACAACACACCCACAACCATAAACCATCGGATGACTTTACCAAGGACGAGATCTTCGTGTCAGCCACTGGTGCCACCTTCCTTATAGCATCAAGCCATTCGCGGATGATGTATTATGTGACATTGCTCCTCTTGATGTTTTTTATGTAGTATTAGGCCAACCATATGGAAGTGACATGATGTGTATGAGTCCACACCTCGCGATGTTATTTTTACTTTGGGAAATAATTTGTACAAGATACCAGAGGTACCATCACTTCCAAAACTGGGAAATTTGTTTTTGTGATGATCAGCCACCAGGGAAAGAAGAATATTGTGGCCACAAGCTCCACATAGGGCTCCTCCACATGACAACAACAAATGGAAGAAATCGTGGAGTACGAGGACATATTCACCTCATCCAGAAGGGTGCCTCTGCACTGTCAGGTCAAGCACTCCATTGATCTGAACCCAGGTCCGCTGCTACCCAATGGATCGATCTATGTACGATTTGTTCTGGAGAACGATGAAATCAAGAGGTAGATTCTAGAGCTGGTGCAGAAAGGCCACATTCGGCCGACTTGGAGACTCTGTATTAACTATCGGGCACTGAACAAGATCACTCTCCAGAATAGGTATCAGATCCTTGGATAGATCTTTCTAACGAGGTATGGTGCGCGTCAAACGAAGATCGTATGCCAAAGTTACGTGATCGAGAAGTTGATGTACTAATTTACCCAAATAGGGTCCATAGTTTGGCGCTTCATCTCCTAGGGTTAGGTTTTTGGATGTTTATGGTTTTCCATCATTTCTAAACAATAAATAGGCCCTTCAGCCTCATTGTAACACAATTCAGAGGCCTGTAGCCACCACATGTCTTCTTAGAGATAAGCTACCAGTGCCCTCGCTAGTTTATTTTCATTCAGTGTAAGAAAATTTTAGCTCTTTGATATTAATTAAATGAAGTGTTATTTCTGCTGCATATTTGTATTTATGGTTATATGTGTATTCTGTTGTGTTCCAACATAAATCTAGATAATTTTTTTCTTTAATAGGAAAATTGTCTTAGGGTTTATGCGGAGGAAGTGCCCCCAGAATTAAGTGAATATATGAATTCTTTGAGGACTCTTATTTTTTAGTGGGATGAATTTCCCTCTCTCGCGATGAGGAATTTCAATCAATTTTCCCATATACAATTATATTATTTTGTTTCTCAAGTAGATCACCTAGCTTATTAGTAGTCTCACCTCGAGTACGTATAGGAGCGATGGCAACTCCACCAATTAATATAACCCTATAATTTCATATAATTATATGATTTCTCATATATCCATAGGTTATCACGCAATCATTGTCATGAGGTTTAATGGGTCCCACTAGCATAAATATGCATCGGCTTGGGGATTTGGTTACCCTCATATTGGAAGAGAACCGATATCATTTATATCATACTAATATGATATGATTTTAATATCAATATGATTTGATTCTAAAAAAGTTCCCAAAAAACAACATAGAGCCACATAAATTTTATTCATCCGGCCAATGTGACTACGTTGATTATGCGTTATTTAGATTTTAGACAATATCTTTAAGCACCCACTTAATGCAAATGTTGATAATAATCTCAGTAAACTTTTATGCCATGTTACCTAGCAATAAACCAACCAAATTTCCTAATTGTGATATTTTAGGTGGAAAAAGAATACATATGCCAACAAACACTATTGGAGAATATACAATTAAATTACTTGCATTAAGTATAGTTCCATTCGAACAAATAGAGTGGAAGCCTTGCTTTCCACCTAGTTTATTCAAATGGGACAGAACATGGAAATTCCTTAATGGTGTCACATTTGTCAATGTAAAAAATCTCTCGTTCAATCAAAATTAAAAGTTTAGACTACGTTTAGGTTTAAGTAGATCTTATTTCGATGCCTAGTGGAATATGTGTAGCTGAGGCTTCTTGGAGAATCTAATTCCAACCACCTTCTAGGTGTCGAAATAGTCCATCCAAGTGTCGGAGTTCAGTTTCACTTAGCCGAATTCAAGTTGAGTTTCACTACAGCCATTTAATGTTAATGTCTCGAGTGTAATCTTATTTAACTAATTCCTAATATTGAGAAGAAAAATCCTTCGCACCACTTCTTTTCAATTTTCAATTTGTGTCATGGTATGAGAGCTTAGCATGTGTAAGACGTCTTAAGAGAAACATAGATCAAAGCTAGTTTTCATAAGACTCAATGAGAGAGAAACAACATGAGCGAAGTTGGAGCAGCAAAGAGAAGGGACGAGCATGAATAAGACTCTTCAAGACAGAAACAAAAGTTTTAAGAAGTTTGAAGACGTCTCCTGCCTAAAAGCAGCAAAGAGAAAGCCATTTCGAGAAGAAGGCCATAATTTTTTTTTTTTTTAAATTGAAGTGCATCCATAAGTTCAGAATATGTGTTATTAGCACAGTCCATAAGTTCAAAATTAGCGTTAAGCATATTAACACAACAGAGAAGATTTATGATATGCGTTAGTTGCATAAACTTACATGCTTCTCACTGAAACGTGGGTTCTCCTCCACCCACAGAGTGTTATCCGTGATATTAAAAAAAGCATTGAGGAGGGAATAAAGGTCAAGCCATGAAGCAGTAAGTAGATTAGGACATCAATTTTCTTGAAAAATCAAGGTACATGATTTTTCTTTAAAAGATATTTTTCTTTATCAAATTAAAAAAGGGATTGGTGAACTTTTTTTTTTAAGATATAGAGGGTTTGTCAAAATGTCTATGGAAGTGTGATTAGTTTTAAAATTCCTTCATATATTCGATAAGAGAGTTAAGTTTTAGTGTCGAATAGAAGCACTACACATAGTCGCAATGAACTTCAAATCACAATGAGCTTCAATCGTCAAACTGAAATATCAATTTGAGTTCCAATCCTATGACGAGTTCCAATTTCCAACATCAATATGTGTTGGATCCCATGATGAGTTCCAATTTTCGAACATCAATATGAGTTTCAATCTCATGATGAATGCCACTACATCCATATGAGTTCCAATCTCATGATGCTGAGTGCGATTACATCCTTAAATAAATGCATAATGGTTATGATAAGCCAAAATAATTATTAAATAATGGTAGCTATTTAACATTCATAAAACATTCTTGACAATACACAAAAATGAATGATTATTTTATGAAAGTATCACTGAGTATTTACATACATGTATAACAACTATGAGATAAAGCATGATAAGCCATAATAATTATTAAGTAAATAGTAGCATGATAAAGCATAATAATTTTTGAGTAAATAGTAGCTACTTAACTTACATAAAATATTTTAAAATATTCATAATAATACAGAGAAATCAATAATTGTTTTATGAAATATTTTAAAATACTAATATTCATGATAATACAAAAAAATGAATTATTTTATAAAATATTTTAATTTTTTTTAATAATATACCGAGATCCTATTGAAATTTATTTATATAATAAAATAATATTGTATTAGAATAATGTTATGAGTTAGACTATTTTGAGCATGTGAAATTAAAATTTTTACGATCCGTGTAGCAAAAGATGTCTAGTCTATCAAATATTGAGAATATTGAAATTATAAACAAATTGAATATTGAAAATTTAATTTCATACTATGAAACGGCAACAATGATTTTTGTTCAAGTTTTAAACGAATTGGTTTTTCCAGCAGAGCAATGAAAGGTTAATAACTGGGATGGCTCGTAATGCTGGATAAACCATCGACATCCATGAAGAAACAACTTCCCATATTTACAATAGCTCAATTTCTAAGAATTTAACCACCAGTAACCCCACCAATGTAAAGTGCTTCACCTGTATTTATATTTTGCTACTAGTCTGAAACAACTTTCCATAGCTCAATTTCTCAGACTTAACCACCAGTAATCCCAACAACGTAAAGTGCTTCACGTGTATTTCTATTTTTCTACTAGTTTGGAATTTTAATTTATTTGGGCCCAACCAATTGCGAGGCCTCCAAAAATTCTCAAAGACCAAGGCGTAGCCCAGGCCGATGACGGGTTTTGGAAATAGCTTTCAACCAGCAATTGACGCGCCTCGGTTTCACCTCACAAGCTACGTCATTGCCCCTAGCGCAAAGATACGGAAGAATCATTTGCTACTCCAATGTTTACTCTTCTTTGTATTCCCTTTTCTGAATTGTGAGATGTGGGAAGATGTTATTATATTTTTGAAATGGTAAAAGAGGGTTTAAGTTTTTTTTAATAGGATTATAGAATGTTTAAAAGTTTTTTTTTATTATATATAAATAATTAATTAAGAATGCATGTATTTACATTTAAAGAGAACACATGGTAGTCATGTTTCTTACTTTCAATAATAAAGTTATATATAAATGCTAGTTATGTTAAATTTTTCAAGAAATAATATTTTAGTCAGTTAATCATAAATAGATGTATAGTGGTAGGAGAATTAAATTAAGAGGCAATTATGTTTGTTTGTTATGTATTTAGATATTATGGTGGGTAACTATTACTACTCAATCTACAACTCAATCAAAGAATATGTATTGAGACATTACGGTTGGCAATTAGTACTACTCAATCAAAGAGTAAAACAAATTGGGTGAGATGATATTGCTATGCTAGACTGCAGAAAAGTTGAAGAAGATGTCGCTGGCATGCATATGTGCATATGTACTATATTTGATGGTCATTTGAGTTGCTCCATTTTAAATGAAACACCACTCCACAAGCTTTTAACACATTCATGTTACCTGGAAACATCTAATGATAATGTCTTGATACATAAAGTTTGGATTCACATTAAACTTCCCTCCAACTAAAATTCACTTAATACGTGTTTTAGTTGTTTCTCTTCTATTTTAATCTAATATAATATTCTTAACTCTTTCATGGAAGATGAAACTCAAGAACCTTGAACTAATACTAATGCCACAAAGAAACAAACCTACATCATTTTAAAGCAATCATCTTCTAATACTTTAAATATAAATAATGTGATTTATAGTGAAAATATCAAGCTTTCTCGACTTAAATCCAAGTGTCAATGGTCAAGTTATAAAAGAATATTATCATTTCATAAATGTATAATAAATTATATCAATCATTAGGTCCTTTTGTTAAGTCATTTTCTCATGTTCAATCTTAATGTATATTAACTAGAAACCCATTTTGGTGGAAAGGGTAGGATAAAAAATAAGGGTGTTAAAATGTGACAGGTATTATGTGGATTCAAAATCTATTACACTATGTTAATGGGATGGGTAAAAAATAATAATCTGCAATGGCCTCATATGATGCATTGACTAATTCTATTTGAGGAGCAATAAAATTGTAATTGTAAATATTGATGTATTAAACTATAAACCAAATCTATACAATAAAAAATATTATGGCACACAAATAAAACTCTCCCTTAAATAACACAATGGAAAAAGAAATATAGTGCATGACTGAAACTCTACTTTGAGATAACATAATTGAAAATTAGTTTTTTCGATGTTGGAATGGTGCAAAAAAAAATATCTTAATGAATCATAAAATGATCGCACAAGTATAGGAAATTTTAAAAATAAAAATTCATGTTTGATGTAACAATAGAGACCATTCGCCATGACCTTATTTATGTGTTATATACTTTATACATTGAGTCATATGTGCCCTTGATTGGGAAACAAAATATTCCAAATCATAGTATATTTTTACATCCCCTAAATTTCCTTATTGTGAATAAAGGAAATGATTCAAATTCCCTCTAGCATAGGTAACAAAAACAGATTTGGAAGCAAGATTTTTAATTGCATCCACTCCAAACCTTGAAGCTTATATGAAAGTAAAGAGCCAAATAGCGTGATTTTCAAGGTTTCAAATGTGGGTTTAGTTTCTTTAGTGAGGAGGGGTAGCACTCACCCAACACACAATATTCCAAGAATATTCAGTCACTATGATTTTACATTTCCCTGCATCATCCAAACTAGGGTAATCAATCCCTATGTGTATCGAAGTTATAAAGTGATAATAGAGTTCCTAATCAAAGTTTTTTTTTAAAAGGATAATGGGTTACCATTGTTAATTCAAAAATAACATAAGAGCAATGTCCATACCAAATTTAGAGATAAAGAAATACTTAATCTTAAAATATTATTAACAAATTACGAAAAACATAGAGTTAAAACCTACATACATAATTTATTACATAGTTAACCACTGCCCACAGAAAATGAATATAAACTTGTAACATAGGAATAATTTAAATGATATTCGCAATCATTACAAATGTAAGTTATAACTACAAAAATTATCCTATACAAAAAGAATTTTGGTTTACCGCTAAGGAACACTAGCACAATTAGGGCTAAATAAAGGAAAGTAGTATTGGGTGTATAATTTTTTGACTAGGGATTTTCAAGTGGCTGTGAGGGAGTGAATATATTGGGCATCCTTGTGTGTTCATGCTTTAATGAAGATATTACTACATGGATTAAAAAAATACTATAAATCTAAGTTTTAATTGTGAGTCGCAGAACACTGAATTCCATACTTACAATATTAATTATACCATGGTATCATTTCCGCTTCTTGTTCTATCTATCAGTGGGTTTTCATCATGGTCACTATCTATCACCTCAACCACCACCCATGAAATGGATGGATATGGTTCCTTTAAAAGCATACTATGTTGTAGATTGTCAAATCCACATACACACCTTGCCCCTATATTTGTTATGGATTGCATAACAAGTTGTATGAAAGATAGAAAAAGAATATAAGCCTAGGAGATATGAACATAATGGAGAATCCTCAAATTATAATTAATCAAATGATGTACAAACAACAGAAAATTTTAGTAGATGAATAAATTCATTATTTGTTTCTTTCCCATCTATGTAAGCTAAGTGGATATCAACTATGCACCCAACCACCTCAAATTATAAAAATTATCATCTAAATAGTCTTCCACTCTTAGATGCATAAATTTCTCTTATTATTTCAAATCCCATAAGCTAAAGCCAATGGTAATATATCACTGAGAAACAAATATGATGCTCTCATTTCCATTTCCAAATTTAAATTTTCTCATAAATTGAAAAATTATCCAAATGAGAGAAAAATATTTCAATAAAAAATATCCCCTTTGGAGAAACAAAATTGTGAAAGTAATGAACCAGTGCCAAAACTAGAAGGAAATATATTTGGAAATTTCTTCTCTTGCAAATCTCACAAATGACGTATGAGTCATTATAAGGCCCGAATAGAGGGACTTATTTTCAATACGATATTTTTTAACATAGGAAGTGACGGTGCAGGAAAACGATTCTACTAAATGGACATCCTTCCTCAATATTGACTTTAACGATGCATATAATGGGATTAAATAAACATTTATCATGAATATGTTTACATTATTTATAGACATAGTCAAATTTTTTCCTTTATTTTTTTTCCATATCTTGTATATCCATTTTGTTGTTTTTTTAAGAGGGTTTTTACTGCGACCATTTCATTGTGGATAGATTGGATCCACTTATAATTACATTGTCCTCATATTTGAATAAAAACTAAAATATATTCTACATTGAATCCAAAATTACAAAAACTATGATTGTCAATGATAATTTTTATGATGAAAAATATTCTATCGAAAGATTATCTTTCTCGTGATAAATATGAATACTATTTCTCTTGTAATATAATCGTCTGTGAATTTACTTCTTCGAGATTCATTATGAGCATAAGAAGAAGCCTAAAAATCTCCAATTTTATCATTCCTACTGAAAATATTAACACAAATCCCTAAATTTCCTCAAAATATTTCCCTCTTTCTCACATTGATAAGTGAGTTTGGAATAGGGATGCTTAAGTATTTGTTGGAGAAAGTAATAGAGATCAGAGTAAATTCACTGATATTGTTCGGAACCAACTGAAAGATCTCATTATTTGAAAGATTAAAATAATTCAACAGATCTCAAAGTGTTCAGAATGCCTCCATCGAGATGGTTTCTCGGAAAAATTATAATGGTTAAGTATTTGTAGGAGTTGATTTCGTTTAGAATGGATCCCTCCAAAGTATTTTCCCTACAATGCATTCAATAGAATCGACCTTTTTATTTCCTTTGGTAATTCACCTATAAACTTATTTTTATGCACTTCAAAAATATGGAAATTAGGTAGACCACATATTCCTTGAACATTCTACAGCTGAGATTGTTGCTATCGACTCTGAAGCGTTAAGCTATGGCAAGTGTTGCTATTAACCGTTTAGATTATTTGTGTGAACATGCAGTGGTAGGTATAGTTGAGCCAATTTTGGTGTTTATTATGTTTATATTAGTTGTATAGATTCCATTAGAAAAGACCATATGAGAAAGGAATTTATCTATTGAAGCATTTTTTGAGAACAAGTATTCCAAGTGTCCTCCTTCATAGATGTCGAACATGTATAGCATTGAATCATTAGTCGATTTTGTTACATGTCTAGCATGTTTTGCATTCACATATCCAAGATAGTGAGATGACACACTAAGAAAACTTCTCACAAATTTTTAACTTTTCACTAAATATAAAATCAATGGTAAGAACACACATCACTCACACATTGCAATATAGACATAATAGATGGCATGTGCATGAGGGTTGCAAAGCTATTCTTGGAATCTCAAGGGGTTGATAGTTCCATTTCTTGATATATTTTATATTCCACTTGCTATATTGTTTTGTCCTTGCACATTCTCAAGCTCTTACAATCATGTAAATAGTAAATACTTAGATCCCACCATTGGGATGATCATCGCATTGTTTTTTCTTTAACATGAAAAAATGATTATAGGTTTTTGTGGAGGAAGTGCCCCTAGACTCGAGTGCATATATGAATTATTCTAGGAATATTCTTTCCAGTGGGATGAATTTCCCTCTGTAGAGATGAGGAATTTCCTTCAATTTTCCCATATAGAGTGATATTATATTGTTTCTCAAGTAGATCTGTCTAGCTTATTGGTATTTTCACCCCAAGGGCATATACGAGAGTTATACGATGGGAACTCTACCAATTAAATTAACCTTGTAATTTCATATAGTTATATGATTTCTCATATATCCATAAATTATTATACAGTCATTTCCATGAGACTTAATGGGCCCCACAAGCATAAATCTTCTTCGGCTGGGGATTTTGATTTCCCTCATATTGGAAGACAACTGATATCATCTGTATCATACTCATATGATATCATTTGAATATCAATATGATTAGATTCTGAAAAAATTTCCCAAAAAACAACTCAGAGCCACATAAAGTTTATTCATCTACCCAATGTGACTACATTGATTATGCATTATTTAATTTTTAGACAATATTGTTAAACACCCACTTAATGCAGCTGGTCACAACAATCTCAGTAAAATTTTATGCCACATTCCCTATGAATAAACCAACCAAATTTCCTAATTGTGACATGTGCAGGTGGAAAAAGCATACATATGCCAACCAATGTTGTTGGAGAAAGTATAATTAAATTGCATGAATTAAGTATATTTTGAGTTGAACAGATATAGTGGAAGCCTTTTTTTCTACATAGTTTATTCAAATGGGACTGAACATGGAAATTCCATAATAGTGTCACATTATTCAACGTAAACCATCCTTGGTTTACTTGAAATTAAAATTTTAGACTATGTTGGGGTTTAATTAGAGCTTAGTTCGATGCCTAGTGGCATATGTGCAGCTGAGGTTTCTTGGAGAATCTAATTCCAACCAGTTGAAGTAACAGCCCCAATATTTAACATGAAACTAATTATTTGAGTTATGGACTTAATAATAAATATAGAAAATACTAAAACAACAACATAGTATATTTTTACATCCCATAAATTTCATTATTGTGAATAATGAAATGATTCAAATTCCCTCTAGCATAGTTAACAAAAACATATTTGGAAGCAAGATTTTTAGTTGCATCCACTCTAAACCTTGAAGCTTATATGAAAGTAAAGAGCCAAATAGCGTGATTTGCAAGGTTTCAAATGTGGTTTTAGTTTCTTTAGTGATGAGGGATAGCACTCACCAAACAAACAATATTTGAAGAATATTCAATCACTATGATGTTACCTTTCCCTGCATCATCCAAACTAAGGTACTCAATCCCTTTGTGTATCGAAGTTATAAAGTGATAATAGAGTTCCTAATGAGGGTTTATTTTTAAAAGGATAAGGGGTTACCATTTTTAATTCAAAAATAACATGAGATAAATGTCAATACCACATTTAGAGGTAAAGAAATACTTAGTCTTAAAATAGTATTAACACATTATGAAAAACATAGAGTTACAACCCACAACAATAATTTATTACATAGTTAACCACTGCCCCTAGAAAAGGAATATAAAGTTGTAACATAGGAATAATTTAAATGATATTCACAATCATTACAAATGTAAGGTGTAACAACAAAAATTATCCTATACAAAAAGCATTTTGGTTTATCACTAAGGAACACTAGCACAATTAGGGCTAAATAAAGGAAAGTAGTATTGGGTATATGATTTGTTGACTAGGGATTTTCAAGTGGCTATGAGGTAGTGAATATATTGGGTATCCTTGTGTGTTCATGTCTTAATGAAGATATTAATACATGGATTAAAAAAATACCATAAATCCAAGTTTTAATTGTGAGTCAGAGGACACTGAATTCCATACTTACAATATTGATTATACCATGGTATCATTTCAGCTTCCTGTTCTGTCTATTAGTGGGTTTTCATCATGGTCACTATCTATCACCTCAACCACCACCCATGAAATGGATGGATTTGGTTCCTTTAAAAGCATACTATGTTGTAGATTGTCAAATCCACATACACACCTTGGCCCTATATATGTTATGGATTGCATAGCAAGTTGTTTGAAACATAGAAAGGGAATATAAGCCTAGGAGATATGAACAGAATGGAGAATCCTCAAATTAGAATTAATCTAATGATGTACAAGCAACACAAAATTTTAGTAGATGAATAAATTAATTATTTTTTTCTTTCCCATTTATGTAAGCTAAGTGGATATCAATTATGCACCCAACCACCTCAAATTATAAAAATTATTATCTAAATAGTCTTCCACTCTTAGGTGCATAAATTTCTCTTATCATTTCAAATCCCATAAGCGAAAGCCAATGGTTATATATCATTGAGAAACAAATATTATGCTCTCATTTCCATTTCCAAATTTAAATTTTCTTGAAAAATTATCCAAATGAAAGAATAATTTTTCAATAATAAATATCCCTTTTGCAGAAACAAAATTGTGAAAGTAATGAACGAGTGCCAAAACTAGAAGGAAGTATATTTGGAAATTTCTTCTCTTGCAAATCTCACAAATAACGTATGAGTCATTATAAGGCCAAAATAGAGAGACTTATTTTCAATACGATATTTTTTAACATAGGAAGTGACGGTGTAGGAAAACGATTCTACTAAATGGACTTCCTTCCTGAATATTGACTTTAATGATGCATATAATGGGATTAAATAAACATTTATCATGAATATGTTTACATTATTTATAGACATGGTAAAATTTCTTAGTTTATTTTTTTTCCATATTTTCTATATCCTTTTGGTTGTTTTTTCAAGAGGTTTGTTACTGCGACCATTTCATTATGGGTAGATTGGACCCACTTATAATTACATTATCCCCATATTTGAATAGAAACGAAAATATATTCTACATTGAATCCAAAATTACAGAAACTATGATTTTCAATGATAGTTTTTATGATGACAAACATGCTATTGAAATATTATCTTTCTCGTGATGAATATGAATACTACTTCGCTTCTAATAGAATCGAATGTGAATTTCTTTCTTTGAGATTCGTTATGAGCATAAGAAGAAGCTGAAAAATCTCGAATTTTATCATTCCTACTGAAAATATTAACACAAATCCCTAAATTTCCTAAAAAGATTTCCCTCTTTCTCACATTGATAAGTGAGGTTGGAATAGGGATGCTTAAGTGTTTGTTGGAGAAACTAATAGAGATCAGAGTAAATTCGCTGATATTGTTGGGAACCAACACAAAAATATCATTATTTGAAAGATTAAAATAATTCAACAGATCCCAAAGTGTTCAGAATGTCTCAATCGAGATGGTTTCTCGGAAAAATTATAATGGTTAAGTATTTGTAGGAGTTGATTTCGTTTAGAATGGATCACTCCAAAGTATTTTCCTTGCATGCATTAAATCGAATCAACCTTTTTGTTTCCTTTGGTAATTGACCGATAAACTTATTGTTATGCACTTCAACAATATGGAAATTTGGTAGACCCCATATTCCTTGAGCATTCTATAGCTGAGATTGTTGCTATCGACTCTGAAGCGTTAAGCTTTGGCAAGTGTTGCTAATAATGGTTTAGATTATTGGTGTGAACATGCAGTGGTAGGTATAGTTCAGCCAAGTGTGATGTTTATTATGTTTATATTAATTGTTTATATTCCATTAGCAAATACCATATGAGAGAGGAATTTATCTAGTGAATCATTTTTCGAGAACAAGTATTCCAAGTGTCCTCCTTCATAGATGCCTAGCATGTCTAGCATTGAACCATTAGCCGATTTTGTTACATGTATAGCATGTTTTGCATTCACATATCCAAGATAGTGAGATGACACACCAAGAACACTTCTCACAAATTTTTTACTTCTCACTAAATATAAAGTCAATGGTAAGAACACACATCACTCACACATTGCAATATAGACATAATAGATGGCATGTGCATGAGGGTTGCAAAGCTATTCTTGGAATTTCAAGGGGTTGATAGTTCCATTTATTGATATATTCTATATTCCACTTGCTATATTATTTTGGCCTTGCACATTCTCAAGCTCTTACAATTATGTAAATAGTAAATACTTAGATCCCACCATTGGGATGATCATCACATTGTTTTTTCTTTAACAGGAAAAAATGATTACTAGTTTTTACGGAGGAAGTGCCCCTAGACTCGAGTGCATATATGAATTCTTCGAGGAATATTATTTTGAGTGGGATGAATTTCCCTGTGTAGAGGTGAGGAATTTCCATCAATTTTCCCATATAGAGTTATATTATATTGTTTCTCATGTAGATCCACCTAGCTTATTAATATTCTCACCCCAAGTGCATATAGGAGAATTATACGATGGGAACTTTACCAATTAAGCTAATCCTATGATTTCATATAGTTATATGATTTCTCATATATCCATAGATTATTATGCAGTCATTTCCATGAGGCTTAATGGGCCCCACAAGCATAAATCTTCTTCGGCTGGGATTTTGATTTCCCTCATATTGGAAGAGAACTGATATCATCTGTATCATACTAATATGATAGCATTTGAATATGAATATGATTAGATTATGAAAAGGTTCCCAAAAATAAAATCAGAGCCATATAAATTTTATTCATCTGCCCAATGTGACTACATTGATTATGCATTATTTATTTTTTAGATAATACCGTTAAACACCCACTTAATGCAGCTGGTCACAACAATCTCAGTAAATTTTATGTCACGTTTCCTATGAATAAACAGACCAAATTTCATAATTGTGAAATGTGCAGGTGGACAAAGCATACATATGCCAACCAATGCTGTTGGAGAAAGTATAATTAAATTGCATGCATTAAGTATATTTTGAGTCGAACAAATATAGTGGAAGCCTTTTTTTCTACATAGTATATTCAAATGGGACTGAACATGGAAATTCCTTAATAGTGTCACATTTTTCAATGTAAACCATCCTTGGTTTAGTCAAAATTAAAAGTTTAGACTTTGTTGGGGTTTAATTAGAGCTTGTTTCGATGCCTAGCGGCATATGTGCAGCTGAGGCTTCTTGGAGAATCTAATTCCAACCAGCTGAAGTAACAGTCCCAATATTTAACATGAAACTAATTATATGAGTTATGGAATTAATAATAAAAACAGAAAATATTAACACACCAACATAGAAATATCATAAGAAATAGAAAATACGACTTACCTGTAAGGGTGATATTCCTTACTTGAGACTCTGAAGTTGAACGCTATTTTAATTCCACTAATAGCAACAAAGTTTTTGGGAGAACTCTCCACCCAACTATATGCTTAGATGCACATGATCTTTATACATATGGCCACCCCCGAGCCCTCAATTATTGTACTACATATAGCGAATCCTTTTCCTCACAATACCTTTCTCCAAATAGAATAGATGGAGGATTGATGACTAAATCTCATCTTCCTATGTTATGAAACCAACTCCAAAAATATAAGAAAAAAGAGATAAACACCTTATAAATAACCCACTTCGAGGGGGAAACCTCCTTTACATTACGTAAATGAACAATTCTTCGATGATACAAATGTCACAAGCTCATTTATATATATTGGAGTCCATGGGGTCACAATATAATCCTAGTCTACCTAACAATAATAATGTAAGGGCACAATAATAACAATATGGGAGCTATAGGGTAAAAAAATAATAAGAAGGGGCCTAAACTAACAACAATAAGGGGATACACTAGTATTATGGGAACCTAACATGCCCCTCTCCTTCAAATAAGTGTTTCCGTCAACGCTTGACTATTTCTCGATGCTTCTGTATAAATGGAATGTTCAAAGGGTAGGTTATTCCACTTGTTGGAATACTCATAAATTGATCGATTTCACTCACATACAACGACCCATCAGGTCAGGACGTGCATTGTGTGGTTCACTGCTATGCTACTTTCATTTTCATATGTGATCCAATTATGATACAATAACTCCAACTACTATAATGTGATGGACCACAGAGTGGTAGTTGTCGAGTTCTTGTTTTTGTTTCTTCTTTAGAACTTCTTTTGCTGCAATGTTCACCTTCATGTTGTTTCATTTGATTCGGCACCAAAGTTAGGTTATCCTTTAAGAGTTGGAGAACTTGTTGTTGATGCTCGATGTGATATTGCAGTAGTTTATCATTAATATTATATTTTACTTGATCCTTCAAACAATCCAACTTAGTGTCCATTTTTTGTTTTAAAACATATATGTCATCTTTTATTGCTCTTTGTAAGATTGAAATTTTTGCACTTGGTACCGTAATTTTGACATCTCATACTACAATTATTCCTCTTGACACGTCATAGTAGCTTGCAGAGGACTTAATGAGTGTGGAATTATTTTTGGGAGACATTATAGAACCTAATACTGATAAAAATTCTTCAATATTCCCTAGGAATAACTTCAAACTACTTTTCAAACAAACATTATGTGATTTAAAAAAAACAAATACATACCTTTTTATTTCTTTTCAGGAGGTTGATATTAAACATGAATTATCTCTGTGATTTGGATCTTCAATACTTGAAATTCATTTCTGTAGTAGCCCTCTGAATATTCTTTCAAATGCCATAGGTTTGACCTAATTTGGACTCTTCAAGGAAAATTTATACTCAATCTCCCACAATGACCTAATTATGGACTTGCTCAGGATAGAAAACTTGTACGGTATGCCACATGTCAATGTTTCCTCCTTCAATTCTCAAATTGGTACAAAGGAAACTATATTCCGCTTAATTTTGGACACTTTTAAAGAATTCAAATCTGATGCTCTAAGAGGGAGTTATGATGATTTTCCCATGGTCACCTCTTTGAGATGAAATTCACAAGCCTGAAAAAACCCTAACTTCCAGAGATCAGATCTCTAAAAATATTGCTAACCAAGATCTGAAATTTTTACATGACATTTCTTGCGATTTTGGCTTCGTTCTGTAAAAATTTCAGCTTCTGAACCTTCATAGAAACAAAGTTATAGTAAAAATTCCACGATCACTTGTTTAAGTGAAATTCGGGAACCTAGAAAAACAAAACTTCCACACATCATATCTCCATAAATATTGCGAACCAAGATCTGAAATTTTTACACGACATTCCTCATGATTTCAACCTCAATCTATAGGAAGTTCAGCTTCTGAACCATCGTAGAAAAAAATGTTATAGCGAAAATTCCATGATGACCTATTTGGAGTAGCGAAACCTTAGAATCCAATGCTCTGATCCCAAATGTTATGAAACCAACTCCAAAAATAGAATAAAAGAGAGATAAACACCTTATAGATAAGACATTTTGAGGGGGAAACCTCCTTTACATTACATAAACGAACAATTCTTCGATGATACAAATTACACAAACTCCTTTTTATATATAGGAGTTGATGGGGTCACAATATAACCCTATCCAACCTAAAAATAATAATGTAAGGGCACAATAATAACAATATGGGGGATAAACGAGTACAACAATAACAATAAAGGGGCTACACTAACAACAATAAGGGGATAGACTAGCATTATAGGGACCTAACATCCTCAATGTCTATTAAATATACCAAACAATGGAGAGGGAACCACATGCACACATTCACTTTGTCAACATGCAACTTTAATTTTTTTATTTTATGTTCTACTAATTTAACTCTTTATTATTTTATTCCTTTTTACTTTTTCTTAACTTTACTTATTTTTTTAGTTTTCTTAGTTTAAATATTTCTTAATTTATTCATTTTTACTTTTTTTTGAGTTCACTTATTCATTTAATATTTCAAACTCTAGTTTATTATTTATTATATTATTTATAACTCTAGTTTATTATTTACTATTTTAGTTATTATTATTATTATTATTCTCTTTATTATTTATTCCGTATTGACTATTAATGACTTATTATTTATTTAATATTTATCTAATTATATTATATTATTTATTTATTATTTATATTTTTATTATGATTATGGGATATTACAAACTCCCCCTCCTTAAAGAACTTCGTCCCTAAGTTATGTTAAGAATTTTATTTATCTAGTTATTTATTACTTCATGTTTGCCCAACACCCTCTCCTAAACTAGTATAACCAATAGGCATCAAAAGTTTCCACAAAAACTTGGAAATCTCAAGGAATCTTTGTCCTTTTTCCCGCTTTCAGAACTAGGCATGAGCCTCATCGGTCTGTACCATAGCCCAAGGCTAGCCCCAAGGCTCGTGCCTGTCTTAGACCTCATATGTTCCAGGCAGATATCATGTCCGCGTACTCAATGACTCTCGACATATCACAAGGCTAAACCACTCCCTCCGCACTCGCTAAGGCACACAGACCGAGCCATTGAATTCCTTACACCCCTTCCAAACTTTGGCATCCCAATTCAATACTAGGCACTTGGCCTGTAATATCAATCCCTTGGCCTACCTCAAGATTGTCCCACAACCCCTTAAGGGCTATCCATCAAGAGATATACAAGACAAAGGAACCACTGGCATATGTAGTTTTGATTGAGTATTTTCCCAGCCCATATGGTGTTACGTATTATCCCTCGCAGGTATGGGCTCCCATGATATCATCAAATAATCCGGCCCTCTCAGTCGATTTATGGAGTTCCTGTCAATCACCACATCTCAACATACATCCAATGCATTAGTTATAATCATAACATGATAGAAAATAATCCACATGCCAATTCTTGCATGTCATCATGATAACATAACATCATTGTTAATCACCACATTATGGATAGTAAATAAATGCATTTTCATGCATATCACAAAATCTGTATTAGATTACCACATAAAATACCGTCATAAGTTATAACATCAACATATCAACATCAAATACATATCATGAAATCACATAATAAAATAACCACATGTCAATATAACCTTCAATATTAACATCATAACCCCTTTTCATATCATATTCGTCATGAGCATTCACCATCACTATCGTAACAACTAAATAAATAAGAACCACATGTGCCTCATTATCCTCATACCATAATATCATGAAAAATCAATCATAATGTATTATTTAGATGTATCAAAATTTTTATCAATAATACATGATTTTTAGACACTTCACAATGGTATATATCTAAGTTATGCAATCCTATCTAATTCACTATACCATTTGATCAAATAGATAAGTAAAATCACTAAAAGTAGCGTTTTCATATTCCTAGGTAGTTGACCCTATGCTATATTGGTTCTTTTAGGTTAGGTTTCACTCCTTGCTGACTACTTACACTCGTTCGTGAAACCTTTACTACCCTTTGAAAATCCTTGATCTTTTTCATAAATTGCATACTCTACATAGCCTCATATAAAATAAACTCAATATCCTTTGCAAATTAATTTAATTATTACTCATATTATAATCATACTTTAAACATTAAATATATATACCATCCACTAATACAAATCTATAAATCTTCAAACAAGATATCAACTATTAACTAACATATCTATAATTTCAATTAATGATCTATTTCAATAAATTTTTTCACACGAATATATGCTACACATTATTTTGAGTGAGATTTTCAAATCATCTCATATCCTTCAATTGTTTAATTTTTATATCGATAAAATATGTTCCAATTAGAAAATCAAATCATATAACGATTAAGGGTTAGTTAAAAAAGATAATCAACATTGATCTTCTCAAACGATCAACTTTGGGTTACATTAAATATTTCAATTTAATCAAGAAAAATGTCACGTTACTTAAAAGAAAATGGTTACATTCTATAATTTAGAATTGGATCTTTAATTTAGCAAATTAAATTAAAAGAACATTTGATTTATGGATTATTATTCAACAATATCTATAATTACTTATTGAAATAAAATAATTATCTGAAAATTTTGATGTTTATTTTAAAATAAAGTATCATCATAACATAGGCTATTTTATAAATTCTAATATTATAACTAGCCTCCTTGTACTTCTATCAATATTGACTAGCATGGAGAATCATAAATTAATAAAATTTAAAAATTGAGTAAAACTAATACTGATGTAGCTTATTTTTAAATATTATATACACATTTTACTATTCGTCCATTACACTCAAACTCCATCACTAGAGTAATAATAATACCCAATGGTCATCTAATGTGGTAGTAAGATAACTACGAAAATTGAGCATTGCTTTACAAAAATTCTATCCAGCTACTTTATGAAGATATACACTTTGATGTGGCGATAAAAAGAATTAAGATTTGTCTAATAAGATATGCTCATTGAAGATCCTGTCTTTTATTTGTAACTTAGTCATGATCCTTTGCCAAAATTTAGCCATAGCTCAATTATAATATACTACATAACTACCCTTCAAATCCTTATAGCTTTGTAAATTTTTCAAAGGTAATATAATTAGAACCGGGGTCACATGTAACTAATCTAATCTTCATTGTTTTTATCAGACGGTGCTAATAAAATTTCATATTTATGAAATAGTCATGATGTATATGGAATATTTGAAGCATTCTAGAATATGATAAACCATTTTGAATTAAATAATATCAGAACACAAATAAAATAGAGATGTCAGGAATCCGACGTCATTCGATGATTTATAGTTCCAAAAGTACTACTTTTCGATTAAGTAATTATGATCATGGGATGTTTATTTATTTATTTTTTAATCAATCATCATGTGCATAGTATTGAACCTCTAACTCTTGCACCTCTCATTGTTACACTTCGCGCCAATTACGAAGTTTACAAGAAGTGTTGGTTCATTGGCAGAGTGGATCAAGAAGGTCGATGGAATAATTGAATTTGTGGCAGTGGATGCTCACATTTGCATGGTTGAGCCTCCATACCAATGCTAAAACTGAATTGGAGTGTTCGTAATTCACAAGTAATTGGTCAGAATACTTATAATGCAAAATCAATGTGTTCAAAATTGACATGTAATTTCAATTTGAGCAAAAAGGATTATAAGGGAAAATAAAAGTGCTCGCAATTGACAGGTAATTACGATTTAGGAGAATTATTATAATGGAAATAATTTAGCATTGGTAATCTCGACAGATTTCATTACTAAATTTAATGCCTTGGTGGTTTTGAAACATGTAGTTGAAATCACGCACTAGTGGTGCTGAAATGTAAATTTATGTAGATGTTCTATGCTCGATGCAACTTTTCCTTTTATTACAGGAATCACATAAACATTCAAGTAAAATGATGATAGAACATACCAGTGGATTTATAGAAGAAAAACCAGAAACAGAAGAATGTGTTGGTACGTTACGGCGGTCAGCAGGATGCTTCAACTAGCAAAGTATTCTTGGTCAACCAACCCAACATGTGTCACAACAACCCTAAAAACAATCACCCATTCAACTCAAAGTCAACCGCAGAAAATTCAACATTGTCCAGAAATGTCAACGCAGGGTAGCAGCAATAAAGTCAACACAACTCAGTCTTAGGTCAACCTTTTGACCTTGGTTTTTGTGCCAATGAGAATGGCCTTCCAAAATCGAACTCTCCACCAAATTTTAGCCCTTTTGGACCATGTGTTGACCAAAGTCAATGCTGGTCAAACTAGCATGAAAACCCTAGCTGCGGTGAGCTGTAGTAAATTTCCACCAACCCTTGTTGTAGTAACTTGTCCTCTTTCCCATGTTTGAACCGAATTTTCCTCCAAGGAGCTCGTACTAAATCACAAGAGGAGATGTGTGTGATGAGAGTGAGTGAAATGATCTCCAACGTTGGTTGTATATATATCCATCATTGAGGTGTGTGACACATCCACTAGGGGTGTAAAACCTTAAGGTCGACCTACACATATTTGAAATTATTCAAAATAAATTCAAAATAAATGTTCCGCTCATCAGATTAAGATTAATTTTATATCAATCTTACACCTCTCCGAAAGAGGAACCGAATAAAAACATTTGTATCTTCATCTAAGCATCACAACATGGAGTTTGGACCAAGTTTTCCAATTTTAACAATCCCTCTCAACTAGGGAGAACTCCATCGACCTGTGCAAACAAACATCGTGCGTCATCCCATCGTAACTTGCTTTGCTGGCATCTTTATTTCAGAAAAAAAGTGGCTCAGTCAGAAATACATCATCCCCTATCTGACAGATTTAGCCTAGAGGTCTGAAACCTCTATCAAACTCACAAAGAGTCTCATACCAACCGAAAGCTAGTTTACTTGACCTGAAGTCAGTTGGAGGTTCGAAAACTCACTATAGTTTATCCTAGATCAAGTGGTTGGACTGTGTCATCCTAGATAGAGAGTATGGCAATCTTTGATGCATCCATCAGTCTTTGTTACTAGTCTCTAGCTTTTTCCACCTCATTGGAAAAATGAGAGGTACTTCCCATGAGCCCTGAGTTTAATGGGTAGGATGCATACGGGGCACAGATAATGAGAGGTGAACCAACTCAAACATCATAACGGTGGGGAAGAAGCACCACAAGGTTTGGCAAGCCTAGCCTCGTGAGTGCTTATAGCTCCGAGAAGCTATCCCCAAAGCCCTCCCAGAGCTCCTAGAGCTCATTGTCCAATAGGACCCACATCATAGGGTCATTCCACAATACCAAGACTCTCACGGAAGGTTAGAAACTTGACCTTCCCCAAGTGCTTTGTGAGAATATCTGCGACCTGCTCATTAGTTCCTATATGATTGAGCCTTATAGTGCCTCGTTGTAGCATATCCCGGATAAAGTGGTAGTTGATATCAATATGCTTGGATCGATCGTGGAACATTGGATTCTCGGACAAGCGAATCCCACTCTGGTTATCATAGAGTATCATGGTGGTATATGGCACATGTCCGAACAGCTCACTAAAGAGCTTTCACAACCAAACTTCTTCAAAATAGGCCATACTTGCTCCAATGTATTTTGCCTCTATGGTGCTCAAAGCCACTCACTTTTGCTTCCTACTCATCCATGAGATTGAAGCAGAACCAAGATTGAAGCAGCATCTCGATGTGCTCTTACGATCCACCACACTGCCAGCCCAATTGGCATCAGTATATCCAAGGCGTGTCACTCTCCCGACAGTGTATCTCAACCCATGGTTTATCGTGCCCCAGAGGTATCTCAAAAGATTCCTTGCACCAACCCAGTGAATGTGATCAGGCTCAACCATCTGTTGACTAAAAGTGTTCACTGAAAAACATATATTTGGACAGGTGTTCACTAAGAACATTAGGACCACTACGAGTTGATGATACTCAGTAGAATTTGACAATACGGGGCCAGCAGCGCTTCCACTCAACTTCTTGAAGTTGAGTTCCATTGGTGTTGACACAGACTTGTAGTCCACCATACCAAATCTTTCTAGAAGCTTCACAATGCATTTTCCTTGAGAAAGGAAAATCTTGCCAGGTCTCTGCCAGACCTCCAGGCCTAGGAAGTAGTGCATCAGTCCTAGGTCCTTCATCTCAAACTCAGCAGCGAGCTCCCTCTTGCACTGATGAATGAGAGGGTTAGGACCTGTTAGGAATAGTTCATCCACATAAAGCACCAGGATGAGAGTCTTTCCCTTGACAACCTTGAAGTAAAGGTTCGGATCAGCATTACTTCGAGTGAAGCCCAGCTTCGTCAAGTAGCTATATATCCTCTCATACCAAGCTCTGGGTGCTTGCTTCATGCCATATAGGGCCTTCTTCAACCTACAGACATGGTTGTCTCGATCCTGGACTTCGAATCCCAGAGGTTTCTCCACATATACCTCTTCCTTTATCGTACGATGCAGAAATGTGGTCTTTACATCCATCTGATGAGGACTCCATCCTTGCATAGCAGCAAGGGCTATAATAGATCAAATGGTGGTATATTGGGCCACAGGTGCAAATATGTCATCATAATCTATGCCTTCCTTTTGAGAGAATCCATGGGCAACGAATCTTGCCTTGAAATTTTCAGCACTTCCATCAGATCCATGCTTGATCTTGTGGATCCATTTCGAGGTGACAACTGCTTTCTCCTTTGGTCTTGGAACCACATCCTAGACATCATTTTTCATAATGGACTCATACACTTCGTGCATATCATCCTTCTAGACTTGATGCTTTACAACTTCCTCAAAGGATCCAGGCTCAGATTGTACGATAGTACTCATGGCTGCTCGATACCCTTGGTATCTAATCATATTCTTGCTTTCACAGAATGTCCCCCTTGGGGCAGTATGTCCCTCAGCATCCTCGAGAGTGTCCCTGAGCCATGATGGTCTCTTTCCCAGTGAAGGAGGTGGATCAATCGGGTCCATCGGTCCTTCAACATCAGGCATTGTTTCATCCTTCGGTTCCTCATGATTTTCAGGCCTTGCTTCATGATCTTCCATAGATCTCAGAATATTGAATACTTTCCTTAGGGAAGTATCTTCGTCAAAGGTGACATCATGGCATATCTCCACTTCCCTTTCACCAAGCACATAGACTCTATAGGCCTTTGAAGTTTCAGTATATCCCACAAACATTCCTTTCTTCCTAGAAGGATCCACCTTGATCCTCTTTTATTTTGGCACATGAAAGTAGACGGTACATCCAAAAACTCTAAAATGTGATACATCAGGTTTCTTACCAGAGAAAACCTCTTCGGGAGTTTTGGATTCTAGAGCGGAATGCGGGAATTGGTTTTGTATGTACACGGTAGTGTTCGCAGCTTCTCCCCATAGAAACTTTGGCAGACCTTGGTCACATAGTATGGCACGTGTAGCTTCCACAATGGTCCTATTCTTTGGTTTAGTAACACCATTTTTCTCGGGAGTATAGACAATTGTGGTCTCCCTCTTAATGCCAGCTTCTCTGCAAAAGTCCTTGAACTCATTTGTCTCATATTCAGTGTCATTATCAATTCCCAAAATCTTGATCTTCTTCCTTGTCATATTTTCCACCAAGGCTTTGAATGTACGGAACCACATGAAAGCCTCATCCTTCTTATTTAATAATTATATCCAGTTTTTGCGAGAGAAGTCATCTACGAACATCATATAATATGAAAATCCTCCCAAGGATGTCACGGGCAGCATAACAGATAGATCAGAATGGATCAATTGCAAGACATCAAATGTCTTTGTGACACTAGAGGGGAAAGGTCCCCTTGTATGCTCTCCTTCGGCGCAACCCTTACATACACATTCATGATTATTGGGAAACTCGGGCATCCTTGTCACCACCTTCCTTGCTTCGAGAAGGGCTTTGTAGTGAAGGTGTCCAAACCTTCGGTGCCATAGTTCAATTTGTCGAATAATATCACATGTCATTGCTCCAAGTGGACTTCCTCCAACCTGGTAGAGTGTATCAACTCTAAACCCAATCGAGATATCTTCCTTGAAGCTATTCTTCCACATGAGCACCTTTCCTTCATTGAATGCTATATTGAAACCTTTGTCTTTCATGGCCGATATAGACACAAGGTTCTTCTTCAAATTTGGTACATAGAGTACATCCCGCAAGTGAAGGACTTGACCTTGAGACAAGTGGAGGGTCACAGTCCCTGTCCCTTTCTCCTGATATGTGGCATTATCTCCAACGATAATTTCCAGATTATTATCCTTCTTGATCATATCAGAAAGTGCTTCCTTGAACCTAGTGATATGCCTTGAGGCACCACTATCTATGAACCAGACATCCATAGTGTTGGGTGGGGATGCAACAGAGAGGGAAGATACAAGAATGTATTCATTTCTTTTATCAACAACATGTGATTCCTCATACCTGGAGTTTCTTGACCTTTTGGAATGTTGATCATTTCCACTAGATGAAGCCTTCCTTTTTCCCTTGAACCTATTGTTCCTTTGATTGCCATTCCTCCAGTTGTTGTTGTTGTCATCACCATCGGGAGAATCCTTCTTGAAAGGAAATTCTCTAGCATAGTGACTAGGCCTATGACAAGTGAAACACTTGCCCTCCTTTCCTTGGGCCCCTGCTTCTCCCTTATTCTTCAGACCACCAGAGTTCTTCTTTCTAAAATGAGTAGCGTATGCAACATTTCCTTCATTTCCATACTCCTTCATTCTTGATTCCTCTTGAACGCATCTTGACAGTACTTTGCCAAAGTCAGGTATCACATTATTATTTAGAATGGTAGTGTTGAACACATGCCATTTACATGAGAGCCCTCCAAGTGTGGTGAGTACCATCTCTCGATCAACTATTGTCTCCCCAGTAGCTAGCAGATTGTTCCTGATTTCAGTCAGCTTCAGAAAGTATGATTGGACAGACTCATCCCTACCTTTCTTCAAATTCTTCAATTAATTCTTGAATACTAGTACTTGATTCGCATTGTTGGCCTTGAACATGAGGATTAATTTATCATACATCTCTTCAAATGTGCCCAACTCAGAGATGTAGGCCACCAGGATTTTATGAATGGATTCCTTGATCATCAGCTTTGCTTTGATCTCCCCCTTCTTGTACATTTTTTTGGCAGCAGCAGTAGCAGTGGATGGAGGTTCTTGGATTTTACCCTGCACATAGTCCATGACATCTTGGTCTTCCAATTTGAGATCCAATATCATTTTCTAAGCATGGAAGTCATCCTTCCCAGTCAATTTTTCATCCTCCTTGAAGCCATAGATTGTGGAACCCATTATCCTCTCCAGTGATTTCTACAAATAGGGCTTGTATTCACCTCAACTCTGATACCATGTAAATTTGTGTAAATGTTCTATGGTTGATGAAACTTTACCTTTTATTACAGAAATAACATAAAAATTCAAGTAAAATGCTAATAGAACATACCAGTGGATCTATAGAAGACAAACCAGAAACAAAAGAATGTGTTGGTGCATTATGGCGGTCAGCAAGTTGCTTCAACCAGCAGAGTCTTCTTGGTCAGCTAACCTAGCATGTGTCACAACAGCCCTCAAATCAGTCACCCAGTCAACTCAAATTCAACCCCAGAAAAGTCAATGTTGTCCAGAAAATTCAATGCATGGCAACAACAATAAAGTCAACGTAGCTCGATCTTTGGTCAATCTTTTGACCTTGATTTTTGTGTCAATGAGTATGGCCTTCCAAAATCAAACTCTCCACAAAATTTCAGCCCTTTTGGACCATGCGTTGACCAAAGTCATCGCTGGTAAAACTAGCGTGGAAACTCTAGCTGCGGTAAGCTGCAGTAAATTTTGGTCAACCCTTGATTCAAAAACTCATCCTCTTTCCCACATGTGAACCAAATTTGCCTCCAAGGAGCTCGTACTAAATCAAAAGAGGAGATGTGTGTGATGAGAGTGAGTGAAATGATCTCCAACGTTGACTGTATATATATCCATCATTGAGGTGTGTGACACATCCGCTGGGGGTGTAAAACCTTAAGGCCGACCTCCACATAATTGAAATTATTAAAATTAATTTCAAAATAAATGTTCCGCTCATCAGATTAAGATCAATTTTATATTGACCTTACACCTGTCCGAAAGAGGAACCCAATAAAAATATTGGTATCTTCATCTGAGCATCACAACAGGGAGTTTGGACCTACTTGTCCAATTTTAACATGAAATAATTAGCTGAAATCACGCGTTAATCGTTATGAAATAATTATTTGAAATCTCACACTGGTGGTGAAATGATTATATAATTGAAATCCAGTATTTGCAATTGGGAGATTGGCTTAATGGTTTGTTTAGGCGTCAAATGTCGGGGTTCCGTGGCGCAATGGTAAACTATTTATAGATAGCTTGGCATGGATCCTATATGATGTTATATAAGATGATAAGTTAAATCAATATACTATCCATGCAATTATAATAGCTTTCCTTAAATATAAGTAAAAGTAGTTTGATGAGTTGATTGATTTAAATTTTTATTTTTCTTAGTTTAACCCCCTCATATTATAACTCTATTTAAGTCACATTATAACTCTATTTTTTTTCCACATCCCATAATTCACAATCGAAATAACTCATAATATTTTAACTATTATTTTAAAAACATATACTTTTGGGTATACATTGATAGATTAATTTATTAAAACAACAAAGAAAAATGTAAATTACCTTTGGAAAATAAAAATTTATTTTTTTATTTAATTTGTTATTTCTCTTAAAAATATCCATTCATTTATTTTTTTTAAATAAACTTGATTAAAAGACTCTAGTTTATGTGTAGGCCATCAGTTGCAATGTATAACACCCACACTATGACTCTAGTGGTGATTACTTTGGCTTAGCTAAATGCAGAGCACAAAGGATCAAGAGTTATTTTCCACATTATTTTTTTTATAATACATAGCGTAATATATTTTCTTAATTAAAGGATGCCAGACAAAAATACTAATCACTGCCGAAAAAATGGCTCATAATTCTAAATTTAAATTTTCATAGAAATTAAATTGTCTCCGGGTGAAAATCTCCACTTATTTATCATTCATTCTAATTGCAATGATTAAAATTTACAGGAGAATAGTTAAATTTATGCTCCTGAAAAAATATGTCAGGTTTATAAATCAATCATGAATTTTTAAAATTCCAGATTCCAATTTGTACAACAAATATTTTTTATACAAATCCAGCCCAATTTGAGAAGAAATAACCAGAAACTAGATATTCTATTTTCCACTACAAAAAAAATAACAATTTTTCTTAAATATAAATTTCAAAACCATACATTATTCTAACACGAATTTACTCCATGACTTTCAGAACCATACATTATTCTAACTCTTCCTTAATTGAGTTCCTCGAATCAAGGAAGATTTCACTTATCCATGATAATTACTAAGTATTTAAAAGTGAGCCTTTTGGTAATTTCAAGGGAAAACAACCTTAAAAAAACAATATTGATCCTTGAGAAGCAATATAAAAGAGTTTTAAGTATTTTATATTATTAAGGTCAAAATAAGGATTTACTAAAAAGTTATTAAGGTCACTTTTAATTTAAATATTAAAGAGTTTTTATTTAGTTGGCTCCTTTTTTTTTAATAAATAGTATGTCATTTCAAATAAACGTTAAAGTGGGTTAGATTTCCATAGACGGCGTTATTAATAATAACAAGCTTGAAACCCACTTCTACTTAAAATAATGGAGATTATGGAAATTTTTTGAAAAACATAATTTCAATGTTATTTTCTCTAATGCATGTAATATTATTATATTATTAATTTTTTTTATAAAATTTTAATAAAATTATTTTATTTCCATTCAAAATAATGAACTTAAGCCTATAATTTAATAAGTAGATCCAATAACATATTACTCATTTTATATTTTACTATTTCAAAGTTAATATATTAACAATATTTCAAAGCTAATCCTTTATGTTTGATAGACATACAAAACAAACTTAAAATTCAAAACAAACCTCACTGTAGTTAGAAAAATGAACTTACATTATCGAAATAAACAAGAAACATGGTGTGTAAAAAGAATTGTGAGAAGAAAGGCTTCAAAACCCCAATCTCTTGTTACTAATTAATTACGATGATTGGATAGTGTAAATCGACCTAAACAAGAAGTTCCAAAGGTGGGGAAGATAGATATATTAATCGAATTCGGGAATTTTCATTTTTTTTTTTCAAATTTGAATGGGGAAGATCAAATTGGCTTGACATGGCGCAAACAGGAATCGCTGTTTTTTTTTTTTAATGTACATAGAATATCGAATTATATAGCGTCTCGGAATGTATTGAATGAAATACCATATGGTTATTCACTTCAATGAGTGACGTGTGAAGAGATATCCATTATTTTATCGTGCCAAAGGCTCTAGGTTCAACTCGTGCAAGTCAAAACAAGCCTTGGATTCCACAAAAAACTTAATTTAGTGCCCGATCGTAGTTAGGAAGAACTAGGAAGAACTGGATAAAGATGAGATTCCCTTATTTTTAAAATCTATAAAAAACAAAAAATGTTAATATATTTGGGAATCTGCATGCATGTAAACAAGTTAAAAACAGAAAAATTGATAATATATTTGGAGTCCGCATGCATGTAAATATTTCAATTTTAAAAATCATAAAATAGAAAAATTGAAAATATATTGGGGAATCCCCATATTTAGACAACTTAAAAATGAAAAAGTTGATAATATATTTGGAATCCACATGCATGTAAATTCTTTATTTTTAAAAATCATAAAATAAAATAAAAAATTGATAATATATTTGGGAATCGCGCGCATGTAAACAAGTTAATAATAAAAAATTTGATAATATATTTTGAATTGCATACATGTAAACAAGACGTATGTGGAGTTCAAATCTAATTATTGTAAATCATATTATAATAGTATTTTGGGTAACATGTATATAATTATATTAATATTTTGTAGAGCCTTGAGTAAGAAGTGATATCAAAGTTAAATAAATAATAGTTTTTACTTAATAACTGATGTAAATAGTTATTAAATTTAAAAATATACATATTAATTTGAATGTATGTTTTGGTAAAAATATAACTTTTGTATTAAAAAAATCACATAAAAATTATTGATAAATTGCTAAATAATTTTATTTTTTTCAAAATTTTCTCTATAGGTCACATAGAGTTGAAAATTGGCTCTGAAATCATATGTAACAATCCCAATATTTAACATGAGACTAATTATATCAATTATGAAATTAATAATCAACACAAACTATTAACAAACCAACATAGAAATCTCATAAACACAAGAAAAGACGACTTACGTGTAATGGCGATATTCCTTACTTGAGACTCCAAAGTTTAACTTTGCTTGAATCTCGCTAACCACAAAAACGTATTGGGGATGACTCTCCACCAAACCGTAGGCTCAGCTACACATCATCTTTATACAGCTAGCCAACCTAAGCCCTGAATCAACGTACTATTGTGATGGGATCCTTTGCCTTACAATACCTTTCTCCGAAGAGAATAGATGAAGTAATGATGAATGAACCTCATCTTCCTCAATGTCTATTAAATAGACCAAACAATGGAGAAGGAACCACATGCACACATTCACTGTGTCAACATCCAACTTTTCTTTATTTATTTTAATTCACTTAACTTAATGTTTCTCTTAATTTGACTCTTTCTTAAAATTTAAATCCTTCTTAATTTATTCCTTTTTACTTTTGTTAAGTTCACTTATTTATTTACTATTTAGAACTACACTTTATTATTTACTATATTATTTAGAACTCTAGTTTATTATTTACTATTTTATTTATTTATTATTATTATTCTATTTATTATTTATTCTATATTTACTATTATTGACTTATTATTTATTTTCAATATATATATATATATATATATATATATATATAAGGGACCTTACAGCTGCTAGGTGTGGAAACCGTCCATCCAAGTGTCCCAGTTCAGTTTCACTTAGTCAAGTTTTAGTTGAGTCTCACTACAGTCATTTAATGTTGATGTCTACACTATAATTTTATTTAACTGATTCCTAATATTGAGAAGAGAAATCCTTTGCTCCACTTATTTTCAGTTTTCAATTTTTGTAATGGTATCAGATCTTAGCCCGTGTAAGACTTGTTGAGAGCAACAAAGATCGAAGCTAGTTTTCATCAGACTCCATGACAGAGAAAAAGCATGAATGATGTTGGAGAAGCAGAGAGAAGGGGTGAGCCTAAATAAGACTCTTTGAGAGAGCAAAAGAAGTTTTAAGAAGTTTGAAGACGACTCCTGCCTAAAAGCAGTAGAGAGAAAGCCATTTTGAGAAGAAGACAGGGATTTTTTTTTTTTTTAATTGAATATCATCTAGTGTAGCTCACCCCATTAGTTCAAAAGATGGGTTATTAATGCAGTTCATAAGTTCAAAGAAATGTTAATAGTTATTAACGCATCGAACAAGATTTATAATATGCCAAGTAGTTGCATAAAATTACATGCTTCTCACTCAAACGCAGGTTCTCCTCCACCCACAGAGTGTTATCAGTAATATTAAAAAAAGAGTCCACAAGAGAATAAAGGTCAAGCCATGAAGCAGGAAGTAGATTGGGACATCGATTTGCTTGAAAAATCAAGGTACATGATTTTGCCTTAAAACAGATTTTGCTTGATTAAATTAAAAAATGGATTGGTGAGTTTTATTTAAGATAGAGAGGGTTTGTCAAAAATTTTATGGAAGTGTGATTAGTTTTACAATTATTTCATTTCTTCGATAAGAAAGTGATGTTTTAGTGTCGAACAAAATAATTGCACATAATCACAATGAACTTCAAATCTCAATGAACTTCAATCGTCAATTTCAAATATCAATTTGAGTTCCAATTTCCAACATCAGTATGAGTTGGATCCCATGACGAGTTCCAATTTCCAAACATCAATATGAGTTCCAATCTCATACATCCATATGTGTTCCAATTTCATGATGATTATTGCAAGGTTAAAGAAATGTGTAATAGATATGATAAGCCATAATAAATATTAAATAATGATAGCTATTTAACATTCATAAAACATTATTGAAAATACATAAAAATTAATGATTGTTTCATGAAATGTTTTAAAATATTCTTAATAATATACACATGTCTAATAACATTATTACTACCACCGCATCTGTACACACATGTATAAGAACCATTAGATAAAATATGATAAACCATAATAATTATTAAGTGAATAATAACTATCAATCTTCCCTAAAATATTTTAAAATATTAATGATAATACATACACATCAATAATTATTTTATAAGATATTTTGAAATACTAATATTCATGATAATGAAAATATAGATCAATAATTATTTTATGAATGTCTTTAAATATTATTAATAATCTACACAAATCTTATTTAAATAATGTTAATTAAAGTGAGTTGTGTTTTTTTTTAATGCATATCTGTCTTATGATTTTCTAAACATTATAATACAATAATGCTATGAACAAGAGTATTTCAGCATTGTAGGCAAAGATATCTAGTCTATCAAAAATTGAGAACATTGAAATTATAAATAAATTGAATATTGAAATTTTAATTTCAAACATATTGAGTATGAAACGTTTACACAAATTTTTCTTCCAGTTTTAAACGAATTGGCTTTTCCAGCAGAGCAACGAAATGTTAATAACTGGGATGGCTAATATTGAAATTTTAATTTCAAACATACTGAGTATGAAACGGCTACACTAATTTTTGTTGGCTTGTCCAGCATAGCAACGAAATGTTTAATAACTGGGATGGGTGGGATGGCTCGTAATGCTGGATAAACCATCGACATCCATGAATTTACCATAGCTCAACTTCTCAGAATTTAACCGCCAGTAATCCAACGATGTAAAGTGCTTCACCTGTATTTATATTTTGCTACTAGTCTGGGATTTTAATTTACTTGGGGCCCAACCAAAGGCGAGCCCTCCAAACATTCTCGAAGGCCGAGGCGTAGCACAGGCCAATGAGGGGGTTTGAAAACAGTTTTCAACCAGCAATTGACCCGCCTCAGTTTCACTTCACAAGCTACGTCATTGCCACAAGCGCAAAGATACGGAAGAATCATTTCCTCCTCCAATTTATACTCTTCTTTGTATTCCTTTCTCTGAATTGTCAGATGTAGGAGAACGTTATTATATTTTTGAAATGGTAAAAGAGAGTTTAAGTTCTTTTTAATAAGATTATAGAATGTTTAAAAGTTTTTGTTTTATTATATATAAATAATTAATTAATAATTCATTTATTTACATTTAAAGAGATGGTAGTCGTGTTTTTTATTTCCATAGTAAAATTATAGGTAGATACTAGTTATATTAAATATTTCAACGAATAATATTTTAGTGAGTTAATCAAAAATATATGTATGGTGGGAGGAGAATTCAGTTAAGAAGTAATTAGGCGTTTTGTATTAGGTATTTGTTTTGTATTATGTATTTATATATTATGGTGGGTAACTAGTACTACTCAATCAAAGAGTAAAATAAATTGGGTGAGATCATATTACTATGCTAAAGTGCAGAAAAGTTGAAGAAGATGTTGTGGAGTGCATATGTACTATACTTCATGGTCATTTGAGTTGCTTCATTTTAAATGAAACACCACTCGACAATATTTTAACACATTCATGTTACTTGTAAATATCTAACGATAATGCTTTGATACTTCAAGTTTGAATTCACATTAAACTCCGCTCCAAGTAAAATTCACTTAATTCTTGTTTTAGTTGTTTCTCTTCTATTTTTAATCTAATATAATATTCTTAACCCTTTCATGGAAGATGAAACCTAAGAACCTTGAACTAATCATAATGCCAGAAATCACAAACCTACATCATTTTAAAGAAATCATCTTCTAATACGTAAAATATAAATAACATGATGTATAATGAAAATAGGAAGCTTTCTCTAGCTAGACCATGTGTCAATGGGCAAGTTATAAAAGAATATTATTATTTAAGAAATGTCTAATAAACCATATCAATAATTAGGTCCTTTTGTTAAGTCATTTTCTCATGGTTCAATCTTAATGTATTTTAACAAGAAACCCATTTTGGTGCAAAGGATACTGTAAAAAATGATGTTGTGTTAAAATGTGAGATGCATTATGTGTATTCAAAATCTACTACACTATGTTAATGGTATGGGAAAAAAAGAACAAATATGCAATGGTCTGATTATTTGAGGAGAAGTAAAATTTGTAATTGTAAATATTGATGTATTAAACTGTAAACAAAATATATACAATAACAAAATATTATGGCACACAAATAGAAGTGCATTGACTAATTTTATTTCAGGAAAAGTAAAATTGTAATTGTAAATATTGATGTATTAAACTGTAAACAAAATCGATACAATAAAAAAATATTATGGCACACACATAGAAATCTACCTTAAATAATAGAATGGAAAAAGAAATATAATGCGTGATTGAAACACTACTTTCAAATAACATAACACTACCTTCAAATAACAAAATTGAAAAATAGTTTATGGGATGTTGGAATGGTGCAAAAAAAATATCTCAATGAATCATAAAATGATCGTACAAGTATAAAAGAAATTGAAAATAAAAATTCATGTTATTTGTAACAATATAAAACTTCTGTGGCACCCTTATTTATGTGTTATATAGTATATACATTGAGTCGTATAGACCCTTGATTAGAAAACAAAATATTCCAACTCCTAATAGATTGTGATATCACCTACATTTCCTTATTGTTAATAAAGGAAATGACTGAAATTCCCTTTGGCATAGGTAACAAAAACAGATTGGGGACCAATTTTTTAGTTCCATCCACTCTAAACCTTTAACCTTATATGAAAGTAAAGAGCCAAATAGAGTGATTTGCAAGGTTTCAAATGTGGTTTTACTTTCTTTAGTGAGAAGGGGTAGCACTCACCAAACAAATAACATTTCAATAATATTCAATCACTATGATTTTACCTTTACGTACATCATTCAAACTAGTGTACTCAATCCCTCTGTGTATCGAAGTTATAAAGTGATAATAGAGTTCCTAATGAGGGTTTATTTTTAAAATGATAAATGGTTACCATTTTTAATTCTACATTAACACAGTAATGTCCATACCACATTTGAAGGTAAATAAATACTTGGTCTTAAAATATTATTAAGAAATTATGCAAAACATAGAGATAAACGTACATCAATCATTTATTGCATAATTAACCACTACCCCTAGAAAATGAATATAAATTTGTAACATAAGGATAAATTAACTGAGATTTACAATCATTGCAAATTTAAGGTATAACAAAAAAAATTCTCGTATACAGAAATCATTTTTGTTTATGGCTAAGGAACACTGGCACAACCAAGGCGAAAAAAAGGAAAGTAGTATTGGGTATACGATTTTTTGACTAGGGATTTTCGAGTGGCTCTGAGGAAGTGAATATATTGGGTATCCTTGTGTGCTCATGGTTGAATTAAGATATTACTACATGCCTTAAAAAAATACTACAAATCCAAGTTGTAATTGTGAGAAGGAGAACACTCAATTACATACTTACATTACAATACTGATTATATCATGGTATGATTTCATCTTCTTGTTTAGTCTATTAGTGGGTGTTCATCATGGTCACTATCTATCAACTCAACCACCACCCAAGAAATGGATGGATTGTGTTCCTTTAAAAGCATACTATGTTTTATATTATCAAATCCAAACACACTCCTTGCCCCCATTTTTGTTATGGATTGCATAAGAAGTTGTAAGAAACATAGAAAGCGAATATAAGCCTAGGAGATATGAAGACCTCCAGCTAGAATGAATCAAATTATGTACAAGCAACACAAAATTTTGGTAGATGAAGAAATTGTTTATTTGTTTTCTTTTCCTTCTATGTAAGTTAATTAGATCTCAATTATGCACCCAACCACCTCAAATTATAAAAAATAGCATTTAAAGAGTCTTTAACTCTTAGATTCCTAAATTTCTCTTATCATTTAAAATGCCATAAGAAAAATCTACGGTTATATATAATTGACAAACAAATTTGATGCTCTCATTACCATTTCCAAATTTAAATCTTCTCATAGTTGCAACACCTATCCATGCGAGAGAAGAAATTTTGAATAAAAAATATATCCTTGGAGAAACAAAATTGTGAAAGTAATAAAACAATTCCAAAAATAGAATGAAGTAGATTTGAAAATTTCTTCTCTTGCAAATCTCACAAATAATGTATGAGTCATTATAAGGCCAAATTAGAGAGAGCTATCTTCAATAAGATATTTTTAACTTAGGAAGCGATTGTGTAGAAAATTGATTCTACTAAATAGACTTCCTTTGTGAATATTTATGTTAACGATGCTTATAATGTGATTAAATAAACATTTATCATGAACATGTTTACACTATTTATAGACATGGTCAATTTGTTAATATATTTTTTTGTCCGTATTAATATCTTCTATATCCATTTTGTTATTTTTTTAAGAGGTGTTTTACTACGACCATTTAATTTTTGCTAGATTGGCCCCACTTATAATTAAATTCTCTCCATCTTTGAATAACAGCTAAAATATCTTCTACATTGAATCCAAAATTATGAAAACTATTATTTCCAATGATAATTTTTATGATCACATACATCCTATTGAAAGAGTATCTTGCTTGTGATGAATATGAATACTAATTCTCCGGCTGTGAATTTCATTCTTCGAGATTCGTCAAGTATAAGAAGAGGCCGAAAAATATCCAATTTTATCATTCCTACTGTAAATGTTAACACAAATCCCTGAATTTCCTAAAAAAAATTCCCTCTTTCTGACACTGACACATGAATTGAGAATAGGGATGCTTAAGTGGTTATTGGAGAAAGTAATAGAGATAAAAGTAAATCCGTTGATACTGTTGGTGTAACGACCCATTCCCACGTATATACAAAACGATATTAGCATGTGAACGATATAGGAAATTGATAGCTACACTTGCCTATACCACCCACATCGCACTAGTACACCTACCTACTAATATCAAGAATTCATAGATTGGGAACTTAATATTAAGATTTCAGACTTTATATCCAATTCAACTAAGTATAAAATTATATGAAACAAGGTAATAAAAGAAATGAAGTAATAAAGTTAAAATCCTTAAGTTAATGAATCTTTAAGTTAAAATGAGTATGCGATATTAAGGATTTATATTAAAGGTACTTAAATAAAATCCCACCTTTATAAATATGTATACGTAAGCACATTAATGGGGATCACCCACCATAACAACATTTAATGTAAACTTAAGGTTGGGTAAGGCCTCGGGAAGTTTTGAGGCGGTGGAGGAAGATTGTTTAGATTATATTCATATCCAAACATAATGAAAAGTATACCACCATAAATACATAAAATATCATCATTAATAAGGATAAGACTTCGGGAAGTTAGAGGCGGTGGAGGGAGATTATTTAAAGGAAGTGGTATGTAGGAAAAAGGGGGGGAGAATGTTTTCTTGGAGGAGAAGAAATGGTTTCTGCTGAAAGGAGAAGGAAGGAAATGCCGACTTGCAGTGTTTGGGGAGGAGTCTCTTGTTCTTGGAAATCTGGGCACGGGGGCAGAGGAGACATCCTCTGGGTCTGGGATTAGTCCCGGATTTGGCTGGGAGGATTCGATTGTCCCAGTAATCTGATCTGTTCACGACATCACCAGCTAATCTTCAGCCACTTCAGGATTCGTAAGTTTGTGCTGATTTTCAGGTATTCTTCTACAGATAGATTAATTATGAAAGCTGAAATTTCAATTTATACCATTTCAATGTCTTATTAGATCTGTATTTCAATGTCTTATTAGATCTGTGTTACTTAAACAGAAGTTCAAATAGGTACAAATTCTAGAACTCTGGGAGTAGGGTTATTACAGTTGGGAACCAATTCAAAAATTTCATTATTTGAAAGATTCAAATAATTCAAGATCGGAAAGTGTTTAGAATGGATCCATCCAAATGGTTTCTCGGAAAAATTATAATGGTCAAGTATTTGAGGAGTTTATTTCGTTTAGAATGGATCCCTCCAATGTATTTTCCCTACAGTGCATTTAACAGAATGAACCTTCTTAATTCCTTTCGTAATTGACCTATAAACTTATTGTTATGCACTTCAACAGTATGACCATTAGGTAGACCCCATATTCCTTAGACCATTCTACCGTTGATATTGTTGCTCTCGACTCTGAAGCGTTAAGCTTTGGAAAGCGTTCCTAATAACACTTTATATTATCACTATGAACATGGAGTGGTAGGTATAGTTGAGGAATGTGTGATATTTATTATGTTTATATTATTTGTTTACCAATGAAGAAGTTTTCGATAAAAAGTATTCCAAGTGTATTTCTTCATAGATGTTTAGCATTGAACCATTTAGTCGATTTTGTTACATGTTTAGCATGTTTCGCATTCATATATCCAAGCTGATGAGATGACCCACTGACAACACTTATCAAAATCTTTTAAGTTTTCACTAAATATAAAATTAATGGTAATAACAGGCATCACTCACATATTGCAATATAGACATAAGGGCTGCAAAGCTATTCTTGGAATCTCAGGGGGTTGAGAGTTCCATTTCTTGCTATATTTTCTATTCCACTTGCTACATTGTTTTGAACTTCCACGTTCTCAAGCTCTTACAATAATGTAAATAGTAAATACTTAGATCCCACCTTTGGGATGATCATCACTTTGTTTTTTCTTTAACAGGAAAAGATGACTATGGGTTTATACGAAGGAAGTTCCTCTAGAGGGAGGAATTCCCCTCTGTAGAGATGAGGAATTTCCATCAATTTTACCATATACAATTATATGATTTAGTTTTTCAAGTAGATCCAACCAGCTTATTGTTAATCTCACCCTGAGGGAATATAAGAGAATTATACGATCGGAAATCTACCAATTAAGGTAACCTTATAATTTCATATAGTTATATGATTTGTCATATATCCATAGATTATCATGTAGTCATTGCCATGATGTTTAATGTGTCCCACTAGCATACATCTTCTCCGACTTAATATCGAAGTGTCCTCAGACACGTATTTTTTTTATAATGGAAAAGAAATTACATAAAAAGTTGCAGGAGTTTACAAACATAAACTTCCACTAATTTTCAATTAGGAGACTAACCTACTTATAAGCTATATGTCCTAACTTAATTTAGTTATGGATCACTTGAAAAAACAACAAGTGTCCATTTACAATAAATGATCTTCTATCCAATCTACTAACTTTATTCCTATTTTAGAGCCTAAGATACGACTCTATTCTAGAGTCCTATCTTTGCTAACAATATTCTATTTCTAAGTGTCTCTAATGTTTATTAAATATTCTAATTTAGTAAATATTTTTGTCCTATATTTACATTAATATATTTAGATCATCTAACATTCCCCCTAATGATCACAACATATACCAAGTTCATCCCTGAACTTAGTAAATTTATTTTTCCAACAGGTTTGGTGAAGATATCAGAGGTCTGATCTTCTAAAGGACAGTAAATCGGCTTGATGACATCCTTTGCAATGAGTGATCTAATATGATGATACTTGGTGTCCACATGCTTTGTTTTTGAATGAAAAATTGGATTCTTGGCAAGCTTTATTACTGACTGATTGTCGATGAATAACGAAGTAGCTTCAACTGGAGGAATACCCAAGTCCTGTAAAACTCTACGCAACCAAACAATCTCATATGGATATAAAGAAGAACTCTTTTGGTTGCATTCCAGTGGTTGTCCCATGCTTCCTACATAAAGCGGGAAAGAATATTTACTACATATGAAAGTTTTGGTCGAGTAGTTGTCAGATAAATCAGACTGCCAATCAATTGTCGATAAGTAGTGCTATACACCATTTCTCCCCCTTCAAATTTTGAAGTTTCAATTTTTGTTCCATAGGGGTAAGAACAGGCTTGTAACCCTACATTCCAAATCGTTGAAGAATTTATGTTGCATACTGACTCTGAGAAATGAAGATACGATGTGGACGTTGGAGTACTTCAACTCCAAGATATTATTGAAGTAGCCCCAAATCTTTCATCTTAAAACCTGCATGTAACTCCTTTTTGACCTGTGCAATATGATCATCATTATTGCTAGTGATAATTAAATCAACTACATACATAATCAAAATCTCCAGATTTTTACCTTGTTGGTGTACATACAAGGTATCATTAGATTCACTTTTTTGAAAACCAACTTTCCGAAGGTATTCATCCATTTTGGCATACCAAGCTCAGGGAGCTTGTTTTAATCCATATAAAGAATTTATCATTTTGCAGACTTTATGTTCATGTCCTTCAATTTCAAAACCTCGTGGTTGTGTCATGTACACTTCTTCCTATAAATCTCCATTTAGGAAAGCACCTTTTACATCCATCTGATGAACTTTCCGTCCTTGTTGAACTGCTAAGGCAAGTGTGAGTTGAATTGTGTTCCATTTAGCTGTAGGAGCAAATGTTTCCTCATAATCTATCCGTTCCTGCTGCAAAAAACCCTTAGCAACAAGTCTTTTTGTATACTTTTCGATATCACCATTTTGCTTGTACTTAATTCGGTAAACCCATTTGCATCCGATGGGTTTAAAATTATGAGGACAATCAACCATTTCCAAGTGTTATTGTCTTGAACTGCCTAATATTCATCAACCATAACCTGTTGCCATTCTTTATGTTTTACTACTTCTTGATAAGTAGAAGGTTTAGTAAAATCATTTGTTATCAAGGAAAAATTTCCTTCGTTTCTTTGTGATCCCATTGTTCCTATTTTATTCTCTTCATTACGCCTGACATCTTTCAAAAGTTGAACTGCCCATTTTGGCAATTGATGTTCACTGGTTTGAGATTGTGAAAAATCACTATCATTGAAAAGAGGGTTGATGTAAATTGATGTTTGTTGAGCAACCGCAGGTTTTGGGGGCGGAGAGTCATGGTCAGAAGAACTATTGTTGCTAGGAGAGTTGGATGAACTGATAGAAGACCCAGATGGCATGTATGAAGAAGATGGACTGGATGAATCATTTTTAGATGAAGGAAACTCAAGTTCATACCAATTTTTTGAATTTGGTTGACTTTGTAAATTTCTGTTTCTTTTATCACTTTTTGTTTCTAACTTTTGAAGAAGACTTTCAACTTCTTCAACACTCTTACTCTCATTTTCATCAAAAATCACATCTCTTCTTACAATAAATTTCCCATTCGAAAAAATTCGGTACCCTTTTTTCTCATCAGAATACCCGATCATTGTGCACTTCAAGCTTCGTGCATCAAGCTTAGTTATTTTTTCCTTCGGAACTAAGGCATAACAGACTGGTCCAAAAACTCTAATATGTTCTACCTAAGGTTTGAAGCCAAACCGTGCTTCATAAGGTGTGATTTCGCCTAAAGAAGCAGTGGGAGATCTGTTCCTTAAGTAGACAGTGGTATGAATTGCTTTGGCCCAATATAAAGGAATTAACTTTTTGAAAGTTAACATAGATCCCACCATTCCTAACAAGGTACGATTCATTCTTTCTACTACTCCATTTTGCTGCGGAGTGTAGACATTGGTAAGATGTCATTTTATGCCATTATCCATGCAATACATTTTGAATTCATTTGAAGTGAATTCTCTGCCATTGTCATCTCTAAGAGTTCCAATCTTCTCCTTTACTTCATTTTCAATAAGCTAAATTTTTTTTTTGAACTTTTCAAATGCTTCTGACTTTTTCTTCAAGAAATATACCCAAGTCATCCTGCTAAAATCATCAACAAAGAGTAAGAAATATCTGCAACCTTCGAGCGAAGTTGGTAAGGGTCCACAAATATCACTATGAAAAAACTACAATTGCCTGTTTGTGCGCCATGAACTTTTAGGAAAAGTCTCTCGATGTTGTTTTCCAAAAATGCAAGATTCACACTTTGAATTTCCCCTTTTGAATGTTGGAAGTCCCTTAACCATTCCCTATTTTCTTAACTGAGAGAGACTTTCAAAGTTTAGATGGCCATATCTTACATGCCACAATCTGATTGGTGAAATGTCTGTACTTGTTGCTCCTACAAAGTGAGAATTTCTTGGGATAACTATCTCCTTCATCCTTAACGGTTTTCCATCTTTATAACTTGTCATTACTGTTTTCATGTTTTATTTGACTATGTTAATTGTAACTAAGCCATCTTCCATAATCACCATATGTCCTGCTTGTCAAATCATGACTAAAGATAACAATTTTTTCTTAAATGTTGGGACATACCATACATTTGAAATCATTCTTTCTCCAATGCCTCGTAAAAAAAAATTAACTACATCTTTGCTTGAAGGAGTATATTTTTTTATATCCGAAAGATAGATTGAATTCATATGGCATTCTTTGAAACTCCAAAATAATTCACATCGAAAATTCATGTGATGAGTTACGCCTATATCCAGAATCTATGCATCTTCATAATCACTTCTGAGAAAGCTTGAAACTTGGAAAGATGTTGATTCTGTGTTGGTGAAGACATATTCGGAACCATCAAGATCATCTTCATCATTTGAAAACTGTGCATAGTTTGGATGAAACTTGGGAATTTTCTCAATAGAAGCTCTACAATCTGCAGCATAATGGCCAAATTTGCTACATGTCCTGCAAACAATTTGACTGAAATCGTTGCCTATGCCTTGAGACTATCCTCCGCCTTGATACTGTCCTCAGCCTCTACTTTGGCCTCTGTTTTGAGTTTGTCCTTTGCTTGGAATTTTCCCTCTGCCTTGATTATATCCTCTGCTTTGATTGTTGCCTCTTCCTTGAAAATTTCTCCCGCCTGAATTGTAGCCTCTTTTGAAATTGTTTCCTCTTCTTTGATAGCGACCACAACCTTGGGCTGTTTGATTTTGACTGAAATTTTCTCTTCCTTGGTTTCTTGAACTATCAGGTGAGGAGTTACTTGAGCTGGCTTCTATGAAGAAGACATCTTCTCCAATATGTTTTTTCTTCCCAAAATTTTTATCATGTTGGGCTAACATGTTACTCAATTCATCAAATTTTATCTTCTCTAACATTCCAATGACTTGCAAAGTTTCCAAAAAATGTGCATATGATGATGGAAATCCAACAATTAAAATCGTAGTTAAGAAAATTTCATAGACATCTTAAAAACCAACATTTATGATTTCTTGCTTGATGTTTTTAAGCTGTGAAATATACTCAAGGACATCACCACCTTCAATGAATTTCTATTGAAGTAAATTTAATTGAAGATCAACCTTTTTTTATTCAGGTTGTGTATCAAAGAGATCTTTGAATGTACGTAAAGCAGTCCATGCATCTGAGGAATTTTCAATATGTATGTACATTTCATTACTAACTGAAGCCTTTATAAGAGCTAATGCCTTGTCATTTTTTACTTCCCATTTTGCAAGTGAAGTTGCATTTGTTGGCTTATTTGGCTTAATGTTTCCATCACAAATTTCATGCCACAATTCATTATATATGAGAGTGCTCTCAATTAGACGTTTCCATGTCTTATAATATTTCACTCCTTCTAGTTTATTAGATTCTGAGAACATATTAATTAACTTTGACATGGTAGTGTTGAAGTAATGCACCAAAAGAATCAACCACAACATAAAAATAAGCAACTCGTCACACGAAACATGCCATGCAAAAATGACACACGCCAGGCAAAAAATGATCTATCGGGGCTTGGCCTTGACCCTTGTATAGTCGTTCAAAAAAAAAGGACAAGAATGACTGAGCTTTGGACTTGGCTCTAGTAAATTTTTCGTTGAGTGTTTACAATGAAATTTTTGCAAGATTTGACCACTTTGACAATTCCCGTACAAAAAAAAATTTACCACCCCCCCTCCTCAAAGTAAAGGTAATTATAAAAAATTCTACTTATTCCTCCAAAAACAAAGTTCTAATTCACCTTATTTCTCCAAAAAAAATACAATTGTCTCCCTTATAACTCCAAATTTTAAAAAATATTACACTGTTCCTTGTCCCTCAAAAAAATAAAATAATAAAAATTTACATGAAATATATATCCTTTACTCCACTTATTTATCCTTCAATATTGACCTTGAAAGCCACATTGTTGTCGGCATCATTGGAAAATTAAGCAAAGGTTCGAACACATATTTGTAGGTTTCTCATCTCTTCCATAATCGCTTTATACAAGACTTCGCCAATTTAAAGAGGCTTCAGGCCCTGAATTGTCCCAGCAACTTATGCTCTACGTAATAAAAAGGAGGAATCTTCTCCTAGAACAATGAGGAGAGACGAAGCTAGGCCACATCCTTTTCCGTCTACCAACACATAGCTAAAAGTTCTGTGGGACCTTATTTCCTATTTCGAGTTCTCTTAATCTACCATGGTTGATGTCGGTCGCTTCAAATCCAAGTCACAAAAAACGCTATGAGCATCCACGACACAATAAAAATAGAATGGCAACACTTCAGAGAAGGTATGCATCCAAGAACGAATAATATCCCCCAGGATTTGGGAGCACGGTGCAGATCCCAGTAGCGATAGTAACCATGATGAGATGGAGCTTGATCACTCAATTCAATTGCATTGCACAATGCTTATTACATAATCAAGCCCATACCAAACTTTTCGAAGGAGATAACTAAACTAGTTCTAAGAAAATTTATCCAAGGAATGCTTTAAGAGATTATATTCAGCCTATCCTACGCCACCTGCTACTAAACCACATTACTCAACCATGTTTGTGAGTCTCCTATCTGGTCATTTGCAAATGACTTCAATACATTGCTGAAGTCAGCTGGGTCATGTGGTGGAAGGTATGGCAGTGGTAGAGAGAAAATTTTGCATGCAATAAAGACTGGTAGGAAAAGGACATTTGATGGAAGAGGTCGTGGCTACCATGGCCGTGGGAGAGGACATGACATAGATTTTACACCCGTGGAATTTCAGATGATAAACATTGTCTTCTCTCGTTTATTATTATTTAGAGTATATGCTTGTTCCCTGCAATGCGATGCGATGAAGATGGGGATGAAGGGGATGATAGGGTAGCTTATTTCAAAGTTCGGTGATGCACTCACACAGAGGTGGTGTTGTTCCAAAAGGAGGTTTGAAGGGTTGTGGCATAGACAGTTCTGGATTTGGTTGAAAACCTGATGGAGGACCCTCGGGACCGGACGACCATTGAAATGGTAAAAAAATTCCAGTGGCAGTGATGGAAGATGGATTAGTAGTGGTGTTTGCGTGCAACGCAGAATTTCAGATTTAACAAAATGAATAGAATAATCCATAATTCAATAATAATAAAATTTCTTTTTACTGAAAAAATAAATTTGAAAAATGTTGCATAAAAATTCAACTGATGCACAATTTTATGGAGTTTTCCATAGGCTTGTAGATTTGGAATCTCCTTCTCTCATCAGTTGTATTAGTGAAGCTCTGATACCACATTAATATAGAAGTATCCTCAGACACGTAATTTTATTGATAATGGAAAATAAATTACATAAAAATTTGTAGGAGTTTATAAACGTAAACTTCCACTAATTTGCAATTAGGAGACTAACCTATTTATAAGCTATATGTCCTAACGTAATTTAGTTATGGATTACTTGAAAAAACAACAAGTGTCCATTTACAATAAATGATCTTCTATCCAATCTACTAACTTTATTCCTATTTTAGAGCCTACGATACGACTCTATTCTAGAGTCCTATCTTTGCTAACAATATTATATTTCTAAGTGTCTCTAACATTTATTAAATATTCAATTTAATAAATATTTTAATCCTAACTTTACATTAATATATTTGTACCATCTAACACGATTGGGGGTTTTGATTGCCCTCATATTGGAAGAGAACTAATATCATCTATATCATACTAATATGATATGATTTAAATGTGCATCTAATTTTATTCGAAAAAGATCCCAAAAAACAGCGCATAGTGACATAAATTTTACTCCTCTGGCCAAAGTGACTACATGTATTATGCATTATTTAAATTTTAGACAACATCGTTAAGCACCCAGTTAATGTAGTTGCTCACAACAATCTGAGTAAACTTTTATGACACGTTCCCTAGGAATAATCAAACAAAATCGCCTAATTGTGACATGTGCAGGTGGACAAAGCATACATATGCCAACCAATGTTATTGGAGAATGTACAATTAAATTGCATGCATTAAGGATAGTTCCAGTCAAACAAATAAAGTGGGAACCTTTCTTTCTACCTAGTTTATTCAAATGGGACTGAACATCGACATTCCTTAAGAGAGTCACATTTGTCAAGGTAAACCATCCCTTGTTCAGCCAAAATTAAAATTTTATACTATGTTGGGGTTTAAGTAGAGCATTTTTCGATTCCTAGCGGCATACGCACAGCTGAGGTTTGTTGGATAATCTAATTCCAACCACTTTCTAGGTGTCCAAAACTTCCATCCAAGTGTTCCAGTTCAGTGTCACTTAGTCCAATTTTAGTTGAGTCTCATTAGAGTCATTTAATGTTGATGTATCCAATGTAATCTTATGTAATTGATTCCTAATATTGAGAAGATCAATCATGTACTCCACTTCTTTTGAGTTTTCAATACTTGTCATGGTATCAAAACTTACCCTCTGTAAGATTTCTTGAGAGAAAGAGAGATTGAAACTAGTTTGCGTAAGACTCGGTGAGAGAGCAATAGTAGTTTTAAGAAGTTTGAAGATACGTCCTACCTGAAAGCACCAATGAGAAAGCCATTTCAAGAAGAAGGTCGGGCTTTGTTTTTTTTTTCTTAATTGAAGTGCCTGAAGAGTAACACACCCCATCAGTTCAGAAGATGCGTTATTAATTCACTCCAGAATTTCAGAAGAATCGTTAAGAATTAATCATTACAAATGTAAGGTATAACAACAAAAATTCTCCTATAAAAAAACTATTTTTGCTTACGGCTAAGGAACACTAGCACAACTAGGGCTAAATAAAGGAAAGTAGTATTTGGTATATAATTTTTTGACTAGGATTTTCAGGTGGTTTTGAATATATTGGGTATCCTTGTGTGTTCATTGTTTAATTAATATATTACTACATGGCTTAAAAATTCTAGAAATCCAAATTGTAATTGAAAGAAGGTGAACACTCAATTCCACACTTACAATATTGATTATACCATGTTATGATTTCAACTTCTTGCTTTGTCTATTAGTGGGTTTCCATCATGGTTAGTAACATAGATGGATTGTGTTCCTTTAAAAGCATTCTATGTTGTATATTTTAAAATGCATACACAGACACCTTGCCCCTTTATTCGTTATGGATTGCATAACAAGTTGTATGAAACATAGAAAGGGAATATAAGCCTAGAAGATATGAACAGAATGGAGAATCCTCCAAATAGAATGAATCAAATGATCTAACAACAACAAAAAAGTTTAGTAGATGAAGAAATTCACTATTTTTAATATTTTCCATCAAAGCAAGCTATGTAGATCTCAATTATTCACCCAACCACCTAAAATTATAAAAAATAGCATCTAAAGAGTCTTCCACTATTAGATTCCTAATTTTCTCTTTATCTTTTCAAATACCATAAGCTAAAGTGATGGTCATATATCACTATGAAAAAAATATGATTATGTCATTTCCATTTCCAAATTTAAATTTTCTCATAGTTGGAACAACTATCCATATGAGAGAAAAAAATTTCAATAAAAAATATAGCTTTTTGGAGAAACAATATTGTGAAAGTAATGAACCAATGTCTAAAATAGAATGAAGTAGATTTGGAATTTCTTCTCTTTCAAATATGACAAATAAAGTATGAGTCATTATAAGTCGAAAATAGAAATACTTATTTTCAATACGATATTTTTAACTTAGGAAGTGATGGAGTCGAAAAATGATTCTACTAAATAGACTTCCTTCCTTAATATTGACTTTAATTATGCTTATAATGGGATGAAATAAACATGTATCATGAACATGTTTACACTATAATAGACAGTCAATTTTGTTGCTTTATTTTTTTCCATATTGATATCTTCTATATCAATTTTGTTGGTTTTTTAAAAGGTGTTTTACTGCAACCATTTTATTGTGGGTAGATTGGCCCCACTTATAATTCCATTGTCTCCATGTCTGAATAAAAACAAAAAGATCTTGTACACTGAATCCAAAATTATGAAAACTATGATTGTCAATGATAACTTTTATGGTTACAAACATCTTATCGAAAGAGTATATTTCTCGTGATGAATACGAATACTACTTTTCTTGTAATAGAATCGGCTGTGAATTTTACTCTTCGGGATTCTTTATCATTCCTACTGAAAATTTTAACACACATCCCCGAATTTCTGAACAAAATTTCCCTCTTCCCTCTTTCTCACACTCATAAGTGAATTTGTAATAGGGATGCTTAAGTGATTATTGGAGAAACTAATAGAGATAAGCGTAAATTCGTTGATATTGTTGGGAACCAATTCAAATATCTCATTCTTTGAAAGATTCAGATATCCCAAAGTATTAATAATGGCTCTATCCAAATAGCTTCTCGGAAAAATTATAATGGTTAAGTATTTGGAGGAGTTGATTTCATTTAGAACGGATCCCTCCAAAGTATTTTCCCTACAATACATTCAACATAATCAACCTTCTCATTTACTTTGGTTATTGACCTATAAACTTATTGTGATGCACTTAAAAAATATGGACATTAGGTAGACCCCAGATTCCTTCAGAATTCTACCATTGAGAGTGTTGCTATCGACTCAGAAGCATTAATCTTTGGCAAGTTTTGCTAATAACGGTTTAGATTATCGGTGTGAACATGGAGTGGACGGTAGAGTTGAGGCAAGTGCGATATTTATTATATTTATATTAGATGTTTATATTATCCATTGGAAAAGCCCATATGAGAGAGGCATTTGTCCAGTGAAGTAGTTTTCGAGAACAAGCATTCCAGGTGTCTTCCTTCGTAAATGTCTACAATGTCTAGCATTGAACCATTTAGCCGATTTTTTTACATATCTAGCATGTTTTGAATTCACATAGCCAAGCCAATGAGATGACACATTGAGAACACTTCTCACAAATTTTTAAATTTTCACTAAATATAAAATCAATGCGAAGAACACACATCACAAACACATTGCAATATAGAAATAATACAGGGCATGTGCATGAAGGTTGCAAAGCTATTATTGGAATTTCAATGGGTTGAGAGTTCCATTTCTTGCTATATTATTTTGGCATTCCACATTCTCAAGCTCTTACAATAATGTAAATAGTAAATACTTAGATACCACCATTGAGATGATCATCATATTGTTTTTTCATCAACAAGAAAAAATGATTAGTGGTTTATGCAGAGGAAGTACCCCTATACTCGAGTGAATATATGAATTTTTTTGAGGATTCTTATTTTTAGCAGGAGGAATTTCCCTTTGTAGAGATGAGGAATTTGCATCAATTTTCCCATATAAAGTTATATCATTTTGTTTCTCAAGTAAATCCACCCAGCTTATTGGTAGTCTCACCCTGAGCGCATATAGGATAATTATACGATGGGAACTCTACCAATTAATCTAACCCTATAATCTCGTATACTTATATGATTTCTCGTATATCCATAGATTATCACACAATCATTGCCGTGAGGTTTAATGGGTCCTACTAGCAAAAATCTTGTCCAGTTGGGGGTTTTGATTGTCCTCAGATTGAAAGAGAATGGATATCTTTTGTATCATACTAATATGATATAATTTGAATACACATATGATTGGATTCTGAAAAAGTGCCCAAAAAACCGTGTTGATCCAAATAATTTTTATTCAGGAAAGGTGACTACATTGATTATGCATTATTTAAATTTTATACAATATCGTTAAGCACCAAGATAATGCAACTACTCACAACAATCTCAGTAAACTTTTATGCCATGTTCCCTAGGAATAATCCAACCAAATTTCCTAATTGTGACATGTGCAGGTGGACAAACCGTACATATGCCCATCAAAATTACATGCATTAAGTATAGTTCCTGTTGAGAAAATATAGTGGAAGCCTTTCTTTCTACCTAGTTTATTCAAATGGGACTGAACATGGACATTCCTTAATAGTGTCATATTTGTAAAGGTAAAGCATCCTTGGTTCGGTTGAAATTAAAAGTTTAGACTATGATGGAGTTTAATTAGAGTCTATTTCGATGTCTAATGACATATGAGAAACTGTGGCTTGTTGGAGAATCTAATTCCAACAACCTGGTAGGTGTCGAAACCTTCCATCAAAGTGTCCCAGTTGAGTTTCACTTAGTCCAGTTTTTTTTTAGTCTCACTAGAATCATTTAATGTTGATGTCTCCAATGTAATCTTATTTAATTGATTCCTAATATTGAAAAGAGAAATACTCTACGACACTTCTTTTTTGTTTTCAATTCTTGTCAATGTCTCAGAGCGTAGCCTATGTAAGGCTTCTTGAGAGAAACAGAGATAATAATGGTAGCTATTTAACATTCATAAAACATTCTTGACAGTACACACAAATGAATAATTATTTTATGAAATATTTTAAAATATTCTTAATAATATACAGAGTTCTAATAATGTTATTAGTATGACTGAGTATCTACATACATGTATAAGATGTATAAGAACTATGAGATAAAGCATGATAAGCCATAATAATTATTAAGTGAATAGTAACATGATAAAGCATAATAATTTTTGAGTGAATAGTAGCTACTTAACTTCCATAAAATATTTTAAAATATTCATAATATTTATATAATAAAATTATATTATATAATTGAATTATATTTTTTCCTTATGATTTTCTAAGTATTGTATTAAAATAATGTTATGAGTTAGACTATTTTGAGCATGTGAAATTACAATTTTTACGATCCGTGCAGGAAAAGATATCTAGTCTATCAAATATTGAGAATATAGAAATTATAAACAAGTTGAATATTGAAATTTTAATTTCATACATATTGAGTATCAAACGGCAACACTAATTTTTGTTCAAGTTTTAAACGAATTGGTTTTTCCAGCAGAGCAATGAAAGGTTAATAACTGGGATGGCTCGTAATGCTGGATAAACCATCGACATCCATGAAGAAACAACTTCCCATATTTACAATAGCTCAATTTCTAAGAATTTAACCACCAGTAACCCCACCAATGTAAAGTGCTTCACCCGTATTTATATTTTGCTACTAGTCTGAAACAACTTTCCATAGCTCAATTTCTCAGACTTTAACCACCAGTAATCCCAACAACGTAAAGTGCTTCATCTGTATTTCTATTTCGCTACTACTTTGGAATTTTAATTTATTTGGGCCCAACCAATGGCAAGCCCTCCAAAAATTCTCAAAGACCGAGGCGTAGCCCAGGGCGATGACGGGTTTTGAGATAGTTTTCACCCTGCCATTGATGCGCCTCGGCTTCACCTCACAAGCTACGTCATTGCCCCAAGCGCAAAGATACGGAAGAATCATTCGCTACTCCAATTTATACTCTTCTTTGTATTCCTTTTTCTGAATTGTGAAATGAGGGAAAATGTTACTATATTTTTGAAATGGTAAAAGAGAGTTTAAGTTTTTTTTGAATAAGATTATAGAATGTTTAGGAGTTTTTGTTTTATTATATATAAATAATTAATTAAGAATTCATGTATTTAAATGTTATTATATTTTTGAAATGGTAAATGAGAGTTTACGTTTTTTTTGAATAAGATTATAGAATGTTTAGGAGTTTTTGTTTTATTATATATAAATAATTAATTAAGAATTCATGTATTTACATTTAAGGAGAACACATGGTAGTCATGTTTCTTTCTTTTAATAATAAAGCAATATATAAATGTTAGTTATGTTAAATTTTTCAAGAAATAACATTTTAGTTAGTTAATCATAAATAGATGTATGGTGGGAGGAGAAATCAATTAAGAGGCAATTATGTGTGTTTGTTATGTATTTAGATATTATGGTGAGTAATTAGAACTACTCAATCAAAGAGTAAAACAAATTGGGTGAGATGATATTGCTATGCTAGATTGCAGAAAAGTTGAAGAAGATGTCGTTTTCGTGCATATGTGCATATGTACTATAGTTGATGGTCATTTGAGTTGCTCCATTTTAAATGACACACAAGTCCACAAGCTTTTAACACATTCATGTTACTTGAAAACATCTAATGATAATGCCTTGATACATCAAGTTTGAATTCACATTAAACTTCCCTCCAACTAAAATTCACTTAATACTTGTTTTAGTTGTTTCTCTTCTATTTTAATCTAATATAATATTCTTAACTCTTTCATGGAAGATGAAACCCAAGAACCTTGAACTAGTCATAATGCCACAAAGAAACAAACCTACATCATTTTAAAGCAATCATCTTCTAATACTTTAAATATAAATAACGTGATTTATAGTGAAAATATGAATCTTTCTCCACTTAAATCCAAGTGTCAATGGTCAAGTTATAAAAGAATATTATCATTTCATAAATGTATAATAAACTATATCAATCATTACGTCCTTTTGTTAAGGCATTTTCTGATGTTCAATCTTAATGTATATTAACTAGAAACCCATTTTGGTGGAAAGGATAGGATAGAAAATAAGGGTGTGTTAAAATGTGATAGGTATTATGTGGATTCAAAATCTATTACACTATGTTAATGGGATGGGGAAAAAATGATAATGTGAAATGGCCTCATATGATGCATTGACTAACTCTATTTGAGGAGAAGTAAAATTTTTAACTGCAAATATTGATGTATTAAACTATAAACCAAATCTATAAAATAAAAAAATATTATGGCACACAAATAAAACTCTACCTTAAATAACACAATGGAAAAAGAAATATAGTGCATGACTGAAACTCTACTTTGAGATACTATAATTGAAAATTAGTTTGTGCAATGTTGGAATGGTGCAAAAACAAATATCTCAATGAATCATAAAATGATTGCACAAGTATATAAAATTTTGAAAATAAAAATTGATGTTTTTTGTAACAATAGAGACCATTCGCCACACCACTATTTGTGTGTTATATACTTTATACATTGAGTCATATGTGCCCTTGATTGGAAAACAAAGTATTCCAACTCATAGTATATTTTTACATCCCCTAAATTTCCTTATTGTGAATAAAGGAAATGATTCAAATTCCCTCTAGCATAGGTAACAAAAAAAGATTTGGAGGCAAGAATTTTAGTTGCATCCACTCTAAACCTCGAGGCTTATATGAAAGTCAAGAGACAAATAACGTAATTTGCAAGGTTTCAAATATGGGTTTAGTTTCTTTAGTGAGGAGGGGTATCACTGACCAAACAAACAATATTCCAAGAATGTTCAATCATTATGATTTTACCTTTCTGTGCATCATCCAAACTAGGGTAGTGAATCCCTTTGTGTATCGAAGTTATAAAGTTATAATAGAGTTCCTAATGAGGGTCTATTTTTAAAAGGATAAGGGGTTACCATTTTTAATTCAAAAATAACATGAGAGCAATGTCCGCACAACATTTAGAGATAAAGAAATACTTAGTCTTAAAATATTATTAACAAATTATGAAAAACATAGAGTTAAAACCTACATCAATAATTTATTACATAGTTAACCACTGCCCCCAGAAAAGGAATATAAACTTGCAATATAGGAATAATTTAAATTATATTCACAATCATTGCAAATGTAAGGTGTACCAACAAAAATTATCCTATACAAAAAGTATTTTGGTTTACCGCTAAGGAACACTAGCACAATTAGGGCTAAATAAAGGAAAGTAGTATTGGGTATATGATTTTTTGACTAGGGATTTTCAAGTGGCTGTGAGGGAGTGAATATATTGGGTATCCTTGTGTGTTCATTTTTTAATGAATATTTTACTAAATGGATTAAAAAAATACTATAAATCCAAGTTTTAATTGTGAGTTGGAGAACACCGAATTCCATACTTAAAATATTGATTATACCATGGTATCATTTCAGCTTCTTGTTCTCTTTATTAGTGGGTTTTCATCATGGTCACTATCTATCACCTCAACCACCACCCATGAAATGGATGGATTTGGTTCCTTTAAAAGCACACTATGTTGTATATTGTCAAATCCACATACACACCTTGCCCCTATATTTGTTATGGATTTCATAACAAGTTGTATGAAACATAGAAAGGGAATATAAGCCTAGGAGACATGAGCATAATGGAAAATCCTCAAATTAGAATTAATCAAATGATGTACAAACAACACAAAATTTTAGTAGATGAATAAATTCATTAATTTTTTCTTTCCCATCTATGTAAGCTAAGTGGATATCAATTATACACCCAACCACCTCAAATTATAAAAATTATCATCTAAATAGTCTTCCACTCTTAGATGCATAAATTTATCTTATCATTTCAAATCCAATGGTAATATATCATTGAGAAACAAGTATGATGCTCTCATTTCCATTTCCAAATTTTAATTTTCTCATAGATTGAACAACTATCCAAATGAGAGAAGAATTTTTCAATAAAAAATATCACCTTTGGAGAAACAAAATTTTGAAAGTAATGAACCAGTGCCAGAACTAGAAGGAAATAGATTTGGAAATTTCTTCTCTTGAAAATCTCAAAAATAAATAACGTATGAGTCATTATAAGGCCAAAATAGAGAGAGTTATTTTCAATACAATATTTTTTAACCTAGAAAGTGACAGTGTAGGAAAACGATTCTACTAAATGGACTTCCTTCCTAAATATTGACTTTAACGATGCATATAATGGGATTAAATAAAAATTTATCATGAATATGTTTACATTATTTATTGACATGGTCAAACTTTTTTACTTTATTTTTTGTCCATATCTTCTATATCCATTTTGTTGTTTTTTTAAGAGGGTTTTTACTGCAATCATTTCATTTTGGGTAGATTGGACACACTTATAATTACATTGTCTCCATATTTGAATAAAAATGAAAATATATTTTACATTGAATCCAAAATTAAAAAAATATGATTGTCAATGATAATTTTTATGATGACAAACTTCCTATCGAAAGATTATCTTTTCGTGATAAATATGAATACTACTTCGCTTCTAATAGAATCGACTGTGAATTTCTTTCTTCGAGATTTGTTATGAGCATAAGAAGAAGCCGAAATATCTCAAATTTTATCATTCCTACTGAAAATATTAACACAAATCCCTAAATTTCCTAAAAATATTTCCCTCTTTCTCACATTGATAAGTGAGTTTGGAATAGGGATGCTTAAGTGTTTGTTGGAGAAATTAATAGAGATCAGAGTAAATTTGCTGATATTGTTGGGAACGAAATCAAAGATCTCATTATTTGAAATATTAAAACAATTCAACAGATCCCAAAATGTTCAATATGCCTCGATCCAAATGGTTTCTCGGAAAAATTATAATGGTTAAGTATTTGTAGGAGTTGATTTTGTTTAGAATGGATCCCTCCAAAGTATTTTCCATGCAATGCGCTCAATAGAATCAACCTTTTTATTTCCTTTTGTAATTGACCTATAAACTTATTTCTATGCACTTCAACAATATGGAAAGTAGGTAGACTCCATATTCCTTTAGCATTCTACAGCTGAGATTGTTTCTATCGACTTTGAAGCGTTAAGCTTTGGCAAGTGTTGCTAATAACAGTTTAGATTATTGGTGTGAACATGCAGTGGCAGGTATAGTTGAGCCAAGTGTGATGTTTATTATGTTTATGTTAGTTGTTTAGATTCCATTAGCAAATACCATATGAGGGAGGAATTTATCTAGTGAAACATTTTTCGAAAACAAGTATTCTAGGTGTCCTCCCTCATAGATGTCTAGCATGTCTAGCATTGAACCATTAGTCGATTTTGATACATGTCTAGCATGTTTCACATTCACATATTCAAGATAGTGAGATGACACACTGAGAACACTTCTCACAAATTTTTAACTTTTCACTAAATATAAAATCAATGGTAAGAACACACGGCACTCACACATTTCAATATAGACATAATAGATGGCATGTGCATGAGGGTTGCAAAGCTATTCTTGGAATCTCAAGGGGTTGATAGTTCCATTTCTTGATATATTTTATATTCCACTTGCTATATTATTTTGGCCTTGCACATTCTCAAGCTCTTACAATCATGTAAATAGCAAATACTTAGATCCCACCATTGGAATGATCATCACATTGTTTTTTCTTTAACAGGAAAAAAAGATTACGGTTTTTTGCAGAGTAAGTGCCCCTAGACTCGAGTGCATATATGAATTCTTTGAGGAATATTATTTTCAGTCGGATGAATTTCCCTCTGTAGAGATGAGGAATTTCCATCAATTTTCCTATATAGAGTTATATTATATTGTTTCTCAAGTAGATCTGCCTAGCTTATTGGTATTCTCACCCCAAGGGCATATAGGAGAGTCATATGATGCCAACTCTACCAATTAAGCTAACCCTATAATTTCATATAGTTATATGGTTTCTCATATATACATATATTATTATGCAGTCATTTCCATGAGGCATAATGGTCCCCACAAGCATAAACATTCTTCAGCTGGGGATTTTGATTTCTGTCATATTGGAAGAGAACTGATATCATATGTATCATACTAATATAATATCATTTGAATATGAATATGATTAGATTCTGAAAAAGTTCCCAAAAAACAACTCAGAGCCACATAAAGTTTATTCATCTGCCCAATGTGACTACATTGATTATGCATTACTTAATTTTTAGACAATATCTTTAAACACCCACTTAATGCAGCTAGTCACAACAATCTCAGCAAAAATTTATGCCATGTTCACTATGAATAAACCAACCAAATTTCCTAATTGTGAAATGTGCAGGTGGACAAAGCATACATATGCCAACCAATACTGTTGGGGAAAGTATAATTAAATTGCATGCATTAAGTATATTTTGAGTCGAACAGATATAGTGGAAGCCTTTTTTTCTACGTAGTTTATTCAAATGGGACTAAACATGTAAATTCCTTAACATTGTAACATTTTTCAACGTAAAACATCGTTGGTTTAGTCGAAATTAAAAGTTTAGACTATGTTGGGGTTTAATTAGAGCTTATTTCGATGCCTAGCAGCATATGTGCAGCTATGTTTTCTTGGAGAATCTAATTCCAACCAGCTAAAGTAGCAACCCCAATATTTAACATGAAACTAATTATATGAGTTATGGAATTAATAATAAACACAGAAAATATTAACACACCAACATAGAAATCTCATAAACAAGAGCAAAGATGACTTACTTGTAAGGGAAATATTTCTTACTTGAGACTCCGAAGTTGAACACTATTTTAATTCCGCTAACCACAACAAAGTTTTAGGGACAACTCTCCATCCAACTGTATGCTCAGATGCAGATAATATTTATACAGATAGCCACCCCCAAGCCCTCAATCACGGTACTACTGCTAGGGAATCCTTTCCCTCACATTACCTTTCTCGGAATAGAATAGATGTAGGATTGATGATGTTACACAGTAATTTGTCACCGTCCTTACCATTCCCCGTCCCGCACAATGGAGGACCCATTATGTGACCTGTGAACACTGTCATGCCTTGAAAACATCATCAATGCATCCCTCTGAGTATGAGCTTCATTTCCCCTTGAGACATCTCCTTGCAAAATCCATGAAAAACGGCTCTTTTTGCATTGGCGCGGGTAGACAGTTCAGTACTCGCGCCACTCAGGGAAATCCTGTAAAGAGGTCGCGCCACTTGGCGCTCTGTCATAGAGCAGCAATCGCGCCACCCATTTTAGGGACTGTTTTTTTTATATGGATGGCGGAAGTTGAGTTCAAACAAACTCACAACCACTGCCTATCTTGAGTTGGGAGGTTTGGCTACGGGAGTTCTATGGAAGGGAAGTAGTTTTTCCACCTTCTATGGAACCTTCCTTGTTGATAGGGCCAATCCCATAATAATAGGGATCCCAACTCCCTCCTTCCCCATCTATAAAAGCTTGCTCAGATCCATGGCAAGCTAGTCTTGAAGTGCTGAAGCTTTGCATCTCCCTATTCCCAAGTGCCTTTGTGCTGTAAAGAATCCTTTCTTTCCCTTAAGGCCCATTAAAGCGAGGAGACCATTGTTACGAGACTCTGGAGAGGTTTCCCTTTCCTTGGCGAGCTTTGCGAGACGTGGACGACCGGAGACCCGTTCGAAGGAAGCTGCGACGTCGGAACTTGGTTGTAACTTCTATTCGTTTATCATTTTAATAGATGACTATGATTATGGTTCCACTCCTTTTTCCATCATGTTAATGCGAGTAATATCTTTTTTGACCGATGTTTAGTTACGTATGCTGGTTCCTATGCTTGTATCTGTTCGTTTCTTCTGTGTGCAGGTGTTCATCCGCGGGGATCGTGGAAGGATTGTGATCTGCCAGGGCTGAAGGACGGGGACATCTCTTCTTCAGATCTAGCGTTGGAATCCGGGTAGGCTCTTATCCCAAGTCTTTCATTCGTAACTAGGAGCTTGCGTCATAGCATTGTTTGTTTGTTGCTAGACCCCTGCTGGGCTAGTAGGGATCGCCTCTGTCCGCAGAGGGGATTTACCTCCTCAACAAATTGGCGACTCCTTTGGGGAACTATTTACGAAAAGGGACCTGTGGAGTTTTCTTTTCCGCTGTCTTTTCAAACTCTCTAAACATGAAAAGACGCCGAGTTCTTCCTTTGTCGGACTCGTTAAACCCTGATGACATTGGATTCCGTCGAAATGACGTTCTCCGAGTTTCTCCTTCCTAGGACTCGTTAAATGCACTAGGATGGATTCGCCCGAAGGGCGGACTTATATCACAAGCATATGCTATCCCCTTCAAGCTTGTTATCAAAAATAATTGGGGTACTCGCCAGAAATGGTGGGGGAAAAATGGAACCATTGTCGTTGTCGTCGGCAGTATGTCGCTCTTGAACATGGCACTTGTCTGCATTCGTGTCGGGTTGGGGACATCTCATCTCGTTGCTTCACTTTGCTTCCATGGGTTTGGGTAATCTCTTTTGACCTCTCATCTGTTCACTGCCACGTCGCCATGACCTTTGATCTGTTGATGTCAAATACTGCCAAGTCCATTGCCGTGCCGTTTATATGTTCAAGAGAAGTTGGCCTCTGCGAATATCAACCTCCCTCTGTTTCTCATATGATCCTAATTCACAACAAAACATTATGTTCCTCTGTCTCGTGTCGATGATGTGGGAATCATTATGGCCCACCTTCGATCAAGATCACTTTCTGTCGACTTCAACTCATTATCCAGGAAGTTGGTCTAGAGACTCCTGATGGTACCTTGGAGCCTGCATGCCTTAATGGCAGGTTCGTCGCATTCGACGAGAGGTTTCCATTATTGGCCTCCGATCGGATGATTCTGCGGGTGTTCGACGTCAGCTCATTTATTCACACGCCGTAGATTGTACCTGTAGTACCTTGAGAACCATCGTCATTATTGGTGGTTTCTCTCGCGTCTGTTAACGGCTTTCATCATTGGCTGGTAATCAGACGATGTTCTTGCATGTTCAACATCAGCTCACACATTCGCATGCTAGAACTTGTACTTGTTTGGGTCGAGATGGAGCGCAAGACCCTGGATTGTGTCTGTTGTAATCCAGGCTACGATTGTGGATTATTGTCATTATGTACATGACTCAATGATTGGATGGCTGCGACCATACCTGAGTCTATTTGTTTGATCTTAGTTGGATGGCTGCGCCCATACCCTAGATCCGGATTATAGCATACTCTGTTCGGATGGCTGCGTCCATACCATATATATGCATCATGTACTTGAGATATCAGTTGTATCTTTCTGTGCAGGTTTTCCGACGGCGGGCCTTCAATTGGACATGTTCTCGTAAAGCATTTCACCCCTCTCTCTCTCGGGCCTCATGCTTTAGGGGGCATCTGTTACACAGTAATTTGTCACCGTCCCTACCATTCCCCGTCCCGCACAATGGAGGACCCATAATGTGACCTGTGAACACTGTCATGCACTGAAAACATCATCATTGCATCCCTCTAAGTATGAGCTTCATTTCCCCTTGAGACATCTCCTTGCAAAATCCATGAAAAACAGCTCTTTTTGCATTGGCGCGGGTAGACAGTTCAGTACTCGCGCCACTCAGGGAAATCCTGTAAAGAGGTCGCGCCACTTGGCACTCTGTCATAGAGCAGCAATCGCGCCACCCATTTTAGGGACTTTTTTTTATATATGGATGGCGGAAGTTGAGTTCAAACAAACTCACAACCACTGCCTATCTTGAGTTGGGAGGTTTGGCTACGGGAGTTCTATGGAAGGGAAGTAGTTTTGCCACCTTCTATGGAACCTTCCTTTTTGATAGGGCCAATCCCATAATAATAGGGATCCCAACTCCCTCCTTCCCCATCTATAAAAGCTTGCTCAGATCCATGGCAAGCTAGTCTTGAAGTGCTGAAGCTTTGCGTCTCCCTATTCCCAAGTGCCTTTGTGCTGTAAAGAATCCCTTCTTTCCCTGAAGGCCCATTCAAGCAAGGAGACCATTGTTACGAGACTCTGGAGAGGTTTCCCTTTCCTTGGCGAGCTTTGCGAGACGTGGACAACCGGGGACCCGTTCGAAGGAAGCTGCGACGTCAGAACTTGGTTGTAACTTCTATTCGTTTATCACTTTAATAGATGACTATGATTATGGTTCCACTCCTTTTTCTATCATGTTAATGCGAGTCATATCTTTTCTGACCGATGTTTAGTTACGTATGCTGGTTCCTATGCATGTATCTGTTCGTTTCTTCTGTGTGCAGGTGTTCATCCACGGAGATCGTGGAAGGATTGTGATCTGCCAAGGCTGAAGGACGGGGACATCTTCTTCTTCGGATCTAGCGTTGGAATCCAGGTAGGCTCTTATCCCAAGTCTTTCATTTCGTAACTAGGAGCTTGCGTCATAGCATTGTTTGTTTGTTGCTAGACCCCTGTTGGGCTAGTAGGGATCGCCTCTGTCCGCAGAGGGGATTTACCTCCTCAACAGATGACTAAATCTCATCTTCCTATGTTATGAAACCAAATCCAAAAATAGAGGAAAAAAGAGATCAGCGCCTTATAAATAATCCACTTTGAGGGGGCAACCTCCTTTACATTACATAAATGAAAAATTCTTTGATGATACAAATGCCAAAACCTCATTTATATATATAGGAGTCTATGGAGTCGCAATATAATCCTAGTCTACCTAACAATAATAATGTAAGGGCACAATAATTATAATACGGGAGCTACAAGGGTACAAGAATAACAATAATGGACCTACACTAACAACAATAATGGAATACACTAGTATTATAGGAGCCTAACATGCCCCTCTCCTTCAAACAAGTGTTTCCCTCAACGCTTGATTATTTCTCGACGCTTTTGTATAAAATTCGCATCCTCCCATGTGGAATCTTCAACGGGTAGGTTCTTCCACTTGTTGGGATACTCGTAAATTGACCGATTTCACTCACATACAACTACCCATCAGGTCAGGAGGTGCATTATGTGGTTCACTCTTGTGCTATTTTCATTTTCATATGTGATCCAATTATGATACAATAACTCCAATTGCTATAATGTGATGGATCACAGAGTGGTAGTTGTTGAGTTCTTGTTTTTGTTTATTCTTTAGAACTTCTTTCACTGCAATGTTCACCTTCCTGTTGTTTCATTTGATTTTTCACCAAAGTTAGTTTATCCTTTAAGAGTTGGAGAAGTTGTTGTTGATGATCGATGTGATCTTCCACTAATTTATCATTCATATTAGATTTCATTTAATCCTTCAAACAGTCCAACTTAGCGTCCATTTTTGCTTTTAAAACATATATGTCATCTTTTATTTCTCTTTGTAAGATCAAAATTTTTGCCCTTGGTACCGTTTGACATCTCATGCTACAATTATTGCTCTTCATGCGTCATAGTATAGCATGCAGAGGACTTAATGGGTGTGGAATTATTTTTGGGAGGCATTATAGAACCTAATACTGATAAAAATGCTTCAATATGCCCCTGGCATAACTTCAAACTACTTTTCAAACAAACATTATGCAATTAAAAAAAAAAAAATATACACCTTTTTCTTTCATTTCAGGAGGTCGATATTAAACCTAAATTATCTCTATGATTTGGATCTTCAATACTTGAAATTCATTTTTGCAGTAGCCCTCTGAATATTCTTTCCAATGCCACATGTTTGACCTAATTTGGATTCTTCATGGAAAATTTATACTCAATCTCCCACAATGACCTAATTATTGAATCGCTTAGTAGAGCGAACTTTGACAGTGTGCCACATGTTAATGTTTCCTCCTTCAACTCTCAAATTGATACAAAGGAAACTATATTCCGTTTAATTTTGGACACTTTTTAAATAATTCAAATTCGATGCTCTGAGAGATAGTTATGATGATTTTCCCACGGTCACCTCTTTGAGATGAAATTAAGGAGCCTGAAAAAACCCTAACTTCCAAAGATCATATCTCTGAAAATATTGCGAACCAAGATCTGAAATTTTTACATGACGTTTCTTGCAATTTTGGCTTCGCTCTATAAACATTTCATCTTATAAACCTTTGTAGAAAAAAAGTTATAGTAAAAATTCCACGATGACATTTTTAAGTGAAATTCGGGAGCCTTAAAAAAACCTAACTTCCACACATCATATCTCCATAAATATTGTGAACCAAGATCTGAAATTTTTACATGACATTCCTCATCATTTCAGCCTCAATCGGTAGGAAGTTCAGCTTTTGAACCATCGTAGAAAAAAATGTTATAGTGAAAATTCCTTCATGACCTATTAGGAGTAGCAAAACCTTAGAATCCAATGCTCTGATCCCAAATGTTATGAAACCAACTCCAAAAATGGAATAAAAGAGATATAAACGCCTTATAAATAATACGCTTTGAGGGGAAACCTCCTTTAAATTACATAAATGAACAATTCTTTGATGATACAAATTACATAAACTCTTTTTTATATATAGGAGTTTATGGGGTCACAATATAACCCTAGCCAACCTAACAATAATAATGTAAGGGCACAATAATAACAATATGGGGGATACAGGGTTTCAACAATAACAATAAAGGGGCTACAATAACAACAATATGGGGATAGACTAGTATTATAGGGACCTAACATTCTCAATGTCTATTAAATAGACCAAACAATGGAGAGGGAACCATATGCACACATTCACTTTGTCAACATGCAACTTTTTTTTTTTTTTTTAAGTTTTACTAATTTAACTCTTTATTATTTTATTCCTTTTTAATTTTTCTTAACTTTATTTTTTTTTTTTAGTTTTCTTAGTTTAAATACTTCTTAATTTATTCATTTTTACTTTTTTTGAGTTCACTTATTAATTTAAGATTTAGAACTCCAGTTTATTATTTATTATATTATTTATAACTCTAGTTTATTATTTACTATTTTATTTATTATTATTATTATTATTCTCCTTATTATTTATTCCGTGTTTAATTTTATTGACTTATTATTTATTTACTATTTACCTAATTATATTATATTATATTATTTATTATTTATTATTTTTATTTGTTATTAGGGGACATTACATACTCCCCTCCTTAAGGAACTTTGTCCGTAAGTTAAGTTAAGAATTTTATTTATCTAGTTAGTTATTACTTCATGTTTTCCCAACACCCTCTCCTAAACTAGTATAACCAATAGACATCGAAAGTTTCCACAAAAACTAGGAAATCTCAAGGAATCTCTGTCATTTTTCCCACTTTCAGAACTATTCATAAGCTTCATCGTTCTGTACCATAGCCCAAGGCTATACCCAAGGCTAGTGCCCAACTCAGACCTCATCTGCTCTAGGCATACATCTTTTCCTAGTACTCAATGAATATGGGCATATCACAAGGTTGAACCACTCCCCCTGCACTCACTAAGGTGAACAGACTGAGCCATCGAAGTCCTTACACCCCTTCCAGACTTTGGCATCCCAATTCAATACCAGGCACTTGGCCTACAATATCAATTCCTTGGCCTACCTCAAGATGGTCCCACAACCCCTCAAGAGCTATCCATCAAGAGGTATACAAGGAAAAGGAACCATTGGCATATGTACTTTTGATTGAGTATGTTCCCAACCCATATGGTGTTACATATTCTCCCTCGTAGGTATGGGATCCCATGATATCATCAAATAATCTGGCCCTCTCAGTCGATTTATGGAGTTCTTTTCAATCACAACATCTCAACATATATCCAATGCATTAGTTATAATGATAACATCATAGAAAATAATCAACATGCCAATTCTTGCATGTCATCATGATAACATAACATCATTGTTAATCACCACATTATGGATTGTAAATAAATGCATTCTCATGCATATCACAAAATCTGTATGATATTACCACATAAAATACCATCATAAGTTATAACATCAACATATCAACATCAAATACATATCATGACATCACATAATAAAATAACCACATGTCAATATAACCTTCAATCTTAACATCATAATCCCTTTTCATATCATATTTGTCATGAGCATTCACCATCATTATCGTAAGAACTAAATAAATAAGAACCACATGTGCCTCATTATCCTCATACCATAATATCATGAAAACTCAATCATAGTGTATTATTTATATGTATCAAAAATTTTATCAATAAGACATGATTTTTAGACACTCCACAATGGTATCTATCTAATTTATGCAATCCTATCTAGTTCACTATACCATTTGATCGAATAGATAAGTAAAATCACTAAAAATAGCATTTTCATATTCCTAGGTAGTTGACCCTATGCTATATTGGTTCTTTTAGGTTAAGTTTATCTCCTTGCTGACTACTTACTCTAGTTCGTGAAACCTTTACTGACTCATTTTAACAATACATTTCTACCCTTTGAAAATCCTTGATCTTTTTCATAAATTGCATACTCTACATATCTTCATATAAAATAAACTCAATATTTTTTGCAAATTAGTTTAATTATTACTCATATTATAATCATACTTTAAACATTAAATATATATACCATCCGCTAATACAAATCTATAAATCCTCAAACAAGATATCAACTATTAACTAGCATATCTATAATTTCAATTAATGATCTCTTTCACTGAAATTTTTCACACGAATATATGTTACACATTATTTTGAGTGAGATTTCCAAATCATCTCATATCCTTTAATTATTTAATTTTTATATCGATAAAATATGTTCCAATTAGAAAATCAAATCATATAGCGATTAAGGGTTAGTTAAAAATGATGATCAACATTGATCTTCGCAAACGATCAACTTTGGATTACATTAAATATTTCAATTTAATCAAGAAAAATGCCACGTTACTTAAAAGAACATGGTTACATTCTTTAATTTTGAATTGGATCTTTAATTTAGCGAATTAAATTAAAAGAACATTTGATTTATGGATTATTATTCAACAATCTCTATAATTACTTATTGAAATAAAATAATTGTCCCAAAATTTTGATATTTATTTTAAACTAAAGAGTCATCATAACATATGCTATTTTATAAATTCTAATGTTATAACTAGTCTTCTTGTACTTCTATCAATATTGACTAGCATGGAGAATCATAAATTAATAAAATTTAAAAATTGAGTAAAACTAATACTGATGTAGCTTATTTTTAAATATTATATACACATTTTATTATTCCTCCATTACACTCAAAATCCATCATTAGAATAATAGTAATACCCAATGGTCATGTAATGTGCTAGTAAGATAACTATGAAAGTTCAGCATTGCTTCACAAAAATTCTAACCAGCTACTTTATGAAGATAGACACTTTGATATGGCCATAGAAAGAATTAAGATTTTTCTAATAAGATATTCTCATTGAAGCTCCTGTCATTTCTTTGTAAGTTAGTCAATATCCTTTGTCAAAATTTAGCCATAGCTCAATTATAATATACTACATAACTACCCTTCAAATTCTTATCGCTTTGTAAATTTTTCAAAGGTAATACAATTAGAACTGGGGCCACATGTAACTAATCTAAGCTTTATTGTTTTTATCAAAAGGTGCTAGTAAAATTTCATATTTATGAAATATTGATGAGGTATATGGAATATTTGAAGGCTTCTAGAATATTATAAACCATGTTGAATTAAATAATATCGGAACATGAATAAAATAGAGGTGTCAAGGTTCCGACATCATTCGATGCTTTATAGTTCCAAAAGTACTACTTTTAGATTAAGTAATAATGATCATGGGATATTCATTTATTTATTTTTTAATCAATCAATGTGTGCATAGTATTTAACCTCTAACTCTTACACTACACACCAATTGCGAATTTTACAATAAGCATTGGTTCATTGGTAGAGTGGATAAAGAAGGTCGATGGCATAATTTAATTTGTGTAAGTGGAGGCTCGCATTTGCGCAGTCAAGCCTCCAAACCAATGCTAAAACTAAATTGGAGTGTTCGTAATTCACAAGTAATTGGTCAAAATACTTATAATGCAAAATCGGTGTGTTCGCAATTCACATGTAATTTCAATTTGAGTGAAAAGGATTAAAAGTGAAAATAAAAGTGTTCGCAATTGACAGGTAGTTACAATTTAGGAGAATGATTATAATGGAAAGCATTTAGCATTGGTAATATCTGTAGGTTTCATTGCTATATTTAATGCCTTGGTCGTTCTGAAATAAGTAGTTGAAATCACACACCAGTGGTGCTGAAATAATTAGATGAAATCTCGTGTTACTGGTTCCGAAATAATTATTTGAAATCTCACACTGGTGGTCAAATGATTACATAATTGAAATCCAGTATTTGCAACTGAGAGATTGGCTTAATGGTTTCGTTAGGTGTCGAATGTCGGGGTTCTGTGGTGCAATGGTACACCATTTATAGATAGATTTGCATGGATCCTATATGATGTTTATATAAGATGAAAATTTAAATCAATATTCTATCCATGCAATTATTATAGCTTTCCTTAAATATAAGTAAAAGTAGTTTTATGAGTTGATCGTTTTAAATTTTCATTTTTCTTATTTTAACCTGCTCATATTATAACTCTATTTAAGTCACATTATAACTCTATTTTTTTTCCACATCCCATAATTCACAATTGAAATAACTCATAACTATTTTAACTATTATTTTAAAAACATATACTTTTGGGTATACATCGATAGATTAATTTATTAAAACAACAACAAAAATTGTAAATTACCTTTCAAAAATAAAAATAAAAGTATTTTTTTATTTAATTTATTATTTCTCATAAAAATATCCATTCATTGATTTTTCTTAAAATAAACTTGATTAAAAGACTCTAGTTTATGTGTGGGCAACTCTTGGCAGAGTGTGTGGGCCTTCAGTTGCAATGCATAACACCCACACAATGACATGAGTGGTGATTACTTTGGCTTAGCTAAACGCAAAGCACAAAGGATCAAGAGTTATTTTCTACATTATTTTTTTTATAATAAATAGAATAAATTTTTTTCTTAATTAAAGGATGCCAAACAAAAATACTAATCACTGTGGAAAAAATGGCTCATAATTCTAAATTTAAATTTTCACAGAAATTAAATTGTCTGCGGGTGAAAATATCCACTTATTTATCATTCAATATAATCGCAATAATTAAAATTTACAAGATAATAGTTAAATTTATGTTCCTGAAAAAATATGATAGGTTTATAAATAAATTATGATTTTTAACATTCCATATTCCAATTTTTACAACAATTTTTTTTTGTACAAATCCACCCCAATTTCAAAAGAAATAACCAGAAACTAGGTATTTTGTTTTCCACTACAAAAAAGAATACAATTTTCCCTAAATAAAAATTTCAAAACCATACATTATTCTAACACGAATTTACTCCATGAACAGTGAGTTCCTCGAATCAAGGAAGATTTCACTTATCGGTGATAATTACTAAGCATTTAAAAGTGAGCCTTTTGGTAATTTCAAGGGAAAATTAGCTTTAAAAAACAATATTGATCCTTGAAAAGCAATATAAAAGAGTTTTAAGTATTTTATATTATTGAGGCCAAAATAAGGATTTACTAAAAAGTCATTAAGGTCACTTTGAATTCAAATATTAAAGAGTTTTAGTTTGGTTTTCTCTTTTTTTTTTTAATAAATAGTATGTCGTTTCAATGAACGTTAAAGTGGGTTAGATGGGTTAGATTCCCATAGACGACGTTATTATTAATAATAAGCTTGACACCCACTTCTACCTAAAATAATGGAAATTATGGAAATCTTTTGAAAAAAATAATTTCAATGTTATTTTCTCTAATGCATGTAATATTATTATATTATTAATGCTTTTATAAAATTTTAATAAAATTATTTTTTTTCCATTCAAAATAATTAATTTAAGCATATATTTTAATAAGTAGATCCAATAACATATTACTTATTTTATATTTTACTATTCCGAGGTTAATATCTTAACGCTATTTCAAAGCTAATCCTTTACATTTGATAGGCATACAAAACAAACTTAAAATTCAAAACAAACCCCACTGTAGTTAGAAAAATGAACTTACATTATCGAAATAAACAAGAAACATGATGTAAAAAGAGAATTGCGAGCAGAAAGGCTTCAAAATCCCAATCTATTGTGAATAATTAATTATGATGATTTCATAGTGTAAATTTACCTCAACAAGAAGTTCAAGAAGTTCCAAAGGTGGGGAAGACAGATATATTAATTGAATTCAATAATTTTCATTTTTTTTTTCAAATTTGAATGGGGAAGAAGGACTTGGCTTGACATGGCGCAAACAGGAATGACTATTTTTTTTATGCACATAGAATATCGAATTATATTGTGTCTCAGAATGTATTGAACGAAATCCCATATGGTTATTCACTTCAATGAGTGACGGGTGAAGACATATTCATTCTTTTATCGTGCCAAAGGCTGTCGGTTCAACTCGTGCAAGTCAAAACAAGCCCTGGATTCCAAAAAAACTTAATTTAGTGCCAGATCGTAGCTAGGAAGAGCTGGATAAGGATGAGAATCCTTTATTTTTAAAAATCATAAAAAACATAAAATGTTAATATATTTTGGAATCCGCATGCATTTAAACAAGTTTTAAAAAAAAAAATTGATAATATATTTGGAATCCACATGCATGTAAATCCTTTATTTTGAAAATCATAAAATAAAAAAAATTATAATATATTTGGGAATCCACATGCATGTAAACAAGATAAAAATAGAGAAATTGATAATATATTTGGAATCTGCATGCATTTAAATCCTTTATTTTTAAAAATCATAAAATAGAAAAATTGAAACTATATTGGGGAATCCCCATCCATGTAGACAACTTAAAAATAAAAAGTTGATAATATATTTGGAATCCGCATGCATGTAAATCCTTTATTTCTAAAAATCATAAAATAAAATAAAAATTTGATAATATATTTGGGAATCACGTGCACGTAAACAAGTTAATAATAAAAAAAAATTATAATGTATTTGGAATTGCATGCATGTAAACAAGACGTATGTGAAGTTCATATCTAATTATTTTAAATAATATTATAATAGTATTTTGGGTAGCATGTATATAATTATATTAATATTTTGTAGAGGGTTATACATGCGAGTACGAAGTGATATCAAAGTTAAATAAATAATAGTTTTTACTTAATGACTGATGTAAGTGGTTATTAAATTTAAAAATATACATATTAATTAGAATGTATGTTTTGTTAAAAATATAACTTTTGTATTAAAAAAATCACATAAAAATTATTGATAAATTGCTAAATATTTTTTTTTTTTCAAACTTTCCTCTATAGGTCACATAGAGTTGAAACTTGGCTCTGATACGATATGTAACAACCCCAATATTTAACATAAGACTAATTATATCAATTATGAAATTAATAATCAACACACAAACTGTTAACAAACCAACATAAAAATCTCATAAACACAATAAAAGATGGCTTACGTGTAATGGTGTTATTCCTTACTTGAGACTCTGAATTTTAACGTTGTTTGAATCCCGCTAACCACAAAAACGTATTGGGGATGACTCTCCACCCAACCGTAGGCTCAACTGCACATCATATTTATACAACTGGCCAACCTGAGCCCTGAATCAATGTACTATTGTGAGGGAATCCTTTGCCTCACAATACCTTTCTCTGAAGAGAATATATGAAGTAAAGATGAATGAATCTCATCTTCCTTAGTGTCTATTAAATAGACCAAACAATGGAGAGGGAACCACATGCACACATTCACTGTGTCAAAATGCAACTTTTATTTCTTTATTTTAATTTTTACTTAATTTAATGTTTTTCTTAAATTAACTCTTTCTTAAAGTTTAAATCATTCTTAATTTATTCCTTTTTACTTTTGTTTACTTCACTTATTTATTTACTATTTAGAAATCCACTTTATTATTTACTATATTATATAGTACTCTAGTTTATTATTTACTATTTTATTTATTATTATTATCATTATTCTATTTGTTATTTATTCTATATTTACTATTATTGACTTATTACATATTCACTATATATATATATATATATATATATATATATATATTATTATTATTATTAGGGGACATTACAGCTGCTAGGTGTCAAAACCGTCCATCCAAGTGTCCCAGTTCAGTTTCTCTTAGTCTAGTTTTAGTTGAGTCTCACTACACTCATTTAATGTTGATGTCTCCACCGTAATACTATTTAACTAATTCCTAATATTGAGAAGAGAAATCCTTTGCTCCACTTATTTTCAGTTTTCAATTCTTGTAATGGTATCAGATCTTAGTCTGTGTAAGACTTGTTGAGAGCAATGTAATATCCTATTTCAGGGATATATCTAAAATAGGGAAAACTCAAACCAGAGATAGACTGGGAGGGCATTTACCGGATATTTCGCCTCTGAAAAGAGGACGAGATCCGGAGGCTACCTGGCCCTTCTAAACTCTATCTAATAGTGAAAGAGAAACACACCAAGTGGTATAGAACTAGAATGCTCAAGAATATATAAAAATAACAGTGCAACAGACATATAATAACAGAGAAAGAAAATATGGCAACTCATCCAGAAACATAGAGAGAAAATGCTAAGCCATTTTATTAATTTGAGAAATATAATGAAGTACAATAGGTGATCAGAGTGATGGCACCTAATATTGCTCAAGGCAAGTGAAGAAACACTCTCAGAAAATATAGGAAGTGGCTGCTCTATAAACTACGTCCCAGCTGTTGGAAACTGCCATGTCGCTGCTACTGCTGGAATGGACTGCAGACTAGGGGCTGATTCCCTTACCGGAATGAGCTGCAAATCTGCAAACCTCCTCTCCTCACCAACCCGGACAAAACCTAGAAACCATATCAAAAGTGGCCAACCCCCGAAAATCACCAAAAAATGCCTCCTTAGGGAATTACGCTGGCCTCCAAGGCTCTGCGCATAGGCTAAATGGAAATAGCTGAAAATCTGCCTCAAACTCCGCCAAAATCCTCCTGTTGGCAGAGGCTGACCCTCTGCTCAAAATATCGGCTGAATCTCCTGCAGAAACCCCAATCCGGAGCACCTCCAAAAAGGGACTGCGTCTTCTCTCCTAGTGACTGCGTAGTCTCTATAAGCTCCAGCTCCGCAAAAAACCCAAACAACAAAAATAATAATAAAATACTAAAGAAATAATCCTTGCCCGAGCAGGCAGTCGAAGTCCCCTAGGGCCAAGGGTGAGATCTCTGACCGGAGACACTCAATGCACTAAACAGTGCTGTAGACAAAATGTCTAGCTCAAAATCATCAACTCCAGAATGAATGAAATGAGGAGGCTCCTCCATCTTTTATAATGTTGGTTTCCCTCCAAAACCCAACGTAGCCTCTCGCTCCTCCACATACTCATCCTTATATATGCAAAAGCTTGCAGAAACTTCTAGAGTGTACATAGGCCCTCCTCCTCTACGTGGTGTTAGGCCCCCCCTTGACTCCCACTTAAGTCACAACGTTGTGCTACTAGGTGGATGTCTTATTTCACTTAAGTGAGTTAGACCCTATTCACTCACTTTTTATTTATTTACAAACTATAGACGACAAACTAAACAAAATCGAATATTCCAATTATCTATCGCTAATTAGGAATATTACAGTCTCCCCCGACAAAATGTTGCTTGTCCTCACGCAACTAAAGTGATGGATGCTACAAAATCTCCTCATTCTCCCAAGTGGCATCCTCATCCAGAAAATTCTTCCACCTCACCAAGAATTCTACGACCGTCCTGCTCCATAACTGCCTCTCCCTGGTATCAATAATGGCCTCTGGCTGCAACACCAAGTGCCCCTCATCGTCTGTAGGTGGTAGCTCTGCTGTCACTATCACTTGCTGCCCCAGCACCTTCTTCAGGCATGATACATGGAAAATGTTGTGGATCTTGCTGCCTTGGGGCAGCTCCAACTCATATGCAACCTGCCCAATCCTGCGTATCACCCTGTATGGCCTGTAAAAGCGAGGCTTGAGTTTCTCAGCTCCCTTCTGCTTCAGCGATGACTGTCGGTATGGCTATAACTGTAGGTATGGATGTAACTGTATTTTCCTTGAGAGCTCGGAGGATGTCCTGACTATCTTGGATCTAGATCTTGGCTCTAGGAGCCTTGCTAAAACCTAACATCACGTCAGCAAAAGATAAAGGATGGTACCCATACAAAGCATAAAATGGTGACATACCAATAGACATGTGATGTGTCGTGTTGTAGAAGTACTCCCCCAACTGCAACCATCTCAACCATGCTCGCTCCTACCCACTAACATAGCTACGCAAGTAGCCCTCTAGCCACTTGTTAACTATCTTCGTCTGTCCATCCGTCTATGGGTGGTAACTGGTACTCGATGTCAACTCCGTCCCCACCAGTCAGGAAAGCTCCTACCAAAATCCGCCGATGAAGCGGTTGTCCCTGTCACTAATGATGGTCTTAGGAAGACCATGTAGCCTGAAAACGTCCCTGAAGAATAGCTCGAGCACCTGTGCTGTTGTGTAATGCGTGAATATGGCGAAAAAGTGCGCATAATTTGTCGGTCGATCAATGACGACAAAGATACAATCCTTGACCTGCACAATGGGCAACCCTGTGATGAATTCCATCGATATGCTCTCCCATTTCCCCTCTGGAATGGGAAGAGGCTGCAACTGTCCCGCGGGATGTCTCATCTCCCCCTTGTTCCTTTGACAAACATCGCACTCCGTGATGTGTCGGAGTACATCCTCCTTGAGGCCCTTCCATGACAACCTCTCTCTAATGGCCCTGTAGGTTTTGGTAAACCCCTGATGTCCTGCCAATGGAGAATCATGTGATGCCTGGAGTATCTTCTTCTTAAGCTGAGATCCCTTAGTCAAGAAGATCTTGTCCCTATAATACATGATCTCATTGACCACCCTGTACCTGTCATCCCCCACCTATCCATCCAGCACCCCACATGCAAAAATTTCCTTGGAGTACTCAACTAAAAGTTGAGCCCTCCAATCTGCATCCAAGCTCATAAGAGATAACGTGGCTGGTCTTCGTGAAAGGGCATCTGCTACCATGTTATTCTTACCCTTGACATACTCAATGTCACAGTCATATTCTTGGATCTTACTGATCCACTTTTGATACCTCTCCTGTAGTTGTTTCTGCTCCAGAAAGAACCTGAGGTTGTTGTTGTCAGTCCTCACCCTGAATCTATTCCCTACCAAATACTACCGGAATTTGGCCAAGGCATGCATGATGGCCAACATCTCCTTGTCATAAATAGGATATAACTTCTCATGCGGAAGGAGTTTCTGGCTCTCAAAAGCTATAGCATGTCCCTCGTGCATCAATATTGCGCCGATCCCCTCTCCCGACGCATCACACTCCAAGACAAATGGCTGCGTAAAATCTGGCAGTGCAAGTAGTGGGAAAATACTCATCACCTCCTTGAGCCTATCAAAGGCTCGCTGTGTTGTATCTGACCAACTGAATGCCCCCTTCTTCATCAAATCTGTAAGGGGTGCAGCAAGCTCTGAGAATCCTCTAACGAACTTCCTGTAATAGGTACATATCCCAATGAACCCTCGAAGTTCCATCACATTCTTCGGCTCTGGCCAATCTCTGATGGCTCTAATCTTCTCCTCGTGGATCCTCACTCCATCCACTCCAATAATGTGACCCAAATATAACATCTCCGTCATCCCAAACTCACACTTGGAGAGCTTAGCATAGAACTGTTGCTCTTCCAAAATGCGTAGTACTGCCTCTACATGCTAGAGATGCTCCTCCCAAGTCTTGCTATATATGAGTATGTCATCGGAGAAAACCAATACAAAATTCCTCAGATGACTGCGGAAGATATGGTTCATGCAAGACTGAAAGGTGGTTGGTGCATTGGTCATCCCAAAAGGCATAACCAAAAACTCAAAGTGCCCATAATGACACCTGAAGGTAGTCTTGGGAATATCTTGTTCCCTCACACGAATCTGGTGGTACCCTGATCTCAAATCAATCTTCGAGAAGAACTTAGCTCCTCTCATCTCATCCATAAGCTCATTGATTCTGGGTATAGGGTACCTGTTCTTCAGAGTCTTCTTGTTCAAGACCCTGTAGCCAATGCACATCCTCAAGGTGCCGTCCTTCTTCTTCACCAGCACTACAGAAGAAGCAAATGGAATCGTGCTCGGTCTGATGTGTCCAAGAGCCAAAAACTCTTGGATGGCCCGCTCAATCTTATCCCGATAGGCTTTGGCATGCCTGTAGGGTGTAGTGATCACCGCCTGAATACCCTGCTCAAGCTTGATGGTATGCTCAAACCCTCTATCTGGTGGCCAACCTGGTGGTATATCCCCAAACACTACCTCATGCCTGTCAAGGATGGACTGTATATATGGATGAACTGCTAGACCGGGGGTCTCTGCCTCTGATTCCCACAACTCAACCGCCCACTCTATGTCTCCCTTCCGGAAGTCTGCTTCCATCTGGTGTGCCGAAACTGTTTGAGGTGGGTAATTATGCATCCTACGGATCTTCTCATGCTTTCCAGTCTTCTTGTCATCCCAATCCATCTCGAAGGTCTCCCAATCCGTGGTGACCTTCCCCAGATTAATCAGCCACTGAACACGCAATAACACATTGCTATCTGCTATGTTGACCATGAAAAAGTGATCAGTCACGGTGTAAGTACCCATCGTCACTACTAACTCTGGAACATATCGGGCACACTGCATCATCTGGGCTCCTAGGACCAAGACTGAAAACCCATCAAAACTCTCGATCGGTATACCCCTCCGCTCCACCATATGTGCATCAATGAAGTTGTGGGTTGCCCCACTGTCAACCAAAACTGACACTCGCTGACCACGTACTATCCCTCGTATGCGCAACATCAAATACTTAGGAACTCCTCGCAAAGCTGCAAGGGCCCCTCCTGTGGGTGCAAAGGCTACACCTCTTGTCCCTGGAGGTGGAGGCACCAACTATTCCTGGGCTGTCTGACCATCTCCTGCCTCCTCATCATCCTCCTCATCCTCTTCCCCGCTATCATCTAAGAAGACCTCAATGAAGTGTGCTTTTCTAGCAGCACATCTATGCCCTGGTGCCCATGACTCCTGACACATGAAGCACAACCGCTTCTTCCTCAACTCCCTCCTGGCATCATCATCTGTCTGTGCCTGTCCTGGATTCCCCTTTGGATGAGGAACCCTCACATCCTTCCCCTTCTGCTGGAAGCCCTATCTCTGGGGGTAAGGTTTCTGCGTCCTCGGCAATGCATCCCGTAAGTCCCTGGTCCTGCTGATAGCATCCTGGAGTGTAGCTAGTCTAGTAGATCTGACTAGAACTCGAAGTGGCTCTGCCAATCCCTCCACAAACATATAGATCATCCGTGTCGCGGATAGATCTAGCACCATCACCGAGACCCTCAAGAAATCTGCAATGCATATCTCTGGGCTCCCTATCTGCTTAAGCTTTGTCAGCTCAACAAAATGTTTTTCTGGATCCCTCCTGTCAAAACGCTCCATCAACCTCCTGGTAAACTCGGCATATGTCATCACTGTAGAGTGTCCGAGTGTAACCATCGCATGGAACCACCAGTCCTAAGCCTCACCATCCAAATGTAATGTCGCCACCTTGACGGCCTCCCTCTCTAACATCTGGTTAAGCTGGAAATAGATATCCAACTACTCCACCCAAGACTTTGCCGAACTTTTTGATGATCCACCAAACGTAGGCAAATGAAATCTGCTAGAGGCACGGTGGGAATCTCCATCATGATAATGTCAGTGCCTTCTATGATGGTTGCGGGGTCTACTGTCCCGCTGGAGCTGCACAAAATATCTGAATGTGAGAGAATCCCTGAACTCCTTCCCGTAGGACTCATACTCTGCAAAATACTCATCTAAGTGTCTAGGTTCTGCCTCCTGCTGGGCTCTTACCCCTGTATCTGCTCCCAAGAAAGTGGGCATGGTAGAGCGGGTAGGTGCATGTGAAGCCGTCGGCTGAGGACTATCACGTTGAGTAGCACCCTTCTCTGGAAAATGGTGTGATGTACCTGATCCCTCTCGAACATGGAAAACCCGTGGAGCCTCACACTGTCTAGCCTCCACAATGGTGAACCTCTGTCCCATCACCTCAATCTGTCTGGCTAAATCCTGCACCGACCTGAGGAGTGCCTCTCCAAACTGTTTGGCCTCTGTGTCATCTGCCATCGGCTCTTTCTACCTTAAATCTACTACAAGCTCCACCTGATCTGTGTTCGTCACAGGCTCTCTCTCTTGATCTGCGTCCTCCACTTGGGCACAATCTTCATCTTCATAGGTGGTCTCCAACCTACGCTCACTGTCTTTATACTTGCTTCCTCTGTATGATCTCTTTCTTGATGTCATAGACTACAAGCTGGGCCAAAACTATGCTCTGATACCACTGTAATATCTCATTTCTAGGATATCTCTAAAACACGGCAAACTCCAACTGGAGATAGACTGGGAGGGCATTTACCGAATATTTCACCTCTGAAAAGAGGACGAGATCCGGAGGCTACATGGCCCTTTCTAGACTCTGTCTAAGAGTGAAAGAGAAACACAACAATTGGTATAGAACTAGAATGCTCAAGAATATATAAAAATAACAATGCAGCAGACATATAATAGCAGAGAAAGAAAATACGACAACTCATCCAGAAACATAGAGAGGAAATACTAAGCCATTTTATTAATCTGGGAAATACAATGAAGTACAATAGGTGATCAGAGTGATGGCACCTAATCTTTCTCAAGGAAAGTGAATAAACACTCTCAGAAAATACATTAAATGGCTGCTCTATAAACTGCGTCCCTGCTGCTGGAAACTGCCGTGTAGCTGCTACTGCTGGAATGGACTACAGACTAGGGGATGATCCCCTTGCCGGAATGAGCTGAAAATCTATAAACCTCCTCTCCTCACCAACCCGGAAAAAACCCATAAACCATATTAAAAATGGCCAACCCCCGAAAATCACCAGAAAATGCCTCCTCACGGAATTACGTTGGCCTCCAAGGCTCTGCGCAGAGGCTAAATGGAAATAGCTGAAACTCCGCCTTAAACTCCGCCAAAATCCTCCTGTGGGCAGAGGCTGACCCTCTGCTCAAAATCTCAGCTGAATCTCCTGCAGAAACCCCAATCCGGAGCACCTCCAAAAAGGGACTGCGTCCTCTCTCCCAGTGACTACGCAGTCTCTATAAGCTCCATCTCCGCAACAAAACCAAACATAAAAACTACTCACAAAATACTGAAGAAATAATCCTTGCTCGAGCAGGCACTCAGTCCCCCGGGGCCAAGGGCGAGATCTCCGACCAGAGACACTCAATGCACTAAACACTGCTGTAGATAGGCTAAACAACCAGCGTGCTCAAGAAGACAAAACGTCTATCTCAAAATCATCAACTCCAGAATGAATGAAATGATGAGGCTCCCCATATTTTATAATGTTGGTTTCCCTCCAAAACCCAACGTAGCCTCTCTCTCCTCCACATACTCATTCTTATCTGCGCAGAAGTTTGCAGAAACTTCTAGAGTGTACGTAGGCCCTCCTCCTCTACGTGGTGTTAGGCCCCCCCTTGACTCCCACTTAAGTCACAACGTTGTGCTACTAGGTGGATGTCTTATTTCACTTCAGTGACTTAGACCCTATTCACTCACTTTTTATTTATTTACAAACTATAGACAACAAACTAAACAAAATCGAATATTCCAATTAGCTGTCGCTAACTAGGAATATTACAAGCATCAAAGATCGAAGATATTTTTCATAAGACTCCATGAAAGAGCAACAACATGAGTGAAGTTGGAGAAGCAAAGAGAAGGGGCAACCCTCCATAAGACTCTTTGAGAGAGCAACAAAAGTTTTAAGAAGTTTGAAGACAACTCCTGACTAAAAGTAGTCGAGAGAAATCCATTTCGAGAAGAAGGTCGGGATTTTTTATTTTTTTTTAATTGAATATCATCTAGTGTAACTCACCCCATCAGTTCAAAATATGCGCTATTAACACAATTCATAAGTTTAAAGAAGCGTTAATAGTTATTAATGCATCGAAGAAGATTTACAATCTACCTTAGCTGCATAAACTTACATGGTTCTCACTGAAACGCAGGTTCTCCTCCACCCAGAGAGTGTTATCAGTAATATTAAAAAAGGAGTCCACGAGAGAATGAACGTCAAGCCATGAAGTAGGAAGTAGATTGGGACATCGATTTTCTTGAAAAATCAAGGTACATGATTTTTCCTTAAAAGAGATTTTGCTTTATTAAATTAAAAAAGGGATTGGTGAGTTTTATTTAAGAGAGAGAGGGTTTGTCAAAATGTTTATGGAAGTGTGATTAGTTTTACAATTACTTCATTGCTTCGGTAAGAAAGTGATGTTTTAGTGTCGAACAAAAGAATTGTACATGATCACAATGAACTTGAAATCTCAATGAACTTCAATTGTCAATCTCAAATATCAATTTGAGTTCCAATCCTATGACGAGTTCCAATTTCCAATATCAGTATGAGTTGGATCTCATGACGAGTTCCAATTTCCAAACGTCAATATGAGTTCCAATCTCATGATGAGTGCCACTACATCCATATGTGTTCCAATCTCTTGATGATTAGTGCAAGTGCATCCTTACAGAAATGCATAATAAATATGATAAGCCATAATAAAAATTAAATAATGGTAGCTATTTAACATTCATAAAACATTATTGAAAATACATAAAAATTAATGATTGTTTCATGAAATATTTTAAAATATTCTTAATAATATACAGATGTCTAATAACTTTATTAGTACCACCCCATCTTTACACACATGTATAAGAACCATTAGATAAAACATGATAAACCATAATAATTATTAAATGAATAATAGCTATCTATCTTCCCTAAAATATTTTAAAATATTAATAATAATAGATACAAATCAATAATTATTTTATAAGATATTTTGAAATACTAATATTCATGATAATGCAAATAGATCAATAATTATTTTACGAATGTTTTTAAATATTATTAATAGTATACACAAATCCTATTTAAATAATATTAATTAAAGTGAGTTGTGTTTTTTTTAAATGCATATCTTTCTTATGATTTTCTAAACATTATAATACAATAATGTTATGAATAAGAGTATTTTGAGCATGTGAAATTATAGTTTTTAGGAGCATTGTAGGCAAAGATATCTGGTGTATCAAAAATTGAGAATATTGAAATTATAAATAAATTGAATATTGAAATTTTAATTTCAAACATATTGAGTATGAAACGTTTACACAAATTTTTCTTCCAGTTTTAAACGAATTGGCTTTTCCAGCAGAGCAACGAAATGTTAATAACTGGGATGGCTAATATTGAAATTTTAATTTCAAACATACCGAGTATGAAACGGCTACACTAATTTTTGTTGGCTTATCCGGCATAGCAACGAAATGTTTAATAACTGGGATGGGTAGGATGGCTCGTAATGCTGGATAAACCATCGACATCCATGAATTTACCATAGCTCAACTTCTCAGAATTTAACCACCACTAATCCAACGATGTAAAGTGCTTCACCTGTATTTATATTTTGCTACTAATTTGGGATTTTAATTTACTTGGGGCCCAACCAAAGGCGAACCCTCCAAAAATTTTCGAAGGCCGAGGCGTAGCCCAGGCCAAAGAGGGGGTTTGAAAATAGTTTTTAACCAGCAACTGACGGGCCTCGGTTTCACCTCACAAGCTACGTCATTGCCCCAAGGGCAAAGATACGGAAGAATCATTTCCTCCTCCAATTTATAGTCTTCTTTGTATTCCTTTCTCTGAATTGTGAGATGTGGGAAAATGTTATTATATTTTTGAAATGGTAAAAGAGAGTTTAAGTTTTTTTTAATAAGATTATAGAATGTTTAAAACTTTTTGTTTTATTATATATAAATAATTAATTAAGAATTCGTTTATTTACTAGTCGTGTTTCTTATTTCCATAATAAAATTATAGGTAGATAGTAGTTATATTAAATATTTCAACAAATAATATTTTAGTGAGTTAATCATACATATATGTATGGGGGAGGAGAATCTAATTAAGAGGTAATTAGGCGTCTTGTATTATATATTTATATATTATGGTTGGTAACTAGTACTAGACTCAATCATGAACTATGCATTGAGATATTATGGTTGTTAACTAGTACTACTCAATGAAAGAGTAAAACAAATTGGGTGAGATCAGAATACTATGCTAAAGTGCATAAAAGTTGAAGAAGATGTTGTGGAGTGCATATGTACTATATTTGATGGTCATTTGAGTTGCTCCATTTTAAATGATACACTACTCGACAAGATTTTAACACATTCATGTTACTTGTAAACATAAAATCTAATGATAATTCTTTGATACTTCAAGTTTGAATTCACATTAAACTCTGCTCCAACTAAAATTCACTTAATTCTTGTTTTAGTTGTTTCTCTTCTATTTTAATCTAATATAATAGTCTTAACCCTTTCATGGAAGATGAAACCTAAGAACCTTGAACTAATCATAATGCCAGAAAGCACAAACCTACATCATTTTAAAGCAATCATCTTCTAATACGTAAAATATAAATAACATGATGTATAATGAAAATAGGAAGCTTTCTCCACCTAGATCCATGTGTCAATGGGCAAGTTATAAAAGAATATTATTATTTAAGAAATGTATAATAAACCATATCGATAATTAGGTCCTTTTGTTAAGGCATTTTCTCATGGTTCAATCTTAATGTATTTTAACAAGCAACCCATTTTGGTGCAAAGGATACTGTAAAAAATGATGGTGTCTTAAAATGTGCGATGCATTATGTGGATTCAAAATCTACTACACTATGTTAATGGTATGGGTAAAAAATAACAATATGCAATGGTTTGCTTATTTTAGGAGAAGTAAAATTTGTAATTGTAAATATTGATGTATTAAACTATAAACAAAATCTATACAATAAAAAAATATTATGGTACACACATAGAACTCTGCCTTAAATAACACAATGGAAAAAGAAATATAATGCGTGATTGAAACACTACTTTCAAATAACATAACACTACTTTCAAATACATCATTGAAAAATAGTTTGTCTTATGTTGGAATGGTGCAAAAAAAAATATCTCAATGAATCATAAAATGATCGCACAAGTATAAAAACAATTGAAAATAAAAATTCATGTTATTTGTAACAATATAAACCATTTGTGGCACCCTTATTTATGTGTTATATAGTATATACGTTGAGCCATATGGGCCCTTGATTGGAAAACAAAATATTCCAACTCCTAATAGACTGTGACATCACCTACATTTCCTTATTGTTAATAAAGGAAATTATTGAAATTCCCTTTGGCATAGGTAACAAAAACAGATTGGGGACCCATCTTTTAGTTCCATCCACTCTAAACCTTTAACCTTATATGAAAGTAAAGAGCCAAATAGGGTGATTTGCAAGGTTTCAAATATGGTTTTAGTTTCTTTAGTGAGAAGGGGTAGCACTCACCAAACAAATAGGATTCCAATAATATTCAATCACTATGATTTTACCTTTACCTACATCATCCAAAATAGTGTACTCAATCCCTTTGTGTATCGAAGTTATAAAGTGATAATAGAGTTCCTAATGAGGGTTTATTTTTAAAATGATAAATGGTTACCATTGTTAATTCTACATTAACATCCCAGTAATGTCCATACCACATTTGAAGGTAAATAAATACTTAGTATTAAAATAGTATTAACAAATTATGCAAAGCATAGAGTTAAAACGTACATCAATCATTTATTACATAATTAACCACTACCACTAGAAAATGAATATAAATTTGTAACATAAGGATAAATTAACTGAGATTTAAAATCATTGCAAATTTAAGGTATAACAACAAAATTTCTCCTACACAAAAAGCATTTTGGTTTATGGCTAATGAACACTGGCACAACCAGGGTGAAATAAAGGAAAGTAGTATTGGATATACGATTTTTTGACTAGGGATTTTCGAGTGGCTCTGAGGAAGTGAATATATTGGGTATCCTTGTGTGCTCATGGTTGAATTAAGATATTACTACATGGCGTAAAAATTTACTACAAATCCAAGTTGTAATTGTGAGAAGGAGAACACTCAATTACATACTTACATTACAATACTAATTATATCATGGTATGATTTCATCTTCTTGTTCAGTCTATTAGTGGTGCTCCTCATGGTCACTATCTATCACCTCAACCACCACCGAGGAAATGGATGGATTGTGTTCCTTTAAAAGCATACTATGTTGTATATTATCAAATCCACACACACTCCTTGCCCCTATATTTGTTATGGATTGCATAAGAAGTTGTAAGAAACATAGAAAGGAAATATAAGCCTAGGAGATATGAAGACCTCCAATTAGAATGAATCAAATTATGTACAAGCAACACAAAGTTTCAGTAGATGAAGAAACTGTTTGTTTGTTTTCTTTTCCTTCTATGTAAGTTAATTAGATCTCAATTATGTACGCAACCACCTCAAATTATAAAAAATAGCATCTAAAGTGTCTTTCACTCTTAGATTCCTAAATTTCTCCTATCATTTCAAATGCCATAAGAAAATTCCACGGTCATATATAACCGAGAAACAAATTAGATGCTCTCATTACCATTTCCAAATTTAATTTTTCTCATAGTTGCAACACCTATCCATAGTTGCAGCACCTATCCATGTGAGAGAAGAAATTTTGAGTAAAAAATATATCCTTGGAGAAAAAAAATTGTGAAAGTAATAAAACAATGCCAAAAATAGAATGAATAGATTTGAAAATTTCTTCTCTTGCAAATCTCGCAAATAACGTATGAGTCATTATAAGGCCAAATTAGAGAGACCTATCTTCAATAAGATATTTTTAACTTAGGAAGTGATTGTGTAGAAAATTGATTCTACTAAATAGACTTCCTTCATGAATATTTATGTTAACGATGCTTATAATGCGATTAAATAAACATTTATCATGAACAGGTTTACACTATTTATAGACATGGTCAATTTGTTAATATATATTTTTTTCCGTATTAATATCTTCTATATCCATTTTTTTGCCTTTCTAAGAGGTGTTTTACTATGACCATTTAATTGTGGCTAGATTGGCCCCACTTATAATTAAATTCTCTCCATATTTGAATAACAATGAAAATATCTTCTACATTGAACCCAAAATTATGAAAACTACGATTTCCAATGATAATTTTAATGATGACAAACATCCTATCGAAAAATTATCTTGCTCGTGATGAATATGAATACTAATTCTCTGGCTGCGAATTTCATTCTTCGAGATTCTCCGAGTGTAAGAAGAGGCTGAAAAATATCCAATTTTATCATTCCTACTGCAAATGTTAACACAAATCCCTGAATTTCCTAAAAAAAATCCCTCTTTCTCAAACTGACACGTGAATTGAGAATAGCGATGCTTAAGTGATTATTGGAGAAAGTAATAGAGATCAGAGTAAATCTGTTGATACTTTTGCGAACCAATTCAAAGATCTCATTATTTGAAAGATTCAAATAATTCAAGATGCAAAAGTGTTTAGAATGGCTCCATCCAAATGGTTTCTCGGAAAAATTATAATGGTCAAGTATTTGAGGAGTTGATTTCGTTTACAATGGATCCCTCCAATGTATTTTCCCTATAGTGCATTCAAGAGAATGAACCTTCTTATTTCCTTTCGTAATTGACCTATAAAATTATTGTTATGTACTTCAACCGTATGACCATTAGGTAGATCCCATATTCCTTGACCATTCTACCATTGATATTGTTGCTCTCAACTCTAAAGAGTTAAGCTTTGGCAAGCGTTGCTAATAATTCTTTATATTATCACTATGAACATGGATTGGTAGGTATAGTTGAGGAATGTGTGATAATTGTTATGTTTATATTATTTTTTTACCAATGAAGAAGTTTTCGATAACAAGTATTCCAAGTGTCCTTCTTCATAGATGTCTAGAATTGAACCGTTTAGCAGATTTTGTTACATGTCTAGCATGTTTCACATTCATATATCCAAGATGATGAGATGACCCACTAACAACACTTATAATTTTTTTTAAAGTTTTCACTAAATATAAAATGAATGGAAATAACAAGCATCACTCACACATTGCAATATAGACATAAGGGTTGCAAATCTATTCTTGGAATCTCAGGGGGTTGAGAGTTCCATTTCTTTCTATATTTGCTATTCCACTTGCTACATTGTTTTGAACTTCCACGTTCTCAAGCTCTTACAATAATGTAAATATTAAATACTTAGATCCCACCTTTGGGATGATCATCACTTTGTTTTTTCTTTAACAAGAAAAGATGATTATAGGTTTATACGGAGGAAGTTCCTCTAGAGGGAGGAATTCCCCTCTGTAAAGATGAGGAATTTCCATCAATTCTCCCATATACAGTTATATGATTTTGTTTCACAAGTAGATCCAACGAGCTTATTGGTAATATCACCCCGAGGGAATATAGGATAATTATACGATCATAGCTCTACCAATTAAGGTAACCCTATAATTTCATATAGTTATATGATTGCTCATATATCCATAGATTATCATGCAGTCATTGCCATGATGTTTAATGTATCCCACTAGCATACATCTTCTCAGACTTAATATAGAAGTGTCCTTAGACACGTAATTTTATTGATAATGGAAAATAAATTACATAAAAAGTTGCAAGAGTTTACAAACGTAAACTTCCACTAATTTGGAATTAGGATACTAACCTATTTATAAGCTATATGTCCTAACTTAATTTAGTTATGGATCACTTGAAAAAACAACAAGTGTCCATTTACAATAAATGATCTTCTATCCAATCTACTAATTTTATTCCTATTTTAGAGCCTAAGATACGACTCTATTCTAGAGTCCTATCTTTGCTAACAATATTATATTTCTAAGTGTCTCTAATATTTATTAAATATTCTAATTTAATAAATATTTTTATCCTAACTTTACATTAATATATTTAGATCATCTAACATTCCCCCCTATGATCCAAAGATACATTACAACATATACCAAGTTCATCCCTGAACTTAGTAAGTTTTATTTTGCCAACAGGTTTGGTGAAGATACCAAAGGTATGATTTTCTGAAGGACAATAAATTGGCTTGATGACATCCTTTGCAATGAGTGATCTGATATGATGATACTTGGTGTCCACATGCTTTGTCTTTGAATGAAAAACTGGATTATTGGCAAGCTTTATTGCTGACTGATTGTCGATGAATAACGAAGTAGCTTTGACTGGAGGAATACCCAAGTCCTGTAAAAATCTACACAACCAAAAAATATCATATGTTGCTTCCCATGCTGATATGTATTCTGATTTTGCTGAAGAAGTGGTCATTGTATCTTGCTTCTTGCAACTCCAGAAAACTACAGCTGACCGCATGTTCATTAAATAACTTGAGGTTGATGCCCTATCATCAACACTGCCAGCGAATTCAGCATCTGAAAATCGACCAAGTACAAAAATTTTAGTCTTTCTATAAAGAAGACAAAAATATTTTTTTCCTTAGATATAATGAAGAACTCTTTTGGCTGCATTCCAGTGGTTGTCTTGTGGTTCCTACATAAATTGGGAAAGAATATTCACGGCACAAGAAATATTTGGTCGAGTAGTTGTCAGATAAATTAGACTGCCAATCAATTGTCGATAAGTAGTGCTATAGACCATTTCTCCCCTTCAAATTTTGAAAGTTTCAATTTTTTTTCCATAGGGGTAAGAACAGGCTTGCAATCCTACATTCCAAATCGTTGAATAATTTATGTTGCATACTTACTCTGAGAAATGAAGATATGATGTGGACGTTGGAGTACTTCAACTCCAAGATAATAGTGAAGTATCCCCAAATCTACAATCTTAAAACCTGCATGTAACTCCTTTTTCACCTGTGCAATATGATCATCACTGTTGCTAGCGATAATCAAATCATCTACATACATAACAAAAATCACCAGATTTTTACCTTGTTGGTGTACATACAAGGTATCATCAGATTCACTTCATTGAAAGCCAACTTTCCGAAGGTATTCATCCATTTTGGCATACCAAGCTTGGGGAGCTTTTTTTAATCCATATAAAGCCTTTATCAGTTTGCAGACTTTATGTTCCTATCCTTCAATTTGAAAACCTTGTGGTTGTGTTATGTACACTTCTTACTATAAATCTCCGTTGAGGAAAGAACTTTTTACATCCATCTGATGAACTTTCCATCCTTGTTGAGATGCTAAGGAAAGTGTGAGTTGAATGGTGTTCCATTTAGCTGTAGGAGCAAATGTTTCCTCATAATCTATCCATTCTTGTTGCGCAAAACCCTTAGAAACAAGTCTTTCTTTATACTTGTCGATATCACCATTTTGCTTGTAGTTAATTCGGTAAACCCATTTGCATCCGATGGGTTTAACATTCTGAGGAAAATAAAAAATTTCCAAGTGTTATTGTCTTGGACTGCTTGATATTCATCAACCATAACCTGTTTCCCTTATTTATGTTTTACTACTTCTTAATAAGTAGAATGTTCAGTAAAATAATTTTCTATCAAGGAAAAATTGCTTTCATTTCTTTGTGATCCCCTTGTTCCTATTTTATTTTGTTCACTACGCCTGACATCTTTCAAAATTTGAACTGCCCATTTTGGAAATTGATTTTCACTCGTTTGATATTGTGAAAACCCACCATCATTGAAAAGAGGGTTGATGTAAACTGATGTTTGTTGATAAACCGCAGGTTCTGGGGGTAGAGATTCATGGTCAGAAGAAATACTACTGCTAGGAGAGTTGGATGAACTACTAGAAGACCCATATGGCATTGATGAACAAGATGGGCTGGATGAATCATTTCCAGATGAAGGAAACTCAAGTTCATAGCAATTTTTTGAATTTGGTTGACTTTGTAAATTTTCATTTCTTTTATCACTTTTTGTTTCTAAATTTTGAAGAAGACTTTCAACTTCTTCAGCACTCTTACTCTCATTTTCATTAAAAATCACATCTCTTCTTACAATAAATTTCCCATTCGAAAAAATTCGGTACCCTTTCTTCTCATCAGAATACTCGATCACTGTGCACTTCAAGCTTCGTGCATCAAGCTTAGTTAGTTTTTCCTTCGAAACTAAGGCATAACAGACTAATCCAAAAACTATGATATGTTTTACCCAAGGTTTGAAGCCAAACCATGCTTCATAAGGTGTGATTCTATCTAAAGAAGCAGTGGGATATCTGTTCGTTAAGTAGACAATGGTATGAATTGCTTTGGCCCAATATAAAGGACTTAACTTTTTGGAAGTTAACATAGATCGCGCCATTCCTAACAAGGTACAATTCCTTCTTTCTACTACTCCATTTTGCTGCGGAGTGTAGACATTAGTAAGATGTCGTTTTATGCCATTATCCATGCAATACATTTTTAATTCATGTTTGAAGTGAATTCTCCACCAATGTCAGCTCTAAGAGTGCCAATATTCTTCTTTACTTCATTTTCAATAAGCTAACGAAAAGTTTTGAACTTTTCAAATGCTTTTGACTTTTGCTTCAAGAAATATACCCAAGTCATCCTGCTAAAATCATCAACAAAGAGTAAGAAATATCTGCAACCTCCGAGCGAAGTTGGTAAGGGTCCAAAAATGTCACTTTGAACCAACTGCAATTGCCTCTTGCGTGCCATGAAATTGTAGGAAAAGTCTCTTGATGTTGTTTTCCAAAAATGCAAGATTCGCACTTTGAATTTCCCCTTTTGAATGTTGGAAGTCCCTTAACCACTCCCTACTTTTTTAACTGAGAGAGACTTTCAAAGTTGAGATGGCCATATCTTACATGCCACAATCTGATTGGTGAAAGTCTGTACTTGTTGCTCCTGCAAAGTCAAAATTTCTTGGAATAAATGTCCCCTTCATCCTTAACAGTTTTCCATCTTCATAACCTGTCATTACTGTTTTCATGTTTTGTTTGACTAAGTTGATTTTAACTAAGCCATCTTCCATAGTCACCATATGTCCTACCCGTCGAATCGTGACTAGATATAACAAATTTTTCTTAAATGTTGGGACATGCCATACATTTGAAATCATTCTTTCTCCAATGCCTGGTAAAAAAAATTTAACTACACCTTTTCCTGAAGGAGTATGTTTTGTTTTATCAGCAAGATAGATTGAATTCAGATGGAATTATTTGAAACTCCAAAAGAAGTCACATCGAAAACTCATGTGTTAAATTGCGCCTATATCCAGAATCTATGCATCTTCATAATCACTTCTGAGAAAGCTTGAAACCTGGAAAGCTGTTGATTATTTGCTGGTGAAGACATATTCGGAACCATTAGGATCATCTGCATCATTTTCAAACTGTGGAGAGTTTGGATGAAACTTGGGAATTTTCTCAATAGAAGCTCTACAATCTGCTGCATAATGGGCAACTTTGTTACATCTCCTGCAAACAATTTGACTGAAATCGCTACCTCTGCCTTGAGACTGTCCTCTGCCTTGATACTATCCTCGGCCTCTGCTTTGGCCTCTGTTTTGAGTTTGTCCTTTTCTTAGACTTTGTCCTCTGCCTTGATTATATCCTCGTCTTTGATTGTTGCCTCTTCCTTGAAAATTTCTCCTACCTAAAATGTAGCCTCTGTTGAAATTGTTTCCTCTTATTTGACTGCAACCATGACCTTGGGCTTCTTGATTTTGATTGAAATTTCATCTTCCTCGATTTCTTGAACTATCAGCTGAGGAATTACTTGAGCTGGCTTCGAAGAAGAAGACATCTTCTCCAATTTGTTTTTTCTTCCCAAAATTTTTATCATGTTTGGTTAACATGTCACTCAATTCATAAAATTTTATCTTCTCTAACATTCCAGTGACTTGCAAAGTTTCCAAAAAATATGTATTTGATGATGGAAATCCATAAATTAAAATCGTAGTTAAGAAAATTTTATCGACAACTTGAAAACCAACATTTATGATTTCTTGCTTGATTTTTTTAAGCCATGGAATATACTCAAGGACATCACCACCTTTAGTTAATTTCTGTTGAAGTAATTTTAATTGAAGATCAACCTTTTTTTATTCAAGGTGTGTATCAAAGAGATCTTTGAATGTACATAAAGTAGTCCATGCATCTCAGGAATTTTCAATATGTATGTACATTTCATTACTAACTAAAGCCTTTATAAGAGCTAATGCCTTGTCATTTTTTACTTTCCATTTTGCAAGTGAAGCTGCATCTGTTGATTTATTTTGCTTAATGTTTCCATCAAAAATTTCATGCCACAATTCATTATATATGAGAGTGCTCTCAATTAGATGTTTCCATGTCTTATAATATTTCACTACTTCTAGCTTATCAGATTCTGAGAACGGATTAATTAACTTTGACATGGTAGTGTTGAAGTAATGCACCAAAAGAATCAACCACAAGATAAAAATGAGCAACTCGTCACATGAAACACGCCAAAAAAAAACAACACATGCCATGCAAAAAACGATATATCGGGGCTTGGTCGTGACCCTTGTATAGTTGTTAAAAAAAAAAGTAGAAAAAGGACTGACCTTTGCACTTGGCTCTAGTCAATTCTTCGTTGAGTGTTTACAATGAATTTTTTGCAAAATTTGACTGCTTTGACAATTCCCGTAGAAAAAAAAAATTTACCCCCCCCCCCCCTCTCAAAGTAAAGGTACTTATAAATAATTCTACTTATTCCTCCCAAAACTAAGTTCTACTTCACCTTATTGCTCCAAAAAGAACACAATTGTCTCCCTTATAACTCCAAATTTTAGAAAATATTACAATGCTCCTTGTCCCTCAAAAAAATAAAATAATAAAAAATTACATGAAATATATATCCCTTACTCCACTTATTTATCCTTCAATATTGACCTTGAAAGCCACATTGTTGTCAGCATCATTGGAAAATTGAGCAAAGGTTCGAACAAGAATTTGTAGGTTTCTCATCTCTTCTAGAATCCTTTTATACAAGACTTCACTAATTTAAAGAGGCTTCAAGCCCTGAATTGTCCCAGCAACTTGTGCTCTGCGTAATAAAAAGGAGGAATCTTCTCCTGGACCAATGAGGAGAGACGAAGCCAGGCCACATCCTTATCCATCTACCAACACATAGTTGAAAGTTCTATGGGACCTTATTTCCTATTCTGAGTTCGCTTAATATACCATGGCTGATGCCTGTCGCTTCAAATCCAAGTCACACAAAAGGCTATGAGTATGCACTACACAAAAAAAACATAATGGCAACACTTCATAGAAGGTATGCATCCAAGAACGAAGAATATTCGCTAGGATTTGGGAGCGTGGTACAAATCCCAGTAGCGATAATAACCATGAGGAGATGGAGCTTGATTACACAATTCAATTGTGATGCAAAATGCTTATTACATAATCAAGCCCATACCCAACTTGTGGAAGGAGATAACTAAGCTGGTTCTAAGAAAATTTATCCAAAGAATGCTTCAAAAGATTTTATTCAGCCTATCCTACCCCACCTGTTACTCAACCACGTTACTCAGCCATGTTTTGGAGTCTCCTATCTGGTCATTTGCAAATGACTTTGATACATTGCTGAAGTCAATTGGGTCAAGTGGTGGAAGGTCTGGCAGTAGTAAAGAGAAAATTTTGCATGCACGAAAGACAGGTAGGCAGAGGAAATTTGATGGAAGAGGTCATGGATACCATGGTTGTGGGAGAGGACATGGCATAGATTTTACACCCGTGGAATTTTAGATGATAAACACCGTTTTCTCTCGTTGATTATTATTTCGAGTATATGCTTGTTCCTTGCAATGCAATGTGATGAAGATGGGGACGAAGGGAATGATAGGGTAGCTTATTTCAAATTTCGGTGATGCACTCAGGCAGAGGCGGTGTTGTGCCAAAAGGAGGTTTGAAGGGCTATGGAGTAGACGGTTTTGGATTTGGCTGAAAACCGGATGGAGGACCTTCAGGACCGGACGACCATTGAAATGGTAAAAAAATACCAGTGGCAGTGGAGGAAGATGGATTGGTAGTGGTGTTTGCGTGCAATGCATAATTTCAGATTTAACAAAATGAATCGAATAATCCATAATATAATAATAATAAAATTTATTTTCCCTGAAAAAGTAAATTTGAAAAATGTTGCATACCAATTCAATTGATGCACAATTTTATGGAGTTTTCCATAGGCTTGTAGAGCTGTTATCTCCTTCTCTCATCAATTGTATTAGTGAAGCTCTGATACCACATTAATATAGAAGTCTCCTCAGACACGTAATTTTATTGATAATGGAAAATAAATTACAAAAAAGTTGTAGGAGTTTACAAATGTAAACTTCCACTAATTTTCAATTAGGAGACTAACCTATTTATAAGCTATATGTCCTATCTTAATTTAGTTATGGATCACTTGAAAAAACAACTAGTGTCCATTTACAATAAATGATCTTCTATCCAATCTACTAACTTTATTCCTATTTTAGAGCCTAAGATACGACTCTATTCTAGAGTCCTATCTTTGCTAACAATATTCTATTTCTAAGTGTCTCTAATATTTATTAAATATTCTAATTTAATAAATATTTTAATCCTAACTTTACATTAATATATTTGGATCATATAACACCACTGCGGGTTTTGATTTCCCTCATATCGGAAGAGAACTGATATCATCTGTATCATACTAATATGATATGATTTGAATGTGCATATGATTTGATTCAAAAAATGTTCCCAAAAACAGCGCATAGTGACATAAATTTTACTCCTCTGGCCAAAGTGACTACATGGATTATGGATTATTTAAATTTTTGACAACATCGTTAAGCACCCAGTTAATGTAGTTGCTCACAACAATCTAAGTAAACTTTTATTCCACGTTCCCTAGGAATAATCAAACAAAATCGCCTAATTGTGACATGTGAAGGTGGACAAAGCGTACATATGCCAACCAATGTTATTGGAGAATGTACAATTAAATTGCATACATTAAGGATAGTTCCAATCAAACAAATATAGTGGGAGCCTTTCTTTCTACCTAGTTTATTCAAATGGGACTGAACATCGACATTCCTTAAGAGAGTCACATTTGTCAAGGTAAACCATCCCTTGTTCAGTCAAAATTAAAATTTTACACTATGTTGGGGTTTAAGTAGAGCCTATTTCGATTCCTAGTGGCATATGCGCAGCTCAGGTTTGTTGGATAATCTAATTCCAACCACTTGCTAGGTGTCAAAAACTTCCATCCAAGTGTTCCAGTTCATTTTCACTTAGTCCAATTTTAGTTGAGTCTCATTAGAGTCATTTAATGTTGATGTATCCAATGTAATCTTATGTAATTGATTCCTAATATTGAGAAGATAAATCCTCTACTCCACTTCTTTTCAGTTTTCAATACTTTTCATGGTATCAAAACTTACCCTCTGTAAGACTTCTTGAGAGAAACAGAGATTGAAACTAGTTTTCATAAGACTCGGTGAGAGAGCAGTAGTAGTTTTAAGAATTTTGAGGATGGCTCCTGCCTAAAAGCACCAAAGAGAAAACTATTTCGAGAAGAAGGTCGGGCTTTGTTTTTTTTTTAATTGAAGTGCATCAACAGTAACACACCCCATGAGTTCAGAAGATGTGTTATTAATGCACTCCAGAATTTCAGAAGAATCGTTAAGAATTAATCATTACAAATGTAAGGTACAACAACAAAAATTCTCCTATACAAAAACTATTTTTGCTTACGGCTAAGGAACACTAGCACAACTAGGGCTAAATAAAGGAAAGTAGTATTTGGTATAAAAATTTTTGACTAGGATTTTTAGGTGGCTGTGAGGGAGTGAATATATTGGGTATCCTTGTGTGTTCATAATTTAATAAATATATTACTACATGGCTTAAAAATTCTAGAAATCCAAGTTGTAATTGCGAGAAGGTGAACACTCAATTCCATACTTACAATATTGATTATACCAAGTTATGATTTTAGCTTCTTTCTTTGTCTATTACTGGGTTTCCATCATGGTTAGTAACATGGATGGATTGTGTTCCTTTAAAATTATTCTATGTTGTATATTTTAAAATGCATACACAGACACCTTGCCCCTATATTTGTTATGGATTGCATAACAAGTTGTATGAAACATAGAAAGAGAATATAAGCCTAGAAGATATCAACAGAATGGAGAATCCTCCAAATAGAATGAATCAAATGATGTAACAACAACAAAAAAGTTTAGTAGATGAAGAAATTCACTATTTTTAATCTTTGCCATCTGTGTAGGCTATGTAAATCTCAATTATTCACCCAACCACCTAAAATTATAAAAATTAGCATGTAAAGAGTCTTCCACTATTCGATTCCTAATTTTCTCTTTATCTTTTCAAATACCATAAGCTAAAGCTATGATCATATATCAATCACTAAGAAACAAATATGATACTCTCATTTCCATTTCCAAATTTAAATTTTCTCATAGTTGTAACAACTATCCATATGAAAGAAGAAATTTTCAATAAAAAATATACCTTTTGGAGAAACCATACTGTAAAAGTAATGAACCAATGTCTAAAATAGAATGAAGTAGATTTGGAATTTCTTCTCTTTCAAATATCACAAATAAAGTATGAGTCATTATAACTCCAAAATAGAAATACTTATTTTCAATACGATATTTTTAACTTAGGAAGTGATGGAGTCGAAAAATGATTCTACTAAATAGAATTCCTTAATATTGACTTTAATTATGCTTATAATGGGATGAAATAAACATGTATCATGAACATGTTTACACTATATATAGACATAGTCAATTTTGTTACTTTATTTCTTTCCGTATTGATATCTTCTATATCAATTTTGTTGTTTTTTTAAAAGGTGTTTTACTGCGACCATTTTATTGTTGGTAGATTGGCCCCACTTATAAATCCATTGTCTCCATCTTTGAATAAAAACAAAAATATCTTGTACACTGAATCCAAAATTATGAAAACTATGATTGTCAATGATAACTTTTATGGTTACAAACATCTTATCAAAAGAGTATCTTTCTCGTGATGAGTATGAATACTACTTCGCTTGTAATAGAATCGGCTGTGAATTTTACTCTTCGGGATTCTTTATCATTCCTACTAAAAATATTGACACAAATCCCCAAAATTCCTAACAAAATTTCCCTCTTTCTCACACTCATAAGTGAGTTTGGGATAGGGATGCTTAAGTGATTATTGGAGAAAGTAATAGAGATTAGAGTAAATTCGTTGATATTGTTGGGAACCAATTCAAATATCTCATTATTCGAAACATTAAAATATTCCAAAGCGTTAAGAATGGCTCCATCCAAATAGTTTCTCAGAAAAATTATAATGATTAAGTATTTGGAGGAGTTGATTTCATTTAGAAAGGATCCCGCCAAAGTATTTTCCCTACAATGCATTCAACATAATCAACCTTCTTATTTCCTTTGGTTATTTACCTATAAACTTATTCTGATGCACTTAAATAATATGGACATTAGGTAGACCCGGATTCCTTGATAATTCTACCGTTGAGAGTGTTGCTATCGACTCTGAAGCATTAATCTTTAGCAAGCTTTGCTAATAACGGTTTAGATTATCGGTGTGAACATGGAGTGGAAGGTATAGTTGAGGCAAGTGTGATATTTATTATGTTTATAATAGATGTTTACATTATCCATTGGCAAAGCCCATATGAGAGAGGCATTGTCCTCCTTGGTAGATGTTTACAATGTCTGGCATTGAACTATTTAGCCGATTTTTTTACATATCTAGCATATTTTGAATTCACATAGCCAAGATGATGAGATGACACATTGAGAACACTTCTCACAAATTTTTAACTTTTTACTAAATATAAAATCAATGGTAAGAACACACATCTCTCACACATTGCAATATAGACATAATACAGGGCATGTGCATGAAGGTTGCAAAGCTATTATTGGAATCTCAAGGGGTTGAGAGTTCCATTTCTTGCTATATTTTCTGTTCCACTTGCTACATTGTTTTGGCCTTGCACATTCTCAAGCTCTCGCAATAATGTAAATAGTAAATACTTAGATACCACCATTGGGATGATCATCACATTGTTTTTTCTTCAACGGGATAAAATGATTAGAGGTTTACACAGAGGAAGTGCCCCTATACTCGAGTGAATATATGAATTTTTTTGAGGATTCTTATTTTCAGTGGGAGGAATTTCCCTTTGTAGAGATGAGGAATTTTTATCAATTTTCCCATATACAGTTATATGAATTTGTTTCTCAAGTAAATCCACCCAGCTTATTGGTAGTCTCACTCAAAGGGCATATAAGATAATTATACGATGGGAACTCTACCAATTAATCTAACCCTATAATTTCATATAGTTTTACGATTTCTTGTATATCCATAGATTATCACACAATAATTTCCATGAGGTTTAATGAGTCTCACTAGCAAAAAAAACTTGTCCATTTGGGGGTTCTGATTGCCCTCAGATTGAAAGAGAATGAATATCTTCTGTATCATACTAATATGATATAATTTGAATACACATATGATTGGATTCTGAAAAAGTGCCCAAAAAACCGCGTTGATCCAAATATATTTTATTCATTCGGGCAAGGTGACTACATTGATTATCCATTATTTAAATTTTATACAATATCATTAAGCACCGAGATATTGCAACTACTCACAATAATCTCAGTAAAATTTTATGCCACGTTCCCTAGGAATAATCCAACCAAATTTCCTAGTTGTGACATGTGTAGGTGGACAAACCATACATATGCCCATCAAAATTACATGCATTAAGTATAGTTCTTGTTGAACGAATATAGTGGAAGCCTTTCTTTCTAGCTAGTTTATTCAAATGACACTGAACATGGACATTCCTTAACTGTGTCACATTTGTAAAGGTAAACCATCCCTGGTTCAGCCGAAATTAAAAGTTTAGACTATGTTGGAGATTAAGTAGACCCTATTTCGATGCCTAACGACATATGTGAAGCTGAGGTTTGTTGAAGAATCTAATTCCAACCACCTTGTAGGTGTCGAAACCTTCCATCAAAGTGTCTCATTTGAGTTTCACTTAGTCCAGTTTTCTTTGCGTTTCACTAGAGTCATTTAGTGTTGACGTATCCAATGTAATTTTATTTAATTGATTTCTAATATTGAGAAGAGAAATACTCTACAACACTTCTTTTCTGTTTTCGATTCTTGTCAATGTCTCAGAGCGTAGTCTATGTAAGGCTTCTTGAAAGAAACAGAGATCGAAATTAGTTTGCATAAGACTCCATGAGAGAAAAGCAACGTGAGCGAAGTTGGAACAGCAGAGAGACTTGGTTTTTTTTAAATTGAAGTGCATCTGGAGTAACGCACCCCATCAGTTCAGAAAATGTGTTATTAACGCAGTCGAGAAGTTCAAAACAAGAATTAAGCGTTATTAGCGCAGGAGATAAGATTTACGATCCGCGTTAGTTGCATAAACTTACATGCTTCTCACTCAAACGCGGGTTCTCCCCCATCCATAGAGCTTTACCCGTAATATTAAAAATAAAACATCGACAAGAGAATAAAGGTCAAGCCACGAAGCAGGGAACAAATTGGGACATCGTTTTGCTTGAAAAATCAAGGTACGTGATTGAAACCATAAGGGTCATTTTTTAATCTCTTAAAAGGAGTATGGTATCATTAACAATGACATGATTTTTATAAAAGGTGCTTCATGTCTTAAAAATGGTTTCCCTTTTATTCAACAGGTTTTATTTAAGAATGTGTAATCGAATCACATTTGTTTTGAAAACTTATTATTTAAAGGAAAAAGCTTGTTTGTCATGTTTGGAGTTGGGGAGATTTTTCTTTATCAAATTAAAAAAATGGATTTGTGAATTTTTTTGAAGATAGAGAGGGTTTGTCAAAAAATTTATGGAAGTGTCCTTAGTTTAAAAATTCATTCATTTGAATGTTGAACAAAAACATTGCATATAATCGCAATGAATTTCAATTGCCAAACTCAAATATCAATTTGAGATCGAATCTTATGACGAGTTCGAATTTCCAAGATCAATATAAGTTGGATCGTAGGACGAGTTCCAATTTCTAAACATCAATATGAGTTCGAATCTCATTACGAGTGTCACTGCATCGATATGAGTTCCAATCTCATGATGATGAGTTCCATTGCATCCTGAACGAAATGCATAATAGATATGATAAGCCATTATAATTATTAAACAATGGTAGCTATTTAACATTCATAAAATATTCTTGACAATACACACAAATTAATGATTATTTTATGAAATATTTTAAAATATTCTTAATAAAATACAGAGTTATAATTACAGTTATTAGTACCACTCCATCTTTACATATATGTATAAGAACCATAAGATAAAGCAATAAGACATAATAATTATTAAGTGAATAGTAGCATAACAAGACATAATTATTATTAAGTGAACAGTAGCTATCTAACTTCCATAAAATATTTTAAAATATTCATGATAATCCAAACCAATCAATAATTGTTTTATTAAATATTTTAAAATATTGATATTCATGATAATACAAATAGATCAAAGAACTTCAAATCGGAATGAACTTCAATCCTTAAACTCAAATATAAATTTGAGTTCCAATCCTATGATGAGTTCCAATTTCCAGCATCAATATGAGTCGGATCCCATGACGAGTTCCAATTTCCAAACATCAATATGAATTCCAATCTAATGATAAGTGTCATTGAATCCATATGAGTTCCAATCTCATGATGATGAGTGTCACCGCATCCTTAAATAAATGCATAATACATATGATAATCCATAATAATTACCAAATAATAATATCTATTTAACATACATTCATACAACATTCTTGACAATACACACAAATTCATGATTGTTTTATGAAATGTTTTAAAATATTCTTAATAATATATTGATTTCTAATTACATTATTAGTACCACTACATCTTTACATACATGTATAAGAACCATGAGATAAAGCATGATAAGCCATAATAATTATTAAGTGAATTGTAGCAGGATAAGGCATAATAATTATAATGTGAATAATAGCTATCTAGCTTCCATAAAATATTTTAAAATTTTCATGATAATAGAGACAAATCAATAATTTTTTTATGAAATTTTTTAAAATACTAATATTCATAATAATACAGATGCATCAATGAATTTCAATCGCAATGAATATCAATTGTCAAACTCAAATATCAATTTCAATTCCAATCCTATGACAAGTTCCAATTTCCCACATCAATATGAGTTGGATCCCATGGCGAGCTTCAATTCCAAACATCAATAAGATTTCCAATCTCAATATGAGTGTCACTGCATCCATATGAGTACCAATCTCATGATGATGAGTGCAACTGCATCCTTAAATAAATGCATAATCGATATGATAAGCCATAATAATTATTAAATGATGGAACTTATTTAACATTCATAAAACTTTCTTGACAATACACAAAAATTAATGATTTCTTTATGAAACATTTTAAAATATTCTTAATAATATGAGTTCTAATTATAGTATTAGTATCACTACATCTTTACATACATGTATAAGAACCATGAGATAAAGCATAATAAACCATAATAATTATTAAGTAAATAATAGCTATCTCACTTCCATAAAATATTTTAAAATATTCATGATAACACGGTGAAATCAACAATTGTTTAATGAAATATTTTAAAATACTAATTTTCATGATAATACAAATAGATTAATCTTTATTTTATGAAATATTTTAAAATATTATTAATAATAAACAAATTTTTTATTGAAATTTACTTTTAAAATAATGTTAAAATAGTGTGAGTTGTGAATTTTTTATTTTTTTCACATATGAGCTTATGATTTTCTAAGTTTTGTAATAGAATAACATTATGATTAAGTGTATTTTGAGCATGTGAAATTATAATTTTTAGGATCAGTGTACGCAAAGATATCTAGTCTATGAAATATTGAGAATATTGAAATTATAAATAAATTGAATATTGAAATTTTAATTTTAGACATATTGAGTATGAAACGGCTACACTAATTTTTGTTCCAGTTTTAAACGAATTGGCTTATCCAGCAGACCAACGAAATGTTAATAACTGGGATGGCTCGTAATGCTGGATAAACCATCCACTTCCGTGACGAAATAACTTTCCATATTTACCACAGCTCAGCTTCTCAGAATTTAACCACAAGTAATCCCAACAATGTAAAGTGCTTCACCTGTATTTATATTTTGCTACTGGTTTGGAATTTAAGAAACGACTTCCGATATTTACCATAGCTCAATTTCTGAGAATTTAACCACCCGTAATCCCAACAATGTAAATTGCTCCACCTGTATTTATATTTTGCATCTAGTTTGCGATTTCCATTTATTTCAGGCCCAACCAAATGCGAGCCCTCCAAAAATTCTCAACGGCGGAGGCATAGCCCAGGTATTTGAGGGGGTTTGGAAATAGTTTTCAACCGGCAATTGAAGCGCCTCGGTTTTATCTCACAAGCTACGTCATTGCCCCAAGCGCCAAGATACGGAATAATCATTTGCTCCTCCAATTCATACTCTTCTTTGTATTCCTTTCACTGAATTGTGAGATGTGGGAAAATGTTATTATATTTTTCAAATGGTAAAAGCGAGTTTACGTTTTTCTTAGTAGGATTATCTAATGTTTAAAAGTTTTTGTTTTATTATATATAAATAATTAATTAAGAATTCATTTATTTACACTTAAAGAGATAGTAGTCATGTTTCTTACCTTCAATAATAAAATTATAGGTAGATATTAGTTATGTTAAATATTTTAAGAAATAATATTTTAGTGAGTTAATCATAAATAGATGTATGGTGGGAGGAGAATTCAATTAAGAGGTAATTAGGGGTGTTTGTTATGTATCGAGACATTATGTTAGGTAACTAGTACTACTCAATCTACAACTCAATCAAAGAGTATGTATTGAGATATTTTGGTTGGTAACTAGTATTATTCAATCAAAGAGTAAAGAAAATTGAGGGAGATGAGATTACTATGTGAAAGTGCAGAAAATTTGAAGAAAATGTTGATGGCCTGCATATGTAATATAGTTGATGGTCATTTGAATTACTCCATTTTAAATGAAAGAACACTCCACAAGATTTTAACACATTCATGTTACTTGTAAACATCTAATGATAATGGTTTGATACTTCAAGTTTGACTTCACATTAAACTCCTTTCTAACTAAAATTCACATAATACTTTGTTTCTATGCTTTTTTAATCTAATATAATATTTTTTAATATTTCATGGAAGATGAAACCCAAGAACTTTGAAGTAATCATAAATAAGTGAACATTTATCATGAAAAGTGGAGAAAAGTTGAAGAAGATATTGCTAGGGTGCATATGTACTATAGTTAATGGTCATTTGAGTTGCTCCATTTTAAATGAAGACCACTCCACAGACTTGTAACACATTCACTTTACTTGTAAAGATCTAATGATAATGCATTGATACTTCAAGTTTAAATTCACAATAAACTCCCCTTCAACTAAACTTCACTTAATATTTGTTTTAGTTGTTTAGCTTCTATTTTAATTTAATATAAGATTATTAACTCTTTCATGGAAAATTCAACCCAAAAAACTTGGACTAATCCTAAATAAATAAACATTTATCGTAAACATCTTTACACTATCTATAGACGTTGTCAAATTTGTTTATTTTTATGATGACAAACATCTTATCGAAAGAGTATCTTTCTTGTGATGAATATGAATACTAGTTCGCTTGTAATAGAACTAACTGTCAACTTCATTCTTCGCTATTCGTTATGAGCATAAGAACAAGCTTAAAAATCTCCAATTTTATCATTCCTACCGAAAATATTAACACAAATCCCTGAATTTCCTAAAATACTTTCCCTCTTTCTCACACTGATAAGTGAGTTGGGAATGAGATGCTTAAGTGATTATTGGGGAAACTAATAGAGATGAGAGTAAATTTTCTGATACTGTTGGGAACCAATTCAAAGATCTCATTATTTGAAAGATTCAAATAATTTAAAGTGTTCAGAGATCCCAAAGTGTTCAGAATGGCTCCGTCGAGATGGTTAAGTATTTGCATAAGTTGATTTCTTTTAGAATGTATCCCTCTAAAGTATTTTCCCTACAGTGCATTCAACATAATCAAAGCTCTTATTTACTTTGGTAATTGACCTATAGAATGATTGTAATGGACTTATGGACATTAGGTTTACCCCAAATTTCTTGAACATTCTACTACTGAGATTGTTGCTATAGACTCTGAAGCGTTAACCTTTAGCAAGCATTTGCTAATAATGGTTTAGATTATCCGTGTGAACATGGAGTGGTAGGGTAAGAACACACATCACAAACACATTGCAATATATACATAACAGATGGCATGTGCATGAGGGTTGCAAAGCTATTCTTGGAATTTCAAGGGGTTGAGAGTTCCATTTCTTGTTATATTTCTTGCTATATTTGCTATTCCATTTGGTATATTGTTTTGGCTATCTATATTCTCAAGTTCTTACAATAATGTAGATAGTAAATACTTAGATCTCACCATTGGGATGATCATGGCATTGTTTTTTCTTTATGAGGAAAAAAAATATTAGGGGTTTATGTGGAGGAGGCATTTCTACTGAATAGTGGGAGGAATTTCCGAGTAGAGATGAGGAATTTCCATCAATTTTCTCATATATACTATACATTTACATGATTTTTTTTTTCAAGTAGATTTACCATAGTCTCACTCTAAAGACATATAAGATAATTATACCATATAACTCTACCAATTAAGCTAACCCTATAACTTCATATCGTTATATGATTTCTCATATATCCATAGATTATTATACAATCATTTTCATGAGATTTAATGGGTCCCACTTCCATAAATCTTCTCCGGGGGTATTGATTGCGTCATATGGGAAGAGAAGTGATATCATTTGTATCATACCAATATGATAGTATTTGAATACGCATATGATCTGATTCTGAAAAACTACCCAAATACAGTGCAGAGTTATTCATCCGCCCAAAGAAACTACATTGATTATGCATTATTTAAATTTTAGACAATATGGTTAAGCACACAGTAAATGCAGTTCCTCACAAAAATCCGATAAAATTTTGTGCCACCTTCCCTTCAAATAATCCGACCAAATTGCCTAATTGTGACATGTGCAGGTGGACAAAGCATACATATGCCAACCAAGGTTGTTGGAGAATGTACAATTAAATTACATGCATTAAGTGCATTAAGTATAGTTTTAGTAGAACAAATATAGTGGAAGCCTTGCTTTCTACCTAGTTTATTCAAATGGGACTGAACATGGACATTCCTTAACAGTGTCACATTTGTCAAGGTAAACCATCCCTAGTTCATTGGAGATTAAAAGTTTAGATTGTGTTGGGGTTTATGTAGAGCTTATTTAGATGCCTAGCCTCATAGGGTTTTGGAGGATCTAGTTCTAACCACATGTTAGGTGTTAAAATCGTTCATCTAAGTGTCTCACTTCAATTTTAGTTAGTCCAGTTTTAGGTCAGTGTCATTATAACCATTTAATTTTGATATATCCAATGTAATATTATTTAACTAATCTTATTTTTCACTTTTTTCAATTTTCAATTCTTGTCATAGTATCAGAGCTTAGTCTATTAAAAATTTCCTAAAAGAAAAACACATCAAAACTAGTTTACATAAGACTCAGTGAAAAATCAAAAACGCGAGCCAAGTTGTAGTAGCAGCAGATAGACATCTTTGAGAGAGCGGCAGAATTTTTAACAAGTTTGAAGATACTGCCTAAAAGCAGCAAAGAAAAATCCATTTCGAGAAAAAGGCCGGGATTTGTTTTTTTACAATTGAAATGCATCGAGAGTACCCCACGCCATCAGTTCAGAATCCGCGTTAACCTTTATTAACGCAAGGAAGAATATTTACCATCCGCGTTAGCTGCATAAACTTACAAGCTTCTCACTCAAACGCAGGTTCTCCTTCATCCAGAGAGGGTTACCCGTAATATATAAAAATAAAATTCACGAGAGGTCAACCACGAAGCAGATTGGACATCGATTTGCTCGAAAAATCTAGGTACATGATGTACATCATATGCGTATATTTTAATGTCTTAAAAGGAGTACATCATTTTAATGTACATCATTTTTATAAAAAGTGTTTCATCTCTTAAAAATGGTTTCCCTTTTTTTCAAAAGGTTTTATTTAAGAATGTTAAATCGAATCACATTTCTTTTGAAAGCTTATTATTTAAAAGAAAATTTTTGATTGTAATGTTTGGAGTTGGGATCTTATTTAAAAGAAATTTTGTTTTATCAAATTAAAAAAATGGATTGGTGAATTTTTTTAAGGTAGAGTGGGTTTTTCAAAATGTTTGTGGAAGTGTTCTTAGTTTTAAAATTTTTTTATTGCCTTGATAAGGGAGTAAATTTTTAGTGTAAGCACTACACATAATTTCAATAAATTTCGAATTTTAATGAATTTTAATGGTCAAACTCAAATATCAATTTGACTTTTTATTCTATAACTAGTTCCAATTTCCAATATCAATATGAGTTGGATTTCATGAAGGGTTCCAATTTCCAAACATCAATATGAGTTCCAATATCATAATGAGTGCTATTGTATCCATATTAGTTACAATCTCATGATGATGAGTGCTAGTGCATGCTTAAAAAAATGCATAATAGATATGATAAGCCATAATAATTATTAAATAATGGTAGCTATTTAACATTCTTAAAAAATTCTTGACAATACACACAAATTTATGATTGTTTTATAAATTATTTTAAAATATTCTTAATAAAATAGAGAGTTCTAATTACATTATTAGTACCATTGCATCTTTACATACATGTACAAGAACCATGATATAAAGCATGACAAGTCATAGCAATTATTAAGTGAATAGTAGCATGATAAGGCATAATAATTATTAAGTGAATACTAGTTATCTAACTTCCATAAAATATTTCAAAATATTCATGATAATACACAGAAATCAATAGTTGTTTTATGAATTATTTTAAAATACTAATATTCATCATAATACAAATAGATCAACAAACTTCAAATGCAATGAACTTCAATAGTCATACGATTGAAACTCAAATTTCAATTTCCAACATTAATATGAGTTGAATCCCATGACCAGTTCCAATTTTCAAACATCAATATGAGATCCAATCTCATGATGAGTGCCAGTGCATCCATATGAGTTCCAATCTCATGATTATTAGTGCCACTGCATCCTTAAAGAAATACATAATAGATATGATAAGCCATAATAATTATTAAATAATGGTAACTATTTAACATTCATAAACATTCTTGACAATACACACAAATTAAGCGAAATATTTTCAAATATTCTTAATAATATATAGATTTCTAATTACGTTATCAATAGCATTGTATCTTTACGTAAATGTATAATAACCATGAAATAAAGCATGGTGAGCCATAATTATTAAATGAATAGTAGCATGATAAGGCATAATAATTGCTAAGTTAAAAGTAGCTAACTAACTTCCATAAAATATCTTAAAATATTTATGATAATACAGAAAAATCAATAAATGTTTCATGAAATATTTTAAAATACTAATATTCATGACAATACAAATATATCAATGATTATTTTATGAAATAATTTTAATAATATACACAGATCTTATTCAAATTTATTTCCAAAATAATATTATATAAAGTGAATTGCGATTTTTTTGAGTTGCATATCTTAACTTATGATTTTCTAACTATTGTAATACAATAACGTGCTATGAGTTAGAGTATTTCAAAATGTGAAATTATAATTTTAGGAGCAGTGTAGGCAAAGATATCTAGTGTATCGAATATTGAGAATATTGAAATTATAAACAAATTTAATATTGAAATTTTAATATCAAACATATTGAGTATGGAACGACTACACTAATTTTTGATCGAGTTTTAAACGAATTGGCTTTTCCAGCAGAGCAATGAAATGTTAATAACTGGGATGGCTAGGATGGCACGTAATGCTCGATAAACCATAGACATCCGTGAAGAAACAACTTCCCATGTTCTTCTACTAGTGTGGAATTTAAGGAGCAACTTCCCATATTTACCATAGCTCAACTTCTCAGAATTTAACCACCGGTAATCCCAACTATGTAAAGTGGTTCACCTATATTTTTATTTGTTGGAATTTAATCCCAACTGTCTGCACAAATCAACAGGATAGCATAGTAATGGTGGATGAGATTTGATAGCATAGTAATGGTGGATGAGATTCTAAGCTACGGAATGAATGCAGAGGCAGTGAAAGAGCTCTTCTTATCAGCAATAACCACCGTGTTAAAAACTTCACCAACTGTATTCATTGCAGAGGCGACAAGTCATTCTAAGGGTCAGCAAAGCTCAAGCGGCAGGGGGGTTGAAGAACCCCGAAATAGCTCACGTCATCAACTACTGGACCCACCTACCAACAAATCAAAAGAGTTCGGGGGGGTGAAGGAACTCACAAGAAAGCTTTTGGAAGTAACCCCCGGAAAGTATTAAGGAAAGAAGGTTTTTAAACCTTAGCATAAATCTAATGTTTTTTTTGACTTAGTCTCATATTCACGCATATGTTTTATTTTTATAGTTGGTTAAATTTTTTTACCATGGTAAATGTTTTTACTTTGCTTAAAAGAGTTATAATATATATATTGTGAATATCTTATATTTACAATCAATATATATATATATTGTAATTTTTAATAAAAATATGCCATGAGCATTAAAAGAGAAGAGAGTGAGAGCATTGTATTGCAGAGACAGTTGTTGTGTAGTTAAATTTTATGCTCGAAGGCTACAAACATAAAAATAGAGAGAGAGAGAAATTTGGAAGCACTGTGTGTAGCAGCCAGTTGAAGGTTTTTAACCAATGAACCCAGAACACAATTCTGAAGATTTGTAACAACAATTTGTTATTTATTTTATGAAATATAGATAAGTATTTCATCTCTGTATCTGTCTGCGTTTTAAATTTTATTTGAAACTCTGTGTTGTGTATCGGTTAAGGAATTACCCACAAATTCCAACATGGTATCAAAGCTAGTCTAGGCTCTTTGAAGGTGTCAAAGAAGCTGAAGGAAGGAGCTTGTTGTTGCAGTTCTCGAGCAGAGTGAATGCTCAGAAAAAGTCCAAGGTATTTCTAAAAATGGAGTTTATTGTTTGATGTTAATATTATAGTCGAGAGAGCTGTAAAAGAGAAGTCTTAAGAGTTTTAGAGACAGATTTTATTTCTCAGTAGAGAGACAGTTTATTTAAAGACATAGTCACAATGGCAGCAGCATGCACCAGTCTGACAAATCCCCAACTTCCACAGTTTAATGGGAAGAATCATGAATATTGAGCTATCACTATGAGAGCCTTGTTTGCTTCATAGAATATATGGGATCTATTTGAGAATGGCTACCCAAAACCAGCAGATGCAGGAGTGTTGGCTGCTTTGACAACAACAAAAAGAGATTTGTTAAAAGATAATAGGAAGAAGGACTCCAAAGACCTCTTATATATTTTTCAATCTGTACATGAGAGTATTTTCCCAAGGATTGCAGCAGCAAAAAATTCTAAGGAGGCATGGGATATTCTCAAGACAGCCTATCAAGCAATGGAGAAGGTGAAGACAACAAAATGTCAAATGCTGAGGAGAGATTTTGTAACTCTCTGCATGAAAGAGTCTAAAAATATTGACTCATTCTTCACACAAGCTATTTGGTTGGTTACCCAGATAAGGTCTCATGGAGAGACACTTCAAGACAGAAGAATCGTGGAGAAAATCTTGATAATTTTACCCTCAAGATTTGATGCCATCGTAGTGGAAATAAAAGAGACAAATGATCTCTCACAATTTACAGTGGATGAGCTGAGTGCATCCCTGATGTCTCATGAACACAAACTGAACAGAGGATTAGATTCCTCATTGGAACAAGCCTACAAGATCCAAATGTCTTTTGGTCGAGGCATAGGTCAAGGCAGGAGCAAAGGGAGAGGCAGAAGACAAAACAAAGGCAGAAACAACCCTGCAAGTTCGAGCGGAAGGAGCAGCAATCAAAACCACAATAAAGGCTCAAGACAAAAGCAAGCTCATGTATAAAGGTATGATAAATCCCAAGTCTAGTGTCATTATTGCAAGAAATATGGTCACTATGTCAATGAATGTAGGAAAAAGAAAAATGACAGGAATAATACGCAGAATGCTAATTTAGCAGAAGAAGAAAATAAGAACTAGAAGAATGTGTTGTTAACATGTAATATAGCACAAGATAAACAAGATGATGTATGGTTCTTAGACTCAGGTTGTAGCAACCACATGACTGGAAACATAGCAATGTTTTCCGATCTGGATGAAAATGTTAAATCTAAAGTAACACCAGGAGCTGATAGTAAGATCTCTGTCAAGGGAAAAGGTAGAGTCAGTATCCTCGCAAGAAATGGAGAACAAAATTTTGTGCCAGATGTATATTATGTACCTAGCTTGAAATGAAATCTGTTGAGCATTGGACAACTCATTGACAAGGGCTACAATTTGTTTTTCAAATATGATGTGTGCACAATCATGGAAATACCTCCAAGTAAGAAGGTCATTACAGAGGTGCAGATCACAAGCAATAGGATGTTTCCTCTCAATATCAAAGAAGACTTGAAGGAAGGAAGAAATGTAGCAGTTGTAACACAAGAGGCCTTTCAAGAGGAAGTGAAAGATGAAGGCTGGTTATGGCACTTGAGATTTGGACATCTCAATTTCAGAGTCCTGGAATTGTTGCACAGAAAGGGAATGGTAAAAGGATTACCATTTATTGAGAAACTGGATAGCCTATGTGAAGGATGCATCTTGGGAAAACAACACAGAGAAAGCTTTCCAGCAGGGAAGAGTATAAGCGCAAAGGAACCCTTAGAAATTGTCCACTCGGATTTGTGTGGACCAATGCAAACGCCATATTTAGCTGGAAACAAATATGTTTTGACATTCATAGATGATTACACCAGAAAGACATGGGTGTATTTCTTGAAACATAAGAGTGAAGTGTCTGAGAAATTCCGCCACTTCAAAACTCTTGTTGAGAAGCAGAGTGGGCACTACATCAAAGTGTTGAGAACTGACAGAGGTGGAGTATACATCTCCAAATAGTTTCGACGTTTCTGTAAGGATAATGGCATACAGAAGCAGTTCACCATGAGGTACACACCTCACCAAAACAGTGTTGCAGAAAGGAAAAACTGAATCATCATGGACATGGTCAGAAGTATGCTAAAGGAAAAAAATTTCCAAATGAGTATTGGGCGGAAGCTATCAATTATGCAGCGTACATCTTGAATAGATGCCAAACCAAAGCTATCATGAACATAATTCCGGAATAAGTGTGGAGCGGCAGGAAACAGTTCATCACCCACATGAAAGTATTCGGTTGTGTTGCATATGCACATGTCCCAGATCAGCTTAGAAAGAAGCTTGACAGTAAGGGGGAGAAATTTATCTTTGTTGGATACAGTGAAGATTCCAAAGCATACAAAATCTATAATCCATCTAGCAAGAAAGCAGTAATAAGAAGAGATGTGCAGTTTATAGAAGAAGAAGCTTGGGATGGAAGTTTAGAGAAAACAGTGAACGTGAAGACTAGTATGTCTCATGAAGAAGAAGAGGAAGGGACAACAACAAATAATCCCTCCACGGTGGCTCATCCTCCACCACCATAGGCACAACAAACCACACGACATGCTAGAAATAGAACATCGTTAAGAAATAAAGTAAGTGTTTTTCAAGCACACCACAGGGAACTGAAACTCCATCTAGTTCAAGTGGAACTCCAAGTACACCAAGAAGACCGAGATTCATAAATATGAGTGAGATTTATGAACAAGGAGAGGTAAATAATAATTCTGGTCTGAACTCTTTATTTGCTTTGTATTGTCATGTTGATGACCCAATTCATTTTGAAGATGCTGTAAATGAAGAAAAATGGATTGAAGCAATGGATGAAGAAATTGGTGCAATTGAAAAAAGTAATACATGGGAGTTAGTGGACCTCCCTAAAGATAAAGAAGTCATTGGAGTTAAATGAGTCTATAAGACCAAAAACAATTCTCAAGGAAATGTTGAAAGGCATAAAGCAAGAATTTTTATCGAAGGCTACAAGAAGCAATAAGGAAGAGACTATGAAGAAACCTTTGCACCAGTTGCAAGGATGGAGACAGTAAGAACAGTGTTGTCCATAGCAGCAGAAAAAATATGGAAGGTTTACCAGATGGATGTGAGATCTTCATTCCTAAATGGAGTGTTGAAAGAAGAGGTATATGTTGAACAACCTCCAAGCTATGAAATTGAAGGCCAAGAGCACAAAGTATGCAAGTTGAAGAAGGCTCTTTACAGGCTGAAGCAAGCTCCAAGAGTATGATACAGCAGAATAGATGCTTACCTGATTGAAAATGGATTTGAGAAATGTGATGGAGAACCCACACTCTACATAAAGGAAAATGATGGTACGATATTTATTGTTGTTTTATATGTAGATGATTTAATTTTTACTGGCAATGAAGATTCTCTCATTGCTGATTTTAAATCAGTTATGAAAAGCGAATTTGAAATGACTGATTTGGGTTTCTTAAGATATTTTCTTGGAATTGAAGTAGAGAAAAATGAAAATGGTATTCTCATTTCCCAAGAAAAATATGTTGATGAAGTGTTGAAAAGGTTCAACATGCAAAACAACAAGGCAGCTGTAACTCCAATAGTAATGGGGTTAAAATTTCACAAAGAAGACAACAACAAGGATTTTGATCCAAAACTGTTTAAAAGCATAGTTGGCAGCCTCATGTATTTGATTACAACTAGGCCAAATATAATGCATGATGTTAGTTTAATCTCTAGGTTTATGGAAAGGCCAAAAGAGACTCATTGGCAGGCAGCCAAGAAAATTCTAAGGTATGTGAATGCAACGAAGGGGTATGGTATCTTATACTCCTCATCTGAAAATTTTTAATTGACAGGTTACACTGACAATGATTGGGCTGGAAGTGTAGATGATAGGAAGAGCACATCTGGATATGTGTTTCACTTGGGATCGGGAGCAATTTCATGGGCTTCCAAGAAGCAACCATTAGTTTCTTTATCAACAACAGAGACAGAATATGTGGCAGCAACAGCAGTAGCATGCCAAACAATATGGCTAAGAAGAGTACTCAGAAATTTGTGTCATGAACAGGAAAAAGAAACAACCATTTACTCTGATAACAGCTCAGCGATAGCTTTATCGAAAATTTTTGTCTTTCATAAAAGAACAAAGCATATTGATGCTAAATTTCACTTTATAAGAAAACTGGTTAATAATGGTGAGATTTTTTTGCACCACTGCAGAAAAGAGGAGCAATTTGCTGATATTTTAACAAAGCCATTAATGCATAACGATTTTAATTATTTCAGGAAATTCCTGGGTATGCAGAAAAACCCAACAGTTAAAATTAAGGGGGAGTGTTGGAATTTAATTCCAACTACCCGCACAAATCAACAAGACAGCATAGTAATGGATGATGGGAGTCTAAGCTGCAGAATGAATGCAAAGGTCGTGAAAGAGCTGTTCTTATCAAAAACAACCACCCTGTTAAAAACTTCACCAACTTTATTCATTGCAGAGGCGGAAAGTCATTCTGAAGGGTCAGCAAAGCTCAAGCAGCAGCGAGATTGGAGAACCCTGAAATAGCTGACGTCATCAACCACTCGACCCACCTACCAAAAAATCAAAACAGTTCCGGGGGGGTGAAGGAACTCACGGGAAATCTTTTGGAAGCAGCCCCCCAGAAAGTATTAAGGAAAGAAGGTTTTTAAACCTTAGCATAAATCTAATGTTTTTTTTTTTACTTAGTCTCATATTCACGCATATGTTTTATTCTTACCATGGGTTAAATTGTTTTACCGTGGTACATGTTTTTATTTTCGTTAAAAGAGTTATAATATATATATATATATATATATATATATATATATATATATATATATATATATATATATATGTTTAATAAAAATATGTCTTGAGCATTAAAAGAGAAGAGAGTGAGAGCATTGTCTTGCAAAGATAGCTGTTGTGTAATTAATTTTTATGCCCGAAGGATGAAAGCATAAAAATAGAGACAGAGAGAAATTTGGAAGCTCTGCATGTGTAGCAGCGAGTTGAAGGTTTTTAACCAGTGAACCTAGAACACAGTTCTGAAGATTTGTAACAGAAGTTTGTTATTTATTTTATGAAATGGAGATAATTATTTCATCTCTGTGTCTGTCTGCATTTTAAATTTTATTTGAAACTCTGTGTTGTGTATTGGTTAAGGAATTACCCAAAAATTCCAACAATATTTTGCTACTAGTTTGGAATTTTAATTTATTTGGGGCCCAACCAAAGGGGAGCCCTCCAAAAATATTTTTTGCTACAAGTTTGGAATTTTAAAAATTCTCAAAGGCTGAGAGGTAGCCCACACCAATGAGGGGGTTTGGAAATAGTTTTCAACCAACAATTTATGCGCCTCAGTTTCACCTCACAAGCTACGTCATTGCCCCAAGCCCAAGCGCAAAGATACGAAAGAATCATTTACTCCTCTAATTTATGCTCTTCTTTGTATTCCTTTATCAGAATTTTCAGAGGTGGGAAAATGTTATTATATTTTTGAAATGGCAAAAGAGAGTTTAAGTTTTTCTTAATACGTTCATGTGGCACAATACTTGTTAAGGTTTTGCAAATGGGGTAGCAAGCTAAGCGGGCTTGGTTGTGGCGAAAAATTTCACAGTTAATCGCGCTTGAGGTTCTGGTATGGGAGTTCTGATATGGGTAACCTCCTTTGAAGTCCTTGTTACCAGGTACAAGCCGAGGAAGTGATGATTGATGCTATGTGATTCATTTCACTAGTTTCAATCCCATTTCTTCACCCTTGTGAGCATCACCCGATGCAATGAGTGCTAAGTAGACTATTCAAAAATCATGAGAAATTTGTACCTCTCATGGAAATGGTCATAGATGTATGACTTACTTAACGCAATTGAATCACAAAAATGATATCTAGGATTATAGAAAGTTTAAATTTTTTTGTTTTATTATATATAAATAACTAGCTAAGAATTAATTTATTTTCACTTAAAGAGAGAGATGGTAGTCATGTTTTTTACTTTCAATAATAAAATTATAGGTAGATACTAGTTATGTTAAATACTTCAAGAGACAATTAGGCCTTTTTGTTATTTTATCATGGGTAACTAGTACTACTCAATGTGAAACTCAATCAATACATATAATCAAAGAGTATGTATTGAGACATTATGGTTGGTAATTAGTCCTGCTCAATCAAAGAGAAGAACATATTGGGTGAGATGAGATCACTATGCTAAAGTACAGAAAAGTTGAAGAAGATTTTGTTGGCCTGCATATGTACTATAGTTGATGGTCATTTGACTTGATCCATTTTAAATGAAATACTACTCCACAAGATTTTAACAGATTCATGTTACTTATAAACATCTAATGATAATGCTTTGATACTTCAATTTTTAATTCAAAGTAAAATCCCCTACAACTAAAATTCACTTAATACTTGTTCTAGTTGTTTCTCTTCTATTTTAATCTAATATAATATTCTTAACTCTTTCATGGAAGATGAAACCCAAGAACCTTGAAATAATCCTAATTCGACAAAGCAACAAACCTACATGATTTTAAAGCAATCATCTTCTAATACGTAAAATAAAAATAACATGATATATAGGAAAAATGTGAAGCTTTATCCACCTAGATCCATGTGTCAATGGTCAAGTTATAAAAGAATATTATCATTTAAGAAATTTATAATAAATTATATCAATCATTAGGTACCTTTGTTAAGGAATCATCTCATGGTTCAATCTTAATGTATTTAAACTAGAAACCCATTTTGGTGCAAAGGATATGGTAAAAAAAAAGGGTGTGTTAAAATGTGACATGCATTATGTGGATTCAAAATATATTACATTATGTTAATTGGATGGGGAAAAATTAATAATGTGCAATGACCTAATATGATGCATTCACTAATTTTATTTGAGGAGAAGTAAAATTTGTAATTGTAAATATTGGTGTATTAAACTGTGAACAAAATCTATACAATAGCATAATATTATGGCACACAAATAGAACTCTATCTTAAATAACACAATGGAAAATGAAATATAGTGCGTGACTCAAACTATACTTTCAGACAACATAATTGAAAAATATTTTGTGCGATGTTGGGATGGTGCAAAAACAAAATTTTCAATGAATCATAAAATGATCGCACAAGTATAGAAAAAATTGAAAATAAAAGTTCATGTTATTTGTAACTATAGAGACCATTTGTGGCACCCTTAGCTATGTGTTATATAGAATATGCATTGAGTTGTATGGGCCCTTGATTGGAAAACAAAATATTCCAACTCCAAATAGATTGTGAAATCACCTAAATCTCCTTGCTGTGAATAAAGGAAATGATTCATATTCTTCCTTGCATAGGTAACAAAAAGAGATTGGGAACCAATATTTTTAGTTTCATCTACTCTAAACCTTGAACCTTATATGAAAGTAAAGAGCCAAATAGGGTGATTTGCAAGGTTTCAAATGTGGTTTTATTTTTTTTAGTGAGGAGGGGTAGCACTCACCAAACAAACAACATTTGATGAATATTCAATCACTATGATTCTACCTTTCCCCGCATCATCCAAATTAATGTACTTGATCCCTTTGTGTATCGAAGTTATAAAGTGATAATAGAGTCCCTAATGAGTGTTTATTTTTAAAAGGATAAGGGGTTACCCTTGTTAATTCTAAAATAACATCCCAGTAATTTACATACCACATATAAAGATAAAGAAATGCTTATTCTTAAAATATTATTAACAAATTATGCAAAACATAGTGTTAAAACCTACATCAATCATTTATTTCATAGTTAAAAACTCCCCTGAGAAAAGTAATATAAATTTGTAACGTAAGGATAAATTAAATGAGATTTACAATCATTACAGATTTAAGGTATAACAACAAAAATTATCCTATATAAAATGCATTTTTGTTTATGGTTAAGGAACACTAGCAAAACTAGGTATAAATAAAGGAAAGTAGTATTTGGTACATATTTTTCTTACTAGGGATTTTCAAGTGGCTGTGAGGGAGTGAATACATTGGGTATCCTTGTGAGTTCATGGTTTAAAGAAGATATTACTGCGTGGCTTAAAAAAATGCTAGAAATCCAAGTTGTAATTGTGAGAAAGAGAACACTCAATTCCATACTTACAATATTGATTATACCATTGTATGATTTCATCTTCTTCTTCTCTCTATTAGTGGGTGTTCATAATGGTCACTATCTATCACCTCAACCACCACCAAGGAAATGGATGTATTGTGCTCCTTTAAAAGCATATTATGTTGTATATTGTCAGATCCACACACACACCCTGCTACTATATTTGTTATGGATTTCATAGCAAGTTGTATGAAACATAGGAAGGGAATATAAGCCTAGGAAATATGAACATAATGGAGAATCATCCAATTAGAATGAATCAACTGATGTACAAACAACACAAAATTTTAGTAGATGAATAAATTTTCCATCCATGTAAGCTAAGTAGATCTCAATTATTCACCCAACAGCCTCAAATTATAAAAATTAGCATCTAAAGAGCCTTCCACTCCTAGATCCCTAAATTTCTCTTATCATTTCAAATATCATAAGCTAAATCCATGGTCATAAATCACTGAGAAACGAATATGATGATCTCATGGCCATTTCCAAATTGAAATTTTCTCATTGTTGGAACAAGTATCCATATGAGAGAATAGTTTTTCGATAAAAAATATACCCTTTGGAGAAACAAAATTGTTAAAGTAATGAAGCAATGCGAAAAATAAAATGAAGTATATTTAAAAAAAAATTCTCTTGCAAATCTTTCAAATAATGTATGAGTCATTGTAAGGCCAAAATAGAGAGACTTATTTTCAATACGACATTTTTAACTTAGGGAGTGATAGAGTACAAAAACGATTCTACTAAAACTTCCTTCCCGAATATTGAGTTTAATGATGATTATAATGGGATTAATTTTTTTTTATCATGAACATATTTACATTGTTGATATATATGGTCATTTTTGTTACTTTGTTTTTTGTCTGTATTTATATCTTCTATATCCAGTTTGTTGTTTTTTTAAGAGGTGTTTTACTGCGACCACTACAAGAAAAAAGGGCCTTGGTAAGGGGTGAGAAATGTCACCATAATCTCATTGGTAAGGGTCAAAAGAGCCTCCATCGCCAAAAATGAATGTCACCAATGGTTGCATTGCCAAAAGTATAGGTGTTGTGGTGACATTCAAGGTTTGTCACCAATAATGATTTATAATGGTGGATAGTGACCATCACCATTTCATATGAGGAATGGTGATGGACAATAGCCTATCTCACCAAAGGTGGCGTCGCCGAAAGTATGTGTTGTGGTGACATTCAAGGTCTACCACGAATATTGATTATAATGATGGATAGTGACCGTCACCATTTCATATGAATAACAACGATTTTTTGTGATGCACCTTTCATGGCCGTCACTATTGTTGCATATATATGGCGAAGTTCGTTGACTGTCACCATTTCATATTTGGTGAGGGTCAAAAAATGTCACCATAGGATCATTAGTGACATCAAGGTCCCACACAAATAATTACTATAATGAAAAATAATGACCCTCACCATTTCATATGAACAACAATGATTTATGGCGACAAAAATTTCATGGTTTTCACTACTGATGTGTATATTTGGTGAGGGTCAAAAAATGTCCCCATAAGCTCATTGGTGATGGTTAAAAGAGCCTCTATCACCAAAAACGGATCACTAGCGTTCCATATGAATATCAGGGAAGATGGAATCGAACCACCAACCTGTTCCTTGTAAAGCAGGTGCTCTTCCATTCATCTATCACCCTTTAAAGAATTATATTTTTAAAAATTATATCTTGAAACTTTATAAATTGTAAATTCTACAATTTTCAATAAATTAAAGTCTCAACAATCTTTTACTAAACAAGAAAAACATCATCGAAGTTGCATGTCTCTACCTAATGGTTATGGAAGTTATGAAAAGTGGGTTAAGGGAAAAATAGTTACGTATAAGAGACTCAATATGCTTAGTTGAATACTCAATTAGAATTAAAACTCTGAAGACATTTATAGCCTACAAATGACCTATAAATCGAAAATGTGCCAAATATTGCAAAGGAAATATCACAAGTGGATAGCATGTGGAAGAAGAGAATTGATGAAGAAAAATGCAATATGTTACAGGCTGAATGAAAGAAAAATCTCAATTTTGTTGTTGTTTGGTGACTTTTTATAATTGGGACCTTTGTCTTTCCTTTATCACGTCAATATAAAAATTATAAATCATAAATGTTAGATAATTGAATGATATCTAAACTTTTGTGCAAATGTAATCCAGGGAACCATAGGGATATATATATATATATATATATCCCTTTCACATAAAGAGACATGTAATTTCGAATTTCAAAAGTCTGCACTAAAAAAATGGTAGCAACCATCAAATAAAAAATATTGAAACTTATCACAGTAAGAGTATCTCTTTTCAGTAGTTAACAACAAACAATAATACAGTAATTAGTTTAGTTTAAGACTACAACACATTGGGAAAAAATATGTGTTGAATTATTTTTCAGTACAAAATGGACTTAATTTTAATGAAGAAAAAGAGTTGATACTAAATCACAAATAAAAACGACCAACAACAATGTAATTTTTTTTTTTTTAGGATATTTCCAATAGTCGAAATAGAAAATGCCCCCCATTAGTGTTTTCAAGTGAACTTATGACCTGGAGAATTTAAGATTCCAGTTTAACCCCTGGATTATAAAAGAGTAAATCATGTACTGTTTATAATGTAGTGGTTTATGAGAATTGTGTCAATCCATGAGGGTTCAATTTTAATGACGCCATACTATAGAATGTGAACATGCTTTGCAAATTTGGCTAGCCTGAAGACTAAGGAAAAGGCCCCACTATTGAATGGTCATGAGTCCAAATGGTAGGAAGGCCAGGTTTTGATGTTATGCTTAACTATTATAAAACCAAAGTATAATAAATAATATAATAACCTCCAAAAAAACTGCTTGAGGAGAAAGACAATAGTTGAATCCAAGAGTGGAAGAGTAAAGGGAGTCTTAGGAAGGTAAGGTTACGTAATGTCGAAAAAATAACCAAAATTACATCAAAAAGACTACTCAATTCATAAGTGGAAGTACAAAGTGGGATTTAAAAGGCCAACCCTATAAAATCAAGAATCTGTCCTACTTAAAAATCTCTAAGAATGAATATCACAATGCTAAGAGGAATAAATACAAATATATGGAGGAAAGTACAGGATAAGCCACAATACATCGAATTCCCACTGTCAAACAAAGTGTATTCCTATAAAGTCGAAAGGGAAGTTATCCTACAATATAAGGCTCTGGATTGAAGGGTGGGTAAAAGAGATGGATTTGGTCTAGCAGATGTCTGTATGGAAAATATGGCCCTATACATGGAGCTAGTAGAAGGGATTTCCCTACAAATATAGCATCAGTTATATTTAAACCGCATATGACAACATCACATGTGATTTCTTATCAAGGGTTGGGGTGCCTCTTATAAACCAATATATCATTGTTTCCCTATGTCACTTGAAGAGGTTCTATATTTTAACCATGTTATATTAAAATATGTTTCACCTACCCTATTGATCATATGTTCCAAGTCCAGACTCAAAATTTTATATGGAAGACACATGATCCTCATGCATGGGAGACACAACATACACTTTTTCTTGGAGAGGTTCTTTCCTTGTCATTCTTACATTCTTCGTCATGCTAATAGAACACACGCCTCCATAGCTGGAATACCATATAACCAACCCAAGAAGCCAGTGATCTTGAAAGATGTGTGAGTTTGAGTCAAGCTAGATGGATTGTGGCAGAAGTGGAAGGAAGGCATTGTGTTTGAAGAGAGAGTTGTAGAGTAAGTAACATGGAATCTCATTACTCACTTATTTAAATTAATGTTAACTCGAAATGAGGTAAGGTTTCTTTGAAATCACATTATCCACTTGTTTGATTCATCACTGCAATGAGCCAAGGTATATGAATTTCAGGGAGTCCCAAAGAGAAACTAGTAGCTCAAATTACTTATGCCAACAATGTGGAAGTAGAGGGGATGGATTCAATGGAGATCATAACCTTGTGTTGTGGTTTGCTAAGTGGAAGAGGTTTGTCACTTTTTTAACGTTGGGTGAGATAGCTAAATAAGCTTTCAATGAGGGAAAGAATATTTGGTGTCTCATTATGGCTATAGTTTTTAGTATTTTCGGTTGCGATGGATGAGAAATAAATCCAAAAACCATCCTTCATCCATGTGATCACATAACCCATTTTGGAAGTGGAACTTAGAGAATATTCTTGTGCTTGGGAAGTTGATCACTCATTTTTCACCAATTTTATGGATATATTCATGTCGAAGCTGAGGGATTATAATCATTCTCATGCCATTTTTTTAGAATATAATACCACTAGATCTCCACGGGGATATTTTTGTTTTTAACATCATTTCCAAACCCATCCCTTTGCTTTTAAAAAATCTACCTGCAACCATTATGAAGTAAAATAATAAGTGGTGTCACTAGATGGTGTAAAAAGTAGATTTTGGAAACAATTGTAGAACCATATGACATTATATGGGTTAATTGTTCAATTCTATGTTGTCCCTGAAGACTTGTTTTTGTATTTACTAAAACACTATATACCTCCTCAGACAAACTTTCAACAAAATACTATGAATATTTAATGATTAGCTGCCAATAGGTTCATGAAGATTCATAGTAGATATTGGAAGAATATTTGATCTTCCATAAACAAAATGGAAAAAAAAAATTATGAAGGACAAATAACAATAATAAAATATATTATATCTAGACAGTATCAATGTAGAACTAACCTACTTCAAATTTAAGTATTTTGTAACTCTGATTGCCTTCATCATCCACGTGGTCTTCGATAGAAAATGATCATGCGTGTTTTTAAAGCACTCCTAAATGTTAAGTCACTGGTTCAATTCCACACCCTATTTGGGTGTTATTCTTGGACATGACTATGGTGTGCCCTCACCAATGTCAAACTCACAAAATATAAACAATCTTCATCAAAATCCAATTTTGACCTATTCCAAGGAGTGTACAAGGAAACATGACCCGTGTAACAAATATGGACTAGTCTAAGATTCCAACTACAAAATTACATCAAAATAAAATAGATAAAAAAAAACTATATGTCATCTGACATGAATGTTGATGACGCTACAGATAAAATTAAGGAATTGTAGTCTATAAACGACACATCATCACAAAATTCCATCCACGTCATCATTGATATTCAACAGAAAGACAAGGAAATTTGAGTAGCAAAGAAACCATAAGAGGTTCTGTTCAAATAAACCTTCTTCTCTATATGGACAAGTATAAATATGAAGTGAAAGGAATCTGAAAGAATTAATTCAGTATAATATCCCTTGTAATATATGATATTTATGTTAAAGGAGATGAAGGACTAATTAAAAAGCTCAATTTAGTCCTTCAAGGACGGCCAAGATCCCAGAAGTCTATGAAACCCTTGGGTATAACAAGCAATAAAAAATAATTAAGGCCAAGTAAGAGACATATGATGTTTCTAAGACAATTTTTAGTCACAGGTCGACAATTTCTGAGGATATTATTTTCTGGACTATAATATTTATCTTCATGGATACCCTATACAAAGCATACTTTAGTGGCTCATTTCAATTCTCCACCGACAATCCCGTTTTCGTGGTTGTGGAATTTTGTTGGTACTTACTACTGGTACACTAGTGTTTTGAGGAGGTTCTAACTTCACACAATCCACATTCAACATTAAGGGGGGAAGATCCAATCTTATGGCCTAATCGTTTCTCTTCCTTCCATCCTCTCTATCTTTAGGGAGGATATTGTGCATAGGGAAAAGCCTATGTTGAGATGGGTATTTGTTAACCTTATCAGTTATTTTCATTGTTTGAATCTTGAAAATTGGAGAAGTGATTATGAGCTTGAAAGGAAGCCTAAAGAAAGGATTTTTATTGAAATTATACATTGTCGAGTGGTGCATTTCATTCTCAAGGTAGAATGGAATCTCAATTAGGGGAATTTTGAGGTCTAAAATGGGCCTCCTAAGGAAATACTAAAATAATAGCTAAACCAATAAAATAATATTTATGAATTTGCAATTCATTTTTTGCACCAAAATCAATGTAACCATGGTTAAATTCAATTCAAAAGTTGTACCAAAATAAAAATAATAAAAAAATTGTATTTATGTGATTATAAATAAGAATGATATTTTCAAGAAAAAGTCATTATCATTGCACAACTAATGTGTTTTTTCTTTGTACTTAACTAACTTAAATTAAAATATAAATATAAATGATTAAATTCTTAATTATAGAATATACTATTAATTAAAATTTATATTGTTTAAATTATATAATAACATGTAATTAATATACTATATAAAAATAATATAATATAATATATCTTTTTATGTATGAATTTTATATTACATATTGAATTTATTTTATTCATAAATAAATATTTGAAAATATATAAATATAATATTTATTGAAAAGTGTGTAAATACATGAAGATTGTGTAGTGATATGCATTGTTTCTTTCAAAAATAATGAAATGACAATAATAATATTTTATTCAAAAAGTGTGAAATGAAATTTATTATGAGTACTTTACTTTATGACATTAAAAGTACTTGGAATACTACCATGGTTAACCATGAGTTTTTATCCACCATTGAGAAGGTGACAAGTAATTACCTTTAACTCAAGCAATGCCACCCCAACCATTAGGGATGATGTCATCGCCTAAAATGTGATTGGTTCTCATAAGTGAATTTTGAATGTACATTTTCCTTAGGAGGCTCATTTTAGACATCAAAATTCCCCTAATGAATGCATATATAATGGCATTACCCCCAAGATGCATTAAGAGGGATACTAAAGAAAATATATCAAATACTTTGGATGGTAACTTGAAAAACATAGTAGCAAATGATCTGAAGGTTTGTTCTCCACGCCTCTTTCAAAATAATGATTGTATAAGGAAAGATAGAATCTTTTATGAAGAAGCACTGAAAGGCTTACCAATTGATGATAAGGATCATTCAAATTATCCGTTTGAATCACATTATCACCCAGATTGTCCAGCAGGGGAAATGGACAGGTCAGAAAATCACAGGTTAAAAGGAATTAAGAGGCGCATTCATGGAGAATGCAGTTGAGAATTGTTAATATTTATCATTTTTAGTTGTTTTTAACTATGATAGTCATCGTGGGATTACTAACCAATATTTGACAGTTTCACAAAAGACTAGACTTCAAGCAAGAAGTGGTAAATCAAAAGTAGTTGATATTCCCAAAAAGGGTTGTGGGATTCCTTTGAATTGGTATAGAATAAACGCTAGAGGCAAGCATATAATGGATTTGGAAAGTATGATCCTCTCATGTGGGATTTCATATTCAAACATATGAAAAATTAAAGGGCTTGGATCACAAATTTATTATAGTTCTCAAAGAGTGTTTTCTACTACATTAGAAACATCTAATCATTCTATTTCCTCTTTAGATTTTGATTCTGAGTCGCTTCCCCTAGTAATGGAGCCAGGTGGTTCTCATAAAAGTAAATATACAAATATACAAGGAAGAATGCCTTTAGTTGAGTTATATCTCTATGCTAACCATAAAATCTGTCTTAGACAAAAGATTGACATGGTTTCTGAAAAGATAATGATCGATCATTATGGACATGGACTAGATATTATGGGCATTGGTTGTTTCAGATCTCAAGCTTGGGTGTAGGATCTTGTCTTAGAAGAATGTTCCAAATACATTTTGGAGAATTAGTTTGAAAAAATCTAACAGCTCGGGCCCTCACGAATGATATAATGAGGAGAAATATTTCCCCAGTTTATGTGTTCTATGGTCCTCAGAGAGTAGGTAAAACATCATTTGGTAGTGTATTTTCAGCAACCATGAACTTCCATTCTCTAGATATTTCATGGCCTTGTGGAATTTGTTGTTCACGTTTAGCTCAAAGTCTTGGTAAGAATTTATATATAAAAGAAATTGGTGGCATTGGCTCCCAGGAATTTGAGGGCTTTTGTAATATTCTCATTTTTGGTATCACCCATGACAGGGCTAGGAGGGACTTCCAAAGTAAGGAGCAGACAGGTCACCTGTACATATTGGTGCTATCAGTGGGCTCAGGAGCTTTTTGGAGGAGTTTTGAGGAGTTTTCATGGTGTTCGGAGGCATTCGCTTGATATACTCCATCATCCGAGCAGTTTGGCTTTCGTTCCGATGCATTCTGATAACTTTCAGAATTTTGAGTTATTTATGGGCTTAACTCAGCCGATTATGCTCAAGGTGGCATTCCGGGAAAAATACACGATGGAACACCTTAGTGTAACAGCTCATTGGAATCGGGACGAAGAGACCTACACGATGGGACAGTTAGACATAGATTTGAGTGACCAGGGGAGGCGTGGTTGCTGATTTACCCTTTTCTGCATTAAAAAGGAATATTTTATAATATTTTAATAAAAGAGAAAAGTGCTCCATGAATAAAATAATAATAAAATAATGCTCTAGAAGGCTCCAAGGGATCTATAAAATAAATGGAGGAGGCCGTTGGGATACATCTTTGGAGTAGATCATTTTCTTATGTATGGGAGGTTTGAGGACGTGGTTATCTACTTCATGTCGTAGCCCCAGGACGGAAACCCTTGGGTGATTTGTGAGTATTGGACAGAAACCCAATACTCTTGAGGAGACTTCACTTAGGAGTTTCATAGAGCTTCAGAGTTTGGTGTGAGGATCATTCATATCTTCAACTTGGGCTTCATCATTTTCAGTGGGTTCAGTGTCAGTTGTTTCCAGAGGGAGAGTGCAGCGGTTCAGTTTGTGGCCAGCGCTGTTCAACAGCTTATCTTGGTGGCTAGTTTTCTATCTCAGCTCTTTCTAGGTCAGATCTATATGTAAACCCACTTCCATTATCTATAATAAAAGCTGAGATTTTTCTTCTGTTCTATATGGTATTGGATTGCATTGTTTCCAGTCTCTTTATTTTATATGGCAATCTTCTGTTGAGTAAATGTTTATTTTATGGAAAATTGTGGTATTCTGTATTTTTCTGCATTTTTAGTTAAAATATCCCATCTGGGATATTACAGTGGTATCAGAGCCACAGTTTTGGCTTAGCTTGTGAGTTTCAGTTGTTAGTTGCGGAGAGTATTGGAGTGAATATTGATTGCAGAACAACTTCGGAAGAAGGGTTTCAGAAGAACTATTTGTCAGATATTTTCAGTGCTGAAGGAAAATCAAAGTGGTTGGAGATTTTCTCCCGCAAGCCATAAGAAATTTTCTCTCATTTATGTGTTTGACAATTTTATTTCAAATCATCGAATTAATATTTGGGCCAAAGTTTCATATTCAGCCAAAATATTTTGTGAGGTCGTGGAAATTATTATTTGAGCTTCAAAAATTTGGAATTAACGTGGAGTTATTTGGATAGGCCACATTAAATTTATGACGGCAATTTGGTTTAAGGAGGCCGAGCATCAGAGGCCATCCTATCCACGAATGTAGCCGTCACCCATCTCCATAGCGAGAATTATATATATCCCTATAGTTGTGAAATAATTTGAATAGCACTGAATATGTTGAAGGGTTCACCATTGCGGGTAGCCCAATAAAAATTCGGCCCAAAATTTCACATATTCTTGGGCGTGAATACCCACTGCTACCAGGTCAAAATTCCCTCTCCGACTGAGAAACTTGTTGAGCGTATCAATTGCGATAAATATTATTGGTACGAGAATAATATTTCGTCGAATTGCTTGACAGTGGTAGATGCAATCGCTCTCCGTGATAATGTTTTCGGTGTTACATTACCCTCACGGCATCAGTGAGCCAACGTGCTCCGCCCAAATATCATCCTAAATCTAGGTAGAGAAATCCCCTTGAGACATGGTCAAGGCGAGATGAAGTTCAAGGCGACAGTATGAGTCCGATGTATATTCTGATTGGCAAAAATCGTGGCACAGTTCCTTTGTTCAACATGCACGAAAATTGGTTGATGTGTCCACCCCGTGTTAATTTTGAGCAATCATAAATTGAAGCTTCAACCCATCGATTGCATGCCAAGGATTATAACAGAGATTACTCTGAGCCGGACAGGGTTCATTCGTGGGTTATCAAGCGAGATTGTCGTGGAGATTTCATTTTATCGCAAAGTTTGCCAGGGGTCCGAGCTTTAATAATTTATTTTGAAAGGTTCAAAGTCTCCTCCAGGAAGGAATGAGCTGCAAATTATTGTTGTTTATTACATAAGGTTTTAGTGGTGTTGATCTCCAAGAACTTTTATCTTATGCACAACTTGAATCTATTCATGATTTTCTTGAAAGTGGTACGAGTGGGCTTATGGCACTCCAGCAGCACACCCCCTTATAACACACAGAATTCTAGCATCTGTTGTGGGCGAGGCTAGACCTTAAGTGCTTGAAATTGAGAAGCACAGACTATATACCATATGCAACAAACTCTTGAATTCTAAAACTTCTGTTGCAGCGAAAAAAAGGGATGCAAAAGGCAGAAGATCGACTTTAAGCCAGTTTTGAGCAAGATGCGCTATTTTCTTTACATATAAAATTGAAATAAATGCAAAATCATGGTGTTTTTTTTTGTTCTTGCATAACTTCTCATGAGGGTTGCAATTGAAATTCCTGTCACGTGGAGGCCTTCTAAAGCAAATATAATAAGATAGTAATAATTTGATAATTTTTGTAGTTAATTAACCATGTCCATGGGCTTGCCATTGTGCAAAAGAATCGAAGCCTAGAAGCCAAATATGAATAATATGTGGAGACTATTGGACGCTGTCAATTCATCGGAAAAATCAAGGGTATTTGTGCCAAGATCCATAAGTTTTTAAAATCTCCATCAATAAGAAGTTGAGTTACATATGAGGAGAGGAGCCGTGAAGCTGTTTTGAGACCGAGTTCCTCCTTGAAACATAGCGATGCTGTGGTATCTGTTGTGTAGAGGGGCTGAGATCTCAGTGCCGAAATTGAGCATTAAAAATTCAACTTTCAAGAGATTTTAATTGCAGAAGCGATAGAAGATAGAGCACAGTGTTACAACAGCAATGGTATAGGAGAGCCAAAAATTATCTATGTCCTAAAGGGAGATGAATATGCAGGTTATAAAAGCCAAATTTATGTGCCAAAAGTGAGCCAAAATTATCAATTAAGGAGGCTATGAGCAGAGCAATTAATTTCTGGAACCAACAAAAATCAATTGGATCATAGTTCAGTCACAATCACGCATGATTTGAACTAAGTTAGAAAGGGCTGCATGAAGAGTGTCGTTGTCATTTTTCATTCCTGGCTCAGTGGGCAGCGTAGGGAGGAGAGGTGCATAGCTAGAGCTAACTATTGAAACTGTCTGGGCAGCTTATATATATACCACCTCAAGAATGAAATACTGAGATGAAACAACTCAGAATTGCACATACAACATTGTGCAAGCTATCTGTTTGCTGAAATACTTCACTAAGGAATATAGCAAATTCAGAAAATAATGTTTCTATGAAAAAAATCTATGATGGAAGAACTCCTAGATAAATTGACGAGATTGAACACAAAAATTAATCTCTCAAACCATGACACACCCCCAGAAACTAAGTAGAATAGTAGACCCTTTTCAAAAGATATTTCTGCCATCCTTCAAAAAGGACAGCCAAAATATTTGCAGGGAACATTGGCGATTGGTCACAAAATTTCTGCGCTTGGGACAAATCTGAAACACATGAAGATGTCATGGAGAGTTTTGTCCAAAATAGAAGAACTTAATGAACTCATGTCTACAATAGACCAAGCAAAAGGGAAGAACTTGATTTGGGCTCTAAAGTCTGTTATGCTTGCTCTTAGACAGCCCAAATTCTTGGAGGAACCTTGTGAAGGGGTCACACTTCCAGTTGCAGCTTGCCTCAGTAACATCATGAAATTGACCGCACCTATAGAGACATATAATGATGATGTTATGAGAAGGATTATGAGGTTGATTGTAGAGAATTTTCAAGATTCGGACAACAGTGCAGGCTCTACCTTTGGGAAGAAGCTTGAGATTCTATGGAGTATGGCCACTATCAAGACTTATGTCATCATGATTGACCTTGGGTGTGATGACCTGATTTTGCAGATGTTCCGATGCTTCTTCAGCATTAGGAGACATCATCCTGATACTATCATAGCACACATGCAGTCCATCTTGTCATCATGTATGAGAGACCATGAGACCATTGGTAGAGAGTTGCAGACTCAGTAGCTGAGAATTTGGAGGAGAGAGTAGTTGGTCTTGCGTGTTGCTTATGAGCTAGCCCAAGGGCTAGTTGAGAAAAACATTGAGTTTCTTAGGAGACAGTTGACCAGGGAGGAGTGGCTCCAGTTTGGTGGGTTAGGAAGCAAAAATGAGATGAAGAGGAAGGGACTTTGCTTCATTTGCAAAGAACCTTGGGGGCCTGATCACTCATGTTTGAGAGATGCAGATGAGGTGGCAGAGGTTGAGCAGGTAGACGTTCCTTCCGTATGCCAAGATGAGGACTCTTCTTTAGATGAGTCCATGGGATCATATGAGGATGCTTTTGGGGAGCGGGAGCAGCCATGTAGAGATGGTGAGCGAGAGCAGCCATGCAGATATGATGATGACAGTAGACCAGAGCTATGTTCTAGTGTGCAGGGTGAGCAGTCAGGGGACTGTATAAGAGATACTCTGGGTGATGAGTCCCTTGTGATGATTCAGCCAGAACAACATATGATGGAGCCTAAGTTAGCAGAGAAGGATACTATTCACATCAGGCATGATATTCCTTTGGGGGAGATCCAGATGGGCACCCACATTGAGCCTATGATGGATATGCGGCTAACATTGGGGTCAGCCTTTGAGGAGGAGTATTCAAATGCACAGACACCGAGTACAGTGACGGTAGTTGCAGATCCATATCCTCGGGAGGTGTTGGAGATTGATGGGACTGTTCTGCAGGGGACCAGTAGACAGTGGGAGCATGACACTACTGATCAGAAGTGGGAGGAGCTGTTGGATATGGTGGAGCATCCAACTCTGATTCGACACAGGGATGAGGCGTAGACAGATGTACACACAGTCAGCAGAACTATAGTATTTCCAGTGATTAGCACTCTCCATGAGTACATCGATGGGGCTTGCAGCACATCTTGCCCACTTTGGCCCACTATAGAGAGAGGGGCTTCCTTCTACAGGAAGATTCCATTGGCAGACAGGGCAGAGCAGTGGGAGTTGATTACGGGCTGGTGACAACACCCTGGGCATGTTCCATGTGTGGTTTTTGCTACATTGGATTCTTCTTCCAGGATGTACTGGTGGGAGATCATGAGTTGGTATCCTCTTGATGGTACGGTATTTTTCGTGGGAAGCACATCGGAGCAGGGGCCCTTAGAAATAGTAGATGTTGGATTCCAATTGGCAGGAGGGCTGGGATAATTTTAAGGATGGAAAATTATCTTGAAGTTTAAAAAATTGGCGAATCTCATTAGTCCCTAATATGCAAACTATAAAATTTTTATTTATGTATATGTAAAATTATTCAAATTTATAATGATATTATATATATTTTCTATATAATGTTGGCGATTTTTAACGTAAAATAATTTTATATTGTAAAATTTCGAAAAATCATTTTTATAAAAAAATGGAAATTGGCGAATCTTTTTTTTGGAAAACCATGGATAATTAGCCCACCTGCGAATATTAGCCCCTAAAATTTTCCATGGAGGGCACCAGTTGTCGTTACTTTAGGACTCCTTCCCGATTTCAGGAGAGCAAGATCAGCATGGGATTGAGTCAGGACTTGGATTGGAGAGAGGTGATGAGTTGGTATGCAGTTGGTGGGGTAGCATATGTAGTTATAGGTGTAGCGTAGCAGGAGCCCGGGAGCATTGATGCTTGTTGGTGGTCTTCACTCCTGAGAGCATCAGCTATAGCTAGAGACAGTGCGCAGCCTGAGCCGTGGGACTTGAGCGATGATTGGCCATGGTGGCAATGGGATCCAGGAGGATTGTTTGTTGATTGGGACATAGAGAGATCATTTTGGGATCCCGGCATTGAGCGATCTATTCCGAGAGGTTTGACACAGGTGCATAGCAGCACCCAGAGGTTGGTATGGGATCCAGGCATTGGGTCTGAGATGTGGCATGCCAACAGAGTGGCCTACATATTTTGATTGCTTGAGGGCAAGAAATCTTGGGGCGGGAGGTCTGTAATATTCCCATTTTTGGTATCACCCATGACAGGGCTAGAAGGGACTTCCATAGTTAGGAGCAGATAGGTCACATGTACAGATTGGTGCTATCAGTGGGTTCATGAGCTTTTCGGAGGAGTTTTGAGGAGTTTTCATGGTTTTCGGAGGAATTTGCTTGATATACTCCATCATCCAAGTAGTTTGGCTTTCGTTTCGATGCATTCCAATAAATTTCGGAATTTTGAGTTATTTATGGGCTTAACTCAGCTGATTATGCTCAAGGTGGAATTCTAGGGGGAATACACGATGGAACCCCTTAGTGTAATAGCTCATTAGAACTGGGACGAGGAGTCCTACACGATGGGACAGTTAGACACAGATTTTAGTGACCGGAGGAGGCGTGGTGATTTACCCTTTTCTGCATTAAAAAAGGAATATTTTATAATATTTTAATAAAAGGGAAAAGTGCTCCATGAATAAAATAATAATAAAATAATGCTCTAGAAGGCTCCAAGGGATCTATAAAAGTAAGGGAGGAGGCCATTGGGAGACATCTTTGGAGTAGATCATTTTCTTGTGTATGGGAGGTTTGAGGATGTGGTTCTCTACTTCATGCCGTAGCCCCAGGACGGAAACCCTCGAGTGATTTGTGAGTATTCCACGGAAACCCAATACTCTTGAGGAGACTTCACTTAGGAGTTTCATAGAGCTTCAGAGTCTAGTGTGAGGATCATTCAAATCTATAACTTGGGCTTCATCATTTTCAGTGGGTTCAGTGTTAGCTATTGTCGGAGGGAGAGTGCAGCAGTTTAGTTTGTGGCTAGCGCCGTTCAGCAGCTTATCTTGGTGGCCATTTTTCTATCTCAGCTCTTTCTAGGTCAGATCTATATGTAAACCCCTTTTTATTATCTATAATAAAAGTTGAGATTTTTCTTCTGTTCTCTATGGTATTGGATTGCAATGTTTCCTGTCTCTTTATTTTATATGGAAATCTTCTATTGAGTAAATGTTTATTTTACGACAAATTGTGGTATTCAGTATTTTTCTGCATTTTTAGTTAAAATATCCCATCTGGGATATTACAACTTTGAGATAGCCCTTGAAAAGGTGATTCCTTATTACCCATCCTCTCATTATGTAGCCTTTATAGTCAATAATTGTCATACTTTTTCAAGCAATGATTGGAATAAATTCTCAAAAGTACTTGATGAAATACCTTGGAATATAGTCTTTATTCTCATCATTTAGAATATAAAATTCCTACTACATATAAAAGTCAATTGGAGTTTTTTTTGTTTTGTAAAAATTGGTGGGATTACATCTTCATAATGTCCAATATATCACTGTGATTGGGGGGGAATTGAACTACTGACTTCACATCAAAGAGTGCCTTTACAGAGCACCCAATCACCATATATCCAAGAATCCATGGAAAAATCGAGAATTATTATAGTTGTTTACATATTTAGGGTAGACTAATGATAACCTTAGATAGGTCTTCTTAACTCTAACAACAACATTAGAGATGAAGATGAAGATTCTCGAAATTTCTGAAATCCATCATTTCCAGCCTTCACGTATGGTTTACCCATGTTTCTTTTTGAAAGGTTTTCACATCTTTGAAATAAATCTGATACAAATTCCAGTGATACTATGATAATAACCTTGCCACCACAGAAGAAAAAGAAGGAATTCGAGAAAGAAAGAATGAGGTCTACAAAAGTCATAATTTTTTCAATCTATCAATCAAACTTCTAAAGATGAAACTGCTAAAGCATGCAACCCAATAGGGAGATGAGTAAGGGATATGAGAGGATCATGAGAAAAATAAAGAGCCATCCAAAAAAAACAGACGAATCAACCATAAGAACCACCAAGATTCACCAAAAAAATATAGTACTAGACTAAAGAATCTCTCTAATTTTGTGTTTTCCTTTACCCATTTTGAGCCAACCACACATAGGAGGCAGGTCAACCAAAAGAACCACCAAGCTTCACCAAAACAATAGGGTAATAGATTGAAGAGTCTCTCTAATTTTTTGCTTACCTTTGACCATTTTGAGCCATCCACAAACAGATAAACCAAAATAACCACCGAGATTCACCAAACAAATAAAGTACTAGACTAAAGAATCTCTCTAATTTTGTGTTTACCTTTTCCCATTTTGAGCTTTTGATGGATTAAAATATCATTTTTTTTTCTTCGACCATGAGTCGAGTCCTCACTGTAAATGTGGATGTAAACCATAAAAATGAAATTTATTTACATATAGGGGCACAATCAATACTTTTGTTTTTAGTTACACTAATTTAGCACAACAAAACTAGGGAAAAATCAATGGGAGAAAATATTTTCATTTCTCATTTTCATGCATGATGTAAACCCTTTGGATGAAAACCTATTAAAATAAAGACCTTTATTGTTCCAAAAAGAGGAAGATGAAATTAAATTAAGCAAAGATAATGAAGTTATGCAAGTTCTGGAGGCAAGAAATATATTCAATTAACAAAAACCAGTTAAATCATATCTTAAGCATGCCATTTCTAATTGATAATAGAGAGACATCAACAGGAAATATAATGGCAGTGTTTGAGGTTGAACCATATACTCAGTGCAACAAATTCCACGCTTCCCCTAGAAAACTCCAAACACTCATATACATCTCGTCGCCTACCATTTATATCCAATGGTGCAAAACATTCTCCCACAATTGTTCACGCTCGACGATGCAATTGTTCAACAAATATAAATTTGACAAAAACACAATTGATATAGGCAGAAAACCAACAATGAAAGAATATACACAAGGATTCATGAGTAATAAAGTAGTTGAGTATGATAACAGTATTCCATAACTATACACATGTTGAGGAAGCTATATATATATATATATATATATATATATATAACATAGGAAGCGTAGGTGTGGTTTTCCTAGACTGAAGACTATGATTATATATAAAGTACAAAGCTGTGGGAAGAGTGATCAAAAGTGGCCAAGTATCCAATAAAATAGAATAAAATGGATAAGCGATCAATTTACACAAATTCACCCGCAAGAGATCATGGTCACTAAGCCAAGTCTCATCAAAGGCATTTCTTTCTTCAAAAAAAGAGGATAGAGATTGTCGACTCCAAGTTAACCCCCATCATTTTCATAGCCTCTGCAAGATCTACTTGACATAGAGGAACAAGAAACCTTGAAAAATATGTCAAGTTTGTACATGGTTTCAAGTTTTACTGAACCTCATTGAAGTATGCCATCATCTCAACCACCCTATCTATTTATTGTTGAGTGTAATGGGAATAAAATGCTAATTTCCAACCATCCATATGTGACTATTGCGGATATGAAAGAGAGAGAATCTTGTGGCAGGGGCTCAGGGATGGTGTCAAAGATGTTTGAACATAGAAATACAGGCTATCTTGATTCGCATTAGAATATGTTAAAATGATGACAGACACGTCAATAAATTGCAATGATGTGATGTGGCAAAAAAGAATCACCTGGTAGAAAAGAAACCACAAGCTCACACCTACAAATGCCTTGAAGAAATGGAACAAAAAAATGATGTCAACTATTTACACCAATGTCATGGAATCAAAAAATACTTCGCTTCTGCGGGACTTGGAAAGAATCAATGACTTTGGAAAGGCTCAACAAAAATGATAAACCCTTAAAATACAGTAAATTCTATGCACAAAAAACATTGCATGTTTTTGGTGAGTACGGTCATTGGAAAGTTTGTGGTGAGTCTTGGAAAGCATCAGAAGTTTTCCATGAATCTAGTGAGTGGATAGTTTTGTGGGTTGGTCTTAGGTGATTACTCACCCCAGCGAAGTATTCGCAAGACTCATTAGTGTTAGCCGAGTCAATATACGCTAGTTTAAAGACACTAAAGGTTCAAATGACACCACATACAAAAAAAATTAAAGATGACGAATAACTTAGATTAAGAAAACAATGATCTATGAGACACATAAAAATTGAAACAAGATGCACATATTTTAAGATATAGTTTTATAATGTTGAAATGGAAGAGGAAGACTGGCAGATAAAATAAAAATATATCATCTTGCATGGTTACTGAGTGAAAAATGCACATGTTCAGGATGACATGGACTAAGGAAAACACAAGTTAATAAACAAAAACACACATGAAAACTATAATAGTACATTAGAAACACGTGACTAAATAGCTTATGTCCAATATCAACCTCTTGATATTAGAATTTGTAGTACATTCCATTTCTAGAGACTGCATTATTAAGTTGTTGGAGACTTTTAGTCACACTATCACCTAAAGCTACAGTGTCGAGGGGCATGGAACTAATGCAATGTCTCATTATTTCTGTCACATAACTGCCATCCTATGAGATTGGATTTCTCACTTGAAAATGGAATTTTACCATAGAAACTAAATCTTCTCCAGCAACAGCCTTGGAATCATCACCTAGTGTAGATCCTGCTATCCTATCTATCAAGCATACCACTAGGCCTATGTCATTCACAGCCAAACTCAAGGCCTTTGGGGAGATTGAATTGATCTGTGTAATTCAGAACAGAGAAGAACATCAAACAAACGTACATGATATATACATCTCAACATGCAACCAAATATTAGTTAATAGTCAATCTCATAGTATTCACACTAAATATTATGACTCTGTTTATATTGTGTAAGTGAAAACCTTAACTAGAAAAAGTTGTCCAAGCATGCCAACATAATAGAGTTCTAGTTTTAGTTCAATTATTTCATAAAGTTACTTAGCACCAGGAAAGTGACGATGGAAACTAGGCAGTTAGTCAAACCTAACAAAGTCGATCAAAATAATATTATAATGCTCATAATAGTCAATATCACATTCTGAGATTCTTCAATTCTAGTATAATAATAAGAGAGACTGACACTAAATGTTACTTTGGCTGGTGACACAGAACTAATCAAGTCTCTCATATTTAGATTTCTCGGGTCCCAATTGAGACCCATGACTATAGTGGCATGTGTTTATGATGGGATTTTTTTTCCATATTAGTACTCCCTTCATTGAATGTCAATCCACCAACAAATAAACTGAAAATAAGGAACTAAAAAGCAGACATAACCAATCCTCTAAATGGAATGGGGTACATTACGTAGGGATATTCAAGTAGGATTATTGTAATTTGTTACAATACAAACTCCCAATTGCATTCCTTGATCACTATTTTCTACGGTGCATATGAAGTGTGCACAATCCATTGATCAGCAACTCATCCTCTGGTGTCTAACATAGAGATGGTGAATCGGAATTGTAATAAGGGATTGGTGAATTGGAATAGTAATAAGGGAGTCTGACACTTCATGTGTCATTTTTTATGGTGATTAACTCATAAAGTACAATGTTTAGATTGCTAAGATCCGAAATAAAAGCTATTTATTCAGTGGAATGTCACTACGATGGGATTATTATTTTCCATATTAGAACTCCCTTCCATGAATACCAATTCATCAACACATAAACTGGAAAATAAGGAACTAAAAAGTATATATGATCAATCCTCTAGATAGGAAATGGTACATTTGGAAGGCATTTTCAACCACAATTATTGTAATTTGTTATAATTAAGACTCCCAATGTCATTCCTTCACGACTATTTTCTTTGTTGAAAATGCGCAGTGCAATCACTAGCAATCATCCTCTAGTATGTAACATAGAGATGGTGAATTCAACTTCAAGATAAATATTCAAAAGAAAACACGAGTATAATCATCCCTAGGACTTCTAATGTAATAAGTTAAAGTAAATCTCCTTCAAGTTTTCTAACCGACCTTTAGCTCTATGCTCCTGCTATATAAACTACTTGTTAGCCAAATTTTAGTAGTAACAGTGAGCATTCAAAAATATGGCTCAATAGCTCGAGCAATAGCATTAGTTTTAAGTTTTTAACTTATTGTTCACTTACATCCTTGGAGAATTTCTGCACTGCCTTTTACCTAACTGCTTGCAATGAATGATAATTGTCTTTGGGCAAACACATGCATTATAATATGAATTGATGGAGGATATCTCTGTCCACAGAACATAAACCCCGGGATTCCCATTACATCATCTAGTAGAAACTAAACTAAATTACCATAATAGTAATACCAATAATGATCCCATGAAATTTATAATATTGGCTGCATATCTATTACATTAGTAATGAAACAATGAATTCCATTTTTTCATATATTGAAAGGAACGGTGCCTGTTTTTCTATAAAAAACAAAAGGATGTAAACATAAATTGTACTGACATGTAAATGGAAGACTCAAAAGAATGCATCTATATTGCGTTATTTGAAACAAAACTACTCTCTACAGGCTATGGAATCTAAAATTTTCATACGTTAGCCATCTTGCACTATTAATGTATCAGTAGCAACTAAAAATAAATAGACTTTTCATGACCAATTTGTTGAAATAATGGGAAAAACATAAAAGGAAATAAACCAACAAAGAGAGTTTGAGATTTTCATACCACTTTTACCAAGCGTTCCAACGGGGGTTCGGTTGTGCTTGATTTGTATTCTATTAGGGTTCAAGGTGAAACAATTTGGTGTCAATCGTGGTTGATAGTAATCTGAGCTAGGATATGAGGAAAGCCAGCTAATAGTGATGAGGTAGAAATTCTAGGTGGGCCAATATCTAGAGATTCAACATGGTTTCGTATAGGAGTGGGTTGTTGAAATCCTTCATCATTTCTAGCATTTGAAATTGAAGAAACATTAGGTGAAATCATTTAATGTCCATCCTCGTTGATAGTATTCTGAGCTGGGCTAGGAGCAAAGTTAGCTAATAGTGGTGAGGCAAAAATTTCAGGTGTTTGAATAGCTATAGATTCAACTTTTTTTCATATAGGAGTGGGATGCTGAAATCTCTGAGCATTTCCAGCATTTGAAATCGAAGAAATGGCATAAGATTTCTTCTCAGCATCTTCTATGTGAGGTGAAGGAAGTGGGAGAGTAGAGGGTGAGGGAGCCATAAATGGCAAGGTTGCAGGATGCATGGGAGTTACAACTTTGGAAAACTAAATTGAAGATGCTATTGTACTTTGTTGATCTATCTGTGGAGAGGAATGTTGAAATACATGTGGAGAAATAACCTGTAGAAGTTGAGGTGAAGAAAAAGAACGTACCGATCCTGTCTTAAGTAGTTGCTATTGTTTTTCATAAACTGAATGTTGACTTAACTGATGGTGTTGCGGCATAAATTCTTTTTTCATAAAAGACTACTTTGTCCTCGATTCATTAATCAACTCATTAATTTGTTGAAGTTGTGGCATTTATTGTTCTTGAAATTCTACCTGTAATAGAACAACTTGTTGCTACTTTTATTACTGTTGTTGTTAGATTTGTTGCTGCTGTAGTAGGTGGGGGTGTTGAATATGTCGTTGCTGCTACATATTTACATGTGTTTGTAGAATTTCTTGCTGCTTCAGAGCATGGTGGTGATGTTTCAGGGCATTTATATTATTTTTCCATAAAGGATTGATCCCAGTCTGTTGTATGGATTTAATACTATTCTTCCGAAAAGGAGAATTATTTTCATGGAGAGAAGTAATATTATTATTTTGAAGATCATTTACTGAACTCTATTATAAGGTATCTACACTAGTTCCTTGCATTAAACTTATATTGGCAGCAGACTGCATCGTAGTACAAACATTTTGTTGTCATGTTTGTACACCAGATTGTTCTAAAGGCATCGAACCATGTTGAATGGGTGTCACAATATTTGATTGGATTAAAGTAACAGAAGGCTGAAAATTCATCGGTTGGAGTTGATTAACATGCTTTTCTTATTCCTTCATCTGAGATAACTTAGTTTGCGGTTGTTGCTGCATAAATTTCACTTGGATGACAGTATCATTTGCATGTTATTTTTGTCCCTTTTGTTGTTTTGGAGAATATTCTTAAATGAGTTGAGAATGGCATGAATTTTCCTCTCAAAAGCATCAACCTTATCCTCCTTAAACCCTAATGGAATGTTGCTCTTCAATACTTGAATATATTGCATCATACATTGCAATGTTTGTCTGCAGTGCTTAAGATTTTTGGATTGATGAGGTACCAGAGGATAATAAAACAACAATTCTATGAGAATTTACGCCAAAATTAACTAAAATACCAAACTGTCATAACCATTATTATTCATTTTGTATACATGAAAAGTTGAAAACAGTTTTATCGTCATTAAAGGGGGCTACATGAATTGCATTTCCAAAACAAACCCAACCTATTCTTACAATATCATAAGAATACTCCACTCTATGCTTTGAAGTTTCCATACCTCACTTATGATATATTCATAGTTCCAACATGTTATTTTATAAATTTGACAAAGGTAAAAGCAGCAAGAAGTTAGAACTATGGAAGGAAAGGAACACACCTCTTGACATTTTGCTAAAAGATTTATAAATAGTTCTTTTATCTTTATATAATACATGTCCTTCGCCTTTTGTAGCTGCATTAAGAACTTAACCATTTCTATCATTTTTTTTTTGTTCCTGAGACATAAAGATTTTTCAAAGCTTCCAATCTCAAGAGAATCTACATAGACTCTCTAGACCCTTTAGAACTAAATTGATATGTTGGTTCCCCTCACTTATGTAGGGATGAGTATTCTATATAATCATAGTTTGGCTCGATAGTGAAAAGTTATTATTGTAGTCATTATTGCTCAACAAAGAGAAGTTGAAAAAAAAAATTATCAAAGTATTTCAGATTGAAACACAGGGAGAAAAAAGGCATATAGTACAGGTATGTCAAGGAATCTCTTAATGGGTTGTTGTATTGATTCATAATTGTGAACAATTAAAGTATTGATTCATAATTGTGAACAATTAAATGGTAAATATGACATTACAGATTTCCCAATCAGACGAATTTCCAATACTCTTTAGAGAAAGAGCACTTAGGATAGCATATAGAAGACCGATTATTGTGAAAGAATGGAGGTACATATACAACGGCCAATGCAAAGGACATCCTAGAAAATTGTAAATTTGAAGAAAAATTAGAATCTATATATCTTACCCTTTGATAAACCCTTTCCTTCCCGTCAAAACGAATGATGGTCCAGTTTGAACTGACAACTCCATTGATGCTGGAAAACCTACAGTTAGCCTATATAAGGGTACAAGACATTTTTATTAATCTGAAATATTAGAAGAATATCAAAATGTATATTTCATCTATGCTTAGATGAAGTCAAATACGCACAATAGATAAAGCGTGGCAATGATATATAATCATCATTGATATTTAATAAAGCCTTAACCACAATTCGAATGGGATAAGGTATATAAAATGTAAATGAAACATAGTGGATTCACTAGAAGGCACCTAAAGCCCTCGCTGTTGTAAGAGTTTCTTTTGTTGTTCAATAGAAATATGTTGTTGCTGCTATAATAAAAAAACCACCAGCTATCTAGAGCCTTTGCTGAAGCTCTTGTTGTGTTTGATTTGATTGTTGCAGCAATGGTTTTTGTCGCTTTAGGCAATGGGACTAAGATTGGGGTTGGGATAGATGTTGTTGTTGTTCTGATTGTTGCTGCAACTGTCGGGATTGTGATCGTAACATCGATGATGATATTTGTTCTGTTTGTTGATGTTTGGATTGAAAAATATGTTGAAATTTATTTTGTTGCTGGTGCATATTTGAAACATTATTTTTCCGACCCAAAATTTGTTGCTATTATTGTTTCAGAGGTAGAATTGATTACTGAGCCACAAAAGCCTATTGTTTAACAGATTGTTGTGATTACTGTTGCCTAAGGAAATATCGTTGATATTACTAATGTTGGAAATTGTAACTAGGATTGTTCTTCATATTGACTATGTAATTATGTATTTATGTAATGAATAAGACAAAGATTAATAATATATATTTTTAGTATGCTTGTTTCATGGGTTTCCAGAGGAAGGTTTTATTATAGGTCAAAAGGCTTCTTCTTGATGTCTTCTACGAATTTGTCTTATGGTCATAAATGTACTAATTAAAAATTTATGTTTATGAAGAGTCAAAGACACACTTTTATGCCTCAAGGCCTTGTCACACACACATATGTTCCTCATGATATGTGTTAAATATAATCTTCAAGTCGGTTAGAAGATCTTCTCCAACTTAGTAGTGAATTCGACTCAGAAGCAGGCCCTCATGTTGGCCCAAAAGAAGGTCTGTCCACATGTATATATAAGATATGTTTGCGGTTGATTTGTGGAGAAGAACTTCGAATGAGTCTCTACGAACTTCGCTGAAATATATCTGATATAAGTCCGAATAAGGGGAGACAAAATTTCATATTAATCTGATTAAGTTTCATTGTTATTAAGACCGCATTAATGGGAAACAGAAATGTGAAGAAGGGATTATGTTTATTGTTGAGGACATCTAGAAGAAATAGTGTGGATAATTACCTCAGGAAAAGCTAAGCATAAAGACTGAGAAATCCAGAAAGGAATCACGTATTGTGTGGGCTTCAATATATACGTATAGTTTCAGATAACTCTAGACTGTAATATCAAGCGAAGAATAGGAGAGAAAATGTGAAGTATATTGGGATAACTCTGATATGATAGATACCATAGCAAAGAGAAGGAACCATACTTTGTTTCAGATAGCTTGTTCGTATTGCAACTGATGTTGATAAAGCAGTAGATGTTGTTGGGATGATGACTAGGAAAATTTCCTTGAAAGGTATTAAGAAAAATATTCATTTCCAGTGATGAATGAATGGATTGACCCCAACCCTAAATGTGCAAGGGTAATCGTTAATTTCTTTCAACACAGAGAGAGACCAAGCCATATTGAATTATTAACTTCGACAGGAACATAACCCCTCCTCTCCTAAACAGATTTGGAATTCCTCAATCATAAATAAAAGTTTATGTATTGTCTGGTGGCCTAAACAATCACCAATCAATGAATGCAAACGGAAATCGAAACATCCACAATGAGGTGGATTAAAAACACCAACAAACACAAAAAAGATAGGTGTTAAGAGTCGTACATCTTATTGACTATATTTTATCTCGAATCCTCGTTCCTCCAATATTTTGTATCCATGGCACTATCGAGTTTTTGAAAGCCAAAGAGAACACAGAAGAGCTGCTCTGAACAGAAAATGAAAAGTGGCATTGGGGGCTACTTATTATCGTTAATAGAAACGAACAGACCTGGTCCTAGTATTGAAAGACCTGAGAGGGAGGGATATTGAAGCTCGCTGAAATTGCCTTGGTCCTAATAATTTGAGAGCTAAAACAATGACAACGACCATAAATGATAAATAAAAACAATGACAACGACCATCAATGATAAATAATAATCTCATCATTATGTCGAGAAATGGAAAAGTACATGAATGAATTTTGATAAAATTATTTTTACATCCATGTTTCTTTTTTATGGAATTAATTTGTTATATGGAAAAATGGAACATTATGGAAAAATAATTTCAACTTTTAAGATGTTGAACTATGTTTTTATGAGAATGAAATTTTGTTGATAGTGAAAAAATCATTATTTTTTTTAATTTGTTTTAATTTTTTTTAGATTTTAGAATAAAAAATTACTAGTTCTGAGAGACGTGAAAGTTGAATTTAGATCATATATTTATGTAAGAGTTGTTGTATCTATTTTGTATTCAATTGATTATAAGTGTCTATGAGGGTACCTTAATTTGGTGAGTAAACCTTTCATTGGCAAGTCTAAAGGACAAAGGTGGTATTCATCTAGACATGTGTGTGTGTGCACAAGAGAGGTGGTATGAATGCCATATGCTTGACCACTATATATAAATGTCTCCCCTAAATACATTTTGACCACCACTATATCTAAGTATCTAAGAGGAAGTTGTTAAAAAACACCCCTTAAAAGTTTAAATTTTTATGATTTTCACGAGTGTTTCAAAAAACGCCCCTGAGGGCGTTTTTGTAGTAGTGTTTAAAAAATATCCTGACCAGAATCTAGCTCCCTCCTTCCCACTACCCACCCACACCATGCTCCCATTCCCAAAAAAAAATATGATCCCATTATGAACTTGATTATGGATGAACTCAAAAAAATTAAAAAAACAAAAGAGAGTTTAAATGTTGGTTTAGATTTTTTTGTTTTCCTAATCTTCATCAAACTACAACTAGAAATAGCGAATCGATCTTAGTTAAAAATGTAGGCCAAATTCATGGTACCATGTCCTCTTAATTTCTCTGCTAATGATTCTTTGTTCTTACATGCTTTAGATCTTGAAATTTGTTTCCATGCGTTTAGTTCTTCTTCCTAATTTGCTAACCTTTCCCTTGAGTTAAGTAGATACCTCAGGATGTTTCCCACATTTTGTAATTTCCTCATAATCCAATCACTAAAGAGGATAATATCATCGAAGAATGAGAAAACTTTTTGACCAAAAGTTCCTCAAAACATCACAACTTCGTTCATGTTCCTCAACCACTTATTTTAAATTATGTTAATGAATATATAGAATCTTGTTTTGAATACAGTCAATATGCCTTGGCAGAAGTACAATTTAGACTCGGGTTGGAGATTTATGAGAGTTGTATGTCTAGCATAATTAGATTTGAATTTAAAATAATCCCAAGGTTTTTTTTTCATATTCATATTGAAGGAGGCCTTCAACCTACATAGCTATTGGGAAGGTACAACCTTGAGCTTTGTCAAAACACTATGGGACTGTTTTCTCACTATATTGAAAATTTTCAGTGGAGAAATATGTTGAGTTAATTCTCTCATCTAGAAGAATTCCCCAGGTTTTTAGGTATAGCTCTGACATTTAATAGAAAGGCTAGCTTGTCCCATATGAAAATTTCTCTTCCATAGACCTGGAAGAGACATGTTAGCCAAGACCACATAGAACATTTGTATGAAAATTAATTTGTCAAATGACATTCCCATCACGAGTAGATGTAGTTATTGTGACTCATAGTGTTAAATCCTAGCCCAAAATAAATTTAAATCATGGCTAACCTTGCTCAGTATACTTGTAGGCTATCATATCAGTTTCCTTGGTAGCAACGCTATGTGATTCTTGGTGGCAACAATGATTGTATTTTCTAGTTACTAATTTCCCCCTTGATGGTTGGGAAAAAAATATGTTGAATGGAAAATTATCAACATACAAGTTTATGATTTAACACTTTGAATACTTGTTTCTACTACTGAAGTATTGATTCTAATACCTTCCTATAGCTAGGAGTGCCTCAGACACCATTGACACATAGGCCGACAAGAGAATAAAGCTCCTCCAACTACCCCGACCCCAATTAACATACATGTAGAACAAACCCACCTAAGGGTACAACCCCTAATTTGTAGAGTTCTCAAACTCATTTTAACATAAGGAGGCCAGATAGGCGACCATCACCATTAGCCCCAAATTAAGCCTTCTAAGGGAATGCTTGGGATATTTTGGACGTTAATAGAAAGGACATAGTCAATTGATTATGTAGTTTGTTAATAGCCTAGACATAGTCTATCTGTAAGTGAAAGTGACAACATTTTTTCCCACTTAATTTCATTTGATACAGTTTTTGCAAGGCATATATATCTGATCCTCGTAAGGGAAAATGCTTTAGCAATGTTTTTGTTAACCACACTTTCTACTTGTGTTACATATTCAGGCACATAGCATATATAAATATTTTCCAATTCTTTGCTACAACTAGATGGACATTGGAGATATGTTAGGGGTTTCCAACATCTATTCTCCAAATGATGCTTTGTAATGTGAAATTTTTCGCCACTGAATAATTGAAAAGCTATGAGAGGCCAACTGGTTGATTTGCAGGGACTTCAACATGGCTGAGCCAAAATGACAATAAGTTCTTCTTTCTTCCTCACCATAAGAACCCCAAAGATCGAGAGGCTTAGTTTAATGTGTGTTCTAGCTTAAGTATATACAAATGAAATGTGTATAGAAGGAATGATCTTAATTTTAGAAAGAGAGCATCAAAGCAGCTTGATTTGGGCCATGCTCTAGAATCAAAATGTCTTCACAATTGATTGTCAGTGCTACATACTCGTTCATTTGTTGACCAAAGTAGCTACTTTGAATGACTACTGAAATTTTTTTTGGATCTCTTAGGCAAGTTGTAAGTCATGGATGTCGTTGTCAAACTATCTTCTAAATGAATCTCTCTTTGAGAACTCTAATTTCCTATCATGGTATCCATCTACTTGTTTATCAACCCTACTTTAATATTTGATTTTGAATCCTTCAGGGAAATTAGCTTCTTCCCCTCTAGCTCACCGACCTGCCCTGACGATTACTACCCTACCATTTTTATTAATATGCTCATTGTGTATATGTTATCAATAAAAATTCAAAGCATGTATAATAACAAAAAAATATAATAGACCTGAATGTTTTGGCTGCTAAAGCCACAAACCCACAAAAAGCAATGCAAAACAGGTTGATTCAATCATTAATGTTTTAATAAAATTCCCGAAATTATTCTTTTTCAACATTTAATTCATTCTAACTAAACAATTTTTATCCATGCGAGCCATCCTAAATTTTCTTGTAGCTTATAGAAATATGCAAATTCAATAGTAATAAATATGTATATTGAATTTCAAGATTTGAGTAATAATTTCTCTAACACCAAAATCCTTGTATCAAACCACCTTATAGGTTCTGAACACCCACCAGAGTTTAGCATTACCCATAAGCACATGCCCTCATAAACAATATCTAGTTATCTAAGAGTCAAAAATTTCTAATATGCTCAATTAGAGATGAAGGTTTATCCTAGGAGGTCAATTTTATCATTTGGGGTGTTTTTTTCATCCTTGGATACTTAGTGGTTAAGGGCTTAATGGGTTAGGCGTTATGTGCCAAGGGATTTAGGGTCATAGGATTTAGCATTTAATCACTTAGTATTTAGGGGATTTAGGTACTAGTGGTTAAAGGGTTAGTATTTAAGGTGTTTGGGGGTGAATGGTTAGAGGTTAACGGTCACAAGTTAAGAGGATAAGAATTTATGGCTTAGGAGGTTCATGGATTATATGTTGGGGGTTAATATCTTAAAATTTAATGAGTCCACAGGTTTATGGGTTATGAGATATGAGTGTAGTGATTAAGGTATTATGAATTGGGGGTTAAAGGGATAAGAAATTTAGTGGTTATGGGTTAAAGGATTATGTTTTGTGATAATTTGACTCCTAATCCCCTTATCACCACTATTGGGGGTTCCTGTATCAATTTTTCTCACTTACTTTCCTCTAGGTCTCCTAGGCCCTAAGCCCCCTTCTCATTCTCTAATGCTAGGATTATAGATCTTAGTAAACCATGTTTTCACCTGTAACTTCTACCCATACATGCTACCCTTTTTTCACCTTGTCCCGTTCAATAAACCATAATATAACCCCCCCAAAACCTTTTTTGTTATGTAATTCCACCTTTCCTAATGTTATGAACCCCCAAATGTGGTCTCAATTCCCCTACAAGTGAACACTTGGCCCCCCTTGCCTAAGGTAATAAACACATTAGGGGTTATGGATTGTGATAAGGGATCCCCTAATCCCCTTATCAAAACTAGAAATAGGCTTATGAACACCATCGATATCTATTGTAGGTGTTGCGGTGAAAGCAATAATTAATAAAAAGGTTGTGGTCAATAGGATATGAATCATCAAGATGTTGAATCATACAATGTAAATATGGTTTTCAATTCTTGTGATCTAGTCACATAAAAGAGTACCCCATAAATGTGTGCTTTGGGACACCCCTGGGATGCAATAATTAATCCAAAATGAGAGGATTCGTTGCTTAGGTGACAATGGAAACAACCTTGAGTTGACGCAAAATGACACTTTGTGAGCCTTGCACAACTAGGGTGTCAATTTCATCATCACAAGTCTTATTCTTCACCCTCAACCCTTCAATCCCCCTTCTCTCTCCCTAGAAGATCAATTCCCTTCCCTAAAAGGCAAGCAAGTCCCACTCTTTATTCTATCTTAGGGAGAGAGTTTCTAGGGTCACTTCCCACCTATTCATTAACCTACACTCTACAATCAATCTTCCCAAACATCAATCTGCCCAACCACGGCCAATTCTTTTTACTAATATAGGGACCACAATATTGTCTTCATCTAGGGCTCTTCAAATCTTCCACCTAACAATGGTTTGAGTCCTCTCAAAATCATTGTTCTTGTGTATCGACAATTTGATATTTGTTGTCCAATATATGAACAAATATGAACTACTCCTCTTATCATCCTTCTCAAAATATTTTGGTGAATGAACTAGGGTCACAAATCAGCCACTAACAATCCATTGACTAGTTTTTTATAAGTATCTTCAAATCTCTGTCTAAAACTCTATGGTCAGTATGAAAAAATCAACTCCTCTCCATGTCAATCCATTTTTAATATGCAACATTTCTTCTGCATACTCAATCTTCTGCTCAGGTTCGACCCTCCTTTGGATCTACTATCTCCACACATACTAAATCTGCAAACCATCTTCCAGATCTACGGTCTATATTGCATAAATAAACCTCCATGTAAGGGTCACAACCGCTATTCTTATACGCAGTTTTTTCACAATATTAATGGCATATCTTATGAATTAAAAATCCTACGATATTTTCCTAAGTAGTGCATTATACTTATGTACTTCTAATTTCTATAGAATAGACCCTATCCACCCATAGAAAATACCACGACTCTTGCCTCCATAAGGGACTCGACCTAGCTCATATGGATCTGTATATTCTGCGAATTTCTTTGACTGAATCTTGACATGAAATTCAGATCTTAATTTTGACCCTTAAACTAGGATTACCTCAGTCAATATTACGCTTGCGTCTACTTCTATTCTGACTCTAAATTATAGTGTATGCCCTCCTCCATTTATAATTATCTTTATCACAGACTTTGTGGCCTACTAACCACCAGAAGAAAAGATGGTATCAACCCTCTCTTCTATTTCAAGTAGAAATTCCAGCTAATGGGATTCAATCTGATCTTGGAATGACTAAAAACAATACTTATTCCTTCGTACAATTTGCAGAAATAAAACACGATCTCACAATCAAATATAAGTAAGAGAAAGAAATTATCAATCACACAACACAAGATGTATGTAGGGAAAAATACTGCTCAAAAACCCTCTATATCTATTATGTATTAAGTCAAGGAATCATAAAAAAATACAATGATTAATGTCTCATGAGATTCTCTAATGCTATGCCAATTGTCTCCTACTGATCTAGGAAAAATCAGTCTAGTACTTAGCCAATTCTCAACCTTCCTTCAACCTACCTTGCTCAAACAATTCCTAGGGAATTACCTCCATATTAATTAGGAAAATCATCCTTCCTTGATTGTGTAATCCATCATGGCATCCCAATGACTTTATAATTTCACATGGACGATTTTGTATAAATACAACTGATAGTTATATTCTGTTTAACCTTTGCCTAAACTAGGTATTCCTTGAAATTGAAATGCATGGAGTTATTAATAGATAATTATCAGTTATCTGGTGGATCACTCACTGTGAATTAAATCTAGTTTAATTCACTGGACTTCCCACTAGCTCATCACTCAGTTAGAACTAGTTAAACTGATTTTAAGTTAACTAATTCACACCTACACTTCACTAATGCATCAATTGCAACTGGACCCCAAAAATTTTAGAATCCCTCTACATACCTCATACTATACCCTCATGATCCAGGCATATGCATGAACGCAATAAAATTCATAAATAAACATTAATGCAGATATGCATTAGGAATAGCACTTCATTTTATTAATATCAAATACTAAAAAATGCTTATAGGCATAATGGAAACCAAACTATCTTGGGTGATGGTAGCTTATCTCTGAGACGAGATGGGGCAGCTACATGCCTCTGAATTGTATTAAAATAAGGCTCAAGGGCCTTTTTATTATTTAAAAATAAGATAAAAACCTAACTCGAGAAGATGTAACAACCAAGAGTTTATGGGCCCCGTTGTGGTTAGTTGGGCAACCAACTTATTAGGGTCATAACTTGGTCATATGATCTTTGTTTGATGCACATAATACCTGGTTTGAAATATCTCTCTGAGGAATACAACTTCTAATGAAATTTTCTACGAAATCGCCCAACCATTCATGCCCAAAAATTCTCGTTTCGGGCCTCAAAACGGATCCAAAAGTTTAGGACCCAAAAAACTGACAAAAATAGTAAACTATGACATAATTAAGGAAATTGAAAAAATGAAAGAGAAAATGGTGAGGGCCCAATTTGAAGAGGCGGGTGGCCACCAATATCCACCTCTATCACCTCACCTCGAATTTTTGGAGCTAACCCAGTCATCATGACTTAGCTAACTGACACAAGTTGTTATGAGATGAAGTTACAATTTATTATCGAATTTATTTCAGGGAAAAATAAATTAGACGCCATACATTCCTGAATCTTGGTACATCAAAATTCCTCACCAGTGTGGGTACATTTTTTTTTTTCCTTTCTAGTTGCCGAATTCCCTGTTTCTTATTTAAAATTTCAACGCTCCCTCTCAACAAGAAAGAAATTTAATCTATCCTGATCTAGTACCTTTGGAATTCTCCATGCAACACTTCTATATTGTTGTTTGCACCTACAAATCTTGAAACTTAATAGCCTCTGAACAACAATGGATTGGTTCAAAACGTCCATTTAATAAACAATGGATGCGATTGATCACTCATTGTTAATTAAATCTAACTTAATTCACGAGACAACCTCTCAATAGCTCAACACTTAGTTAAAAATTGTTAAACTGATTTAACTCATGTAATTCAGTTCACTAATTCACACCTGAACCCCACTAATGCATCAACTGAAACTGGATCCCAAAAATATTAGAATCCCTCTACGTGCCTCATCTTAGAGCCTCAAATCAAATTTCTTGAGCTAACTCAGTCATCATGACTTAGTTAACTAACAGAAGTTGTTATGAGATGAAATTACAATTTATTGTCTAATTTATTTAAGGGAAAAATAAGTTATATCCCCCACATTCCTCATTCCTAGTGCATGAAAATTCCTCACCAGTGTGGGTACATTTATTTTTGTCCTTTTTGTTTTCCAATTTCACTGTTTCTTGTTGCAAAGTTCAACATTTCATAATTTGATGCGTCTTTCGCGCAAAGACACCATTGAAATCACATGCCGAAATTATCATGAGAAACCTCTCTCGATCTAATAGAAGAGAAATAACAATATGTCGTCCTACTTCCTAGCTTGAACTGACCATTAAGGTATGCAACATTCTTGTGAACCCTCACATGATGATCTTGCTCTTGGAGGATGATCATGGCCTCCCTTTAGAAAATCTTACTCGGCCCTCTTACTCGAGCTACTTTAGAACTACATCTCTCTTTGCCCCCTTGATCAAATGAGATCATTCTCACTTGATGTTCTTTCCTTCATCCTAAGGCCTCCTTAAACTGTTTTTCCTAGACCTCTTAGGAACCCACTAGAACTTACAGATTTTATGCACTTAGACATTAGTAAAAAATAATTTTCCTTTTTAATTTTATTTTTGATTTTAAATCCTATCTTGGGTCTAAAATCCCTTTTCTTGGCTTCTTTTCCTACAAATCCTTTTGTGACCAAATTCACACAAACCCATCTCACTAGGTGTGTGGAGTACCTCCCAAGCTATAGAATTCAACAACATAGTCTAGTTGTAGTAGTCATAACTTGGTCAAGCTCTTGTAGTCAAGCGAGGGCTTGGTTGGGTTCCATAGTTTCAAATTAATTAAGGGTAGTTGTGAGGGCATGCTAGCTAGGGACACTTAGGTCATGAAAATTAGTAATGAAAAGGCATGCTAACACATGTTGGATAATGCCAATGCATATTGAAGAGTGTTAGGGAGTGTTGGAGCATATCAAGGAATAACTAAGTCAAAATTCATGGAAAGAAACACATAATAATGTGCGTTAGGGAGTGTCGACGATTTCAAGTATACTAAGGACGAAGTTTGTAAGGAGAATTTCATAATAGGTTTTACAGGAGGCAAGCCTACGGTTGTTATATGGGGCTTGACATTGCAGTTTTAGACAAAGGGAGATCACTTTATGCTAGGCATAACATTCTTTTTCCTTTAGCTATTTTTTATATGAGATGTGGCACACTTTAGCTACATGCTCATGTTTTAAACTATTCCAGATAATTGCATATTTTTCATTGTTGTGTATAAGTTTCAGGGCACTCGGTTTGTGTCGAATTATACCTTGTGTGCCTTGTGCATCTTGCGGTTCTTGCAAACTCTTAGTTAATGTTCTACTCTTTAGATGAACTGAACATACATGTGAAATATTTCCTATGTAAGGTATGTTTCTTAGTTGTTTTATGGCTATGGCTAGATCATGTGATCCTTGTCTTGGTAACTAGTTAAGTGGGACAAGTTGAGCTTGGACATGAGTGGCATAAGATGAGTTATAGGTGGTTCTTAGGTGAAAAAGGAACAATCTACTTGTAGTAGGTGAAATTGGTCAATTTGTTGTGGTTGAAGCAGGGAAATATTGTCACTTGAATTGTAGTAGCCAAGGACTTGATTAGGTTCAAAAGTCATGAAAAAATGTAAAGGATAGCTATGAGGACACGAGTGCCAAGGCATGCTAGGGAACGCTAACATGTGCTATATAGTGCGAATGCATGTCAAACATGCTAAGATGTGCCAAGGTGTGCAATGATGTGTCAATGCATGCTAGGGACGATCAAGGAAAAAAAGGGTGAAACAAGTTAAACTACAACGAAACGACCACATAAGAGGGTTAATAAGTCATAAATTTACGTTTTACAAGAGGGGCATGCTAAGCACACCACACTAGGCGCCAATAGGTGCCAATCGCAAAGTCTTAGTGCATTCCAAGTGCCAAGTCTTCCTTTGTTGCTTCTCATCTACTTTCCAATAGTTGATCTCAAATAAATTTAATATCAAACCATGTCAAATCATACCAAGGCATCTCAATGTATCCCATACATGCGAAGACTTTCCAATTTCCAACATGTGCCAAGTGACAATATGTGTGAGGAAGTGTTAAGCATGATATGATGTGGAAGGGCATGTTGAAAAGTGCTAAGGTGTGTTGGAGAGTGCTAATGCATGTTGAGGATTGTTAAGGAGTACTCAGAAAAAAAATTAAGGGAGAAGTAGGTCAAATTTTAGGTAAGTTAATGAATATGAGGAATGTGTGCCAGGTACTAGTGCTAATGAGTGCTAGTTGTCATGCCAAGGAAGGAGTGACAAGGTATGCTAAGCATTGGTAAGTCATGCTAGGGAATATCAAGGCATGTAAAGAAGTGATAAAGTGTGCTTGGGAGTTCCAGGTTGTGCTAATCATATGTGCCCAATAGTGCCAAGATATGCCAATACATGCTAGGTGTTAAGGATGTGAAGGGTGGCATGGTATGTCAATATGTGTTAAGAAGTGTCAAGGAAACAAAAGGAAGAACCAATAAGAGGGTTAATAAGTCAGGACTTGATATTTTCATAAGGGGAATGCTAGGCACACTAATAATAGGTCCCAATACATGCCAAGTGCAATTGTGTGCCAAGTGCTAATGTATGTCAACTCATTCAACCAAGGTGTTCCAGGGCATGCTACGGACTACATGCATGCCAACACATGCTAGGAGAGTTCTATGTTGTGTTAGCAAATGCCACCATACACTTGGGCATTAGTGTCATGACAAGATGTTCTAGGTACAAAGATGTTCCAAGACACGTAATGTGCTAAGAAATGTTAGTGTGTGTTGAAACATTAATTGAAGGAGTGCCAATATTGTTGAGGAATGTTAGGTCTTTCTTTTTAATAGAATTGATAGATCTTGATTATGTATTAAATAATATATTTCCTTCACACACTAGTGTAAATTTATCTAAAGGGAATTTGGTAGATAATAAAGTTAATAGATATGAATCATGTGTTGACTCTTAGGAAAACTCTATTCGACTAGTCATTACTTGAGGTAAATGATACACACTAATTACTTCTTAAAAAATTGATTGACTCTAACCATTATGGCCTTGGACATATTATAAAAAATACTCCACAATAATGGTATTAAATAGTTATCTTTTGAAAAAATATATATTAACATGCACATAGCGTTATAAAAAACTCATTGCAATGATCAATGATGACGAAAATTTTTTTACTGTCACCAAAAGTAACAAAAAGAGCATTGGTGAGGGTCATTAAAAGTTCATTACTAGAAGTGTCACGAAAGAGTGAATTAGTGATGGGCCTTTAATGACCCTCACCAAAAGTTTCATTGAAAATGTCTTTGGTGATGGACCTTAAAGGACGATCACTATATAAACATACATCGACATTGTTTTAAGGACTGTCACCATATGTGACATTGGCGACAGACCTTAAAGGTTAGCCACAAGCATGACCCTCACCAAGGTCCTTTTTTCTTGTAGTGGACCATTTCATTGTGGGTATATTGGCCCCACTTATAATTACTTTCTGTCCATATTTGAATAACAACAAAATTATCTTCTACATTGAATCAAAAATTTCAAAAATTATGATTGTCAATGATAATATTTATGATGAAAAAAGTCCTATCAAAAGAGTATATTTCTTGTGATGAATATGAATACTACTTTTATTGTAATAGAAATAAATGTGAATTTAATTCTTTGGGATTCGTGATGAACATAAGAAGAAGCCGAAAAATCTCCAATTTTGTCATTCCTACTAAAAATATTAACACAAATCCCTGAATTTCCTAAAACAATTTCCCTCTTTCTCACACTGATAAGTGAGTTAGGAATAGGGACGCTTAAGTTATTGTTGGAGAAACTAATAGAGATTAGAGTAAAGTCCCTGATACTATTGGGAACTAATTGAAAGATTTCATTATTTGAAATACTCAAATAATTCAATAGATCCCAAAGTATTCAGAATGGCTCCATGAAGATGATTTCTCGGAGAAATTATAACTTTTAGGTATTTGCAGGAGTTGATTTCGTTTAGAATGGATCGCTCCAAAGTATTTTCCCTATATTCCATTTAAAAACATCAACCTTATTATTTCCTTTGGTAGATGACCTATAAACTTATTGATATGCACTTCAATAGTATGGCCATTACGTAAACCCGAGATTCCTTGAGAATTCTATCACTCAGATTGTTTCTATCGACCCTGAAATATTGAATTTTGGCAAGAATTGCCAATAGCAGTTTATATTATACGTGTGAACATGTAGTGGTATGTATATTTGAGGAAAGTGTGATATTTATTATGTTTATATCAATTGTTTATATTATCCATTGTAAAAGGCCAATGAGAGAGGCATTTCTCAAGTGAAGTAGTTTCTCAGCTACTTGTTCTGTCTATTAGTGGGTGTTCATCAATGTCACTATCTATCACCTCTGTTAGCACATGGATTTGCATCCCACCCACCCCACCATATTTTTCTATGTTTTCACCTCAACTCCACTGTTATCACTAGCCTCACATCATTTTCTGCCATTCTTGCATTTATATTGCGCTGACCACGTCATAAAACTCCTTATCCTCTTAGCGTTGCGTGTATGACTAGAAAGGACCAGAAACTCATCAAAGTTGAAAAAAATCTCCCCCATATGTCAGAAATCATTCTTACCACTTCCAATCAAGCAAGAAAATGACTTTTACATCATTCTCTTCCTCATCAAAGTCATTTTGAATGTGTGAGTTGGTTAAAAGAAAATTTGGTGTCTTCTTGAATGTGAAACCCTAATTTTTCTCCCTTGCACTCATAATTCCCAAAACCCCATTTCCCTTACACTTAATACCATCCCTACATTGTTAAAATTTATTCACAAATCCATGTTATCATAATCCCTATCCCTAAGCTACTAATTCCCAAAACCCTAAACCCTAGGTGCTATTTTGACCTAGGTTTCTAAATCCCAATTTCCCATCCCAATTCCCATCACTCTTTCACTCATTTTCCCTTCCCCATTCCTCATATCCCTAAACAATATTTCCCTTAAAATTCCCTTTACTCATATCCTATCCCCAAATTCACCTTCCACACTATCACCTACTTCCTTAGGGTTTGAACACAAACACACCATGGCAGAAGAAGGAGAACATAATAGATCACATAGTGAGGAAGAAGAAAGAGACGCTAGTACGCCACATAAAGGGGGTATGATAATCAGACATGCACCTATCAACACTAGGGAAATTTTGGCTTCTCTAATGATAGTGACATGATTCAAACATGTTGGTTGTTATGATTTCTGTGAACAAATTCAGAGGGTTCAACATCATTCCATGTTAAATACACCATTCATATCTAAAATCCATAGAAAACAGGTTACCCTAGCTAGTGTCACCTTTATTGTCTCAACTGCCATCATTTCAGGTACCATAGGGATCCCAAATGTTGGGGATAGGTGGTTCAAGAAGAGTTCTTTGGAAAATCAACACTTTGAGCCCTTTTTCAAAAATAGATACAAGAATGAGAAAAATATGATGCTTCCTTTTTCCTACCTCCTAGATATATTTGCACCCATGATGACGATAATCATGAAGTACTTTACATGTGAAGGTCGATTCTCAAGGTTGTTTGTCTATCACATCTGGATCCTAATGCATTTCACTAGGGTAGGTATGCTCAATATACCTTAATACCTTTTCTGGAGTGTTGAAAATATGGCTTTTATTTTTTAGAAAAGGGAGTATGAACACCAAATGAAAATTATTTTCCATCTTTCCCTCACTAGCACATTTTACCCAAATTTTGACTACCAAAATGTCACTCTTGGAACACATAGATGGCCTGAGAGCGACGTTTTGAGGTGCGCCAAAACGTGGTTTCCCCTCACGTTAGACTTCCAACACTTGACTTAATTGTTAGTATAGAGATGCCATCTCTGATATTTTAAATTGGTGTCACACTTTCAACATTTATTGAAGCGTCACAGTTCTGACAGGATAAAGTGTCGCTATTCTGACGCCCTCAAGTGTTGCTGGTCCTTGCCTCCAAATGTCGTTAATCCGATGCATCCGAACATCTCTAGTCTGACGCCGCCATATCTTCATCGCAAGAACGGCGTGACTAAATATCGTCACAATATCGACGATAGTTAAACATTGTAGTATCGATGCAAACAAACACAAAATATCGGTGGAGGATTTACTTCGGAATATCGATGGTAGTGGAATGTCGCAATACCTACAGAAACAATCACATAGGTAAAAAAAACGTTACAGACCAATTGCCAATAAAATTTTGTTTCCATTTTGTTACTATATTATGGTAATCAAAATATGGTGATTTATATTGTCTTTGAATCTGCCCTTTGTAAGCTATACTCTGCATCTTATTTGAAATATTTTATGAATTCTTTCATGTGGAATCTAATGGATCTTCAAACTAAGTTGATTTTGGTTGTAGCTAAATTCAATATTGAGACAAGCCATTATTTCTTCATATTAAAAATTGATAAAAATATTTTTGCATATTAAGTTGTCCACTGTCTTTTTCTATGTTATCCTCTTGTTGAGGGGAAAATCTATCCGGCCAACAGCAGGGGATCTCCTAATCCGGATTTATGCAGGAACGCAACAGAATACACATATAAACATAAAGATAGAGCTGCAGCGGAAATAACACTTCATTGACGTTTGGAGGAATACGTCGCAATTGCGACACTATGGCCCAAAGCGTCGCTATTGTGATGACTGCCTCCAAACGTCGCAAGTGCGACACAATGTCTAAGTGTCGCAATTGCGACGTTTGGAGGCAGTCATCGCAATAGCGATGCTTTTTCCACTGTCAGTATAATGATACTTATATGTGCACTACATAACAATATGAAACTTATATGCGCGCTACATAAAAATGATTTTATTGTTTCGTATCCGTCGCAATAGCTACATTAACGTCTGATATCACGTGCGCATTTTCCCTCCGCTCTTGCAGAATGGCATTCGCCCTCAGCATTCGCCCTCAACTCTTGCAGAACAGCATTTTCCCTTAGCATTTTCCCTCAGCGTTCGCCCTCAGCTTTTGCAGAACAGCATTCGCCCTCAGCTCTTGCAAAATGGTAAGTTCTTACTGTAGGCCCTTCCTCCTATAGTAGGGTTGACTCTATTTGGGCTTTTTTGGTCAATTCCATTGGATTGTGTTAGGCTATAGGGTTCTCTCTAGATGTCAAGAATCAAGATTCAATACCCTCTATTATCTTCATCACCCAATACAAGATTTAAAATTTTCCCAAAGAAACGCTTATTAATTTGGCAGCCATTATTTCTCCTTGCTTTAAAAACCCTACATTTAAATGAAAACAAGCATTGCATTTCAACTACAAAAATCTATTAGTGTTCAAATGTACATGTGTGCTACATTAACGTCTGATGTCACGCGCGCATTCGCCCTCTGCTCTTGCAGAACACCATTCGCCCTCAGCATTCGCCCTCAGCTCTTGCAGAACAACATTCGCCTTCAGCATTCGCCCTGAGCTCTTGCAGAACAGCATTCGCCCTCAGCATTCTCCCTGAGCTCTTGCAGAACAGCATTCACCCTGGATTCCCCCTCAGCTCTTTCAGAACAGCATTTGCCCTGCATTCGCCCTCAGCTCTTGCAGAACAGCCTTTGCCCTCAGCATTCGCCCTCAGCGTTCGCCCTCAGCTCTTGCAGAACAACATTCGCCCTCAGCGTTCGCCCTCAGCTCTTGCAGAACAACATTCGCCCTCAGCTCTTGCAAAATGGTAAGTTCTTACTGCAAGCCCTTCCTCCTATAGTAGGGTTGACTCTATTTGGGTTTTTTTGGTCAATTCCATTGGATTGTGTTAGGCTGTAGGGTTCTCTCTAGATGTCGAGAATCAAGATTCAATACCCTCTATTATCTTCATCACCCAATACAAGATTTAAATTTTTCCCAAAGAAACACTTATTAATTTGGCAGCCATTATTTCTCCCTGCTTTAAAAACCCTACATTTTAATGAAAACAAGCATTGCATTTCAACTACAAAAATCTATTAGTGTTCAAATGTACATGTGTGCATCACTTGTGTAGGGTATTCCTTTTCCACTTTCACATTATCCGAGAATGTGTGCAGTATAGTTCATATTTTTTGTGATTTAGATTATCTTGAAAAAGGAAAGGTAAATTATTTCCCATGGAAAAAGAAGGTTTTCCTTTTTACTACTGGAAATGGTACAACAAAGTTCCATTTCTACCCGAAACTCCTATGAAACAGGAACCAAATAAAGGCCATGTCCTCAATGGACATCATTTGGCTTTGAAAATGGCCATTGCACCGTGTTGTTTATTATATTACATCATGATAGTTTCTTAGGTCATTTCTTGTTTCTTGAGATGAAAAACAACAAAAGAAATTGTGAAGATCCTTTCAAGAAATAAATGACCATTTCTCAATCATATCTCAACTATTTTTTATTTTATTCAGTGGTTGCTTACTTTGAGATAAATTTGACACTTTTATAAGGAATATAACATAAAAACACAAAATGGGAAGGAATTGATGAGATAGATGACCTTTAGTTGTTGTCAATTAAGAATTGATAGTACACGATGCATGTTTTGTACTACAAACTAGATTCCTTCCTGGAGTTAGGACACAGAGTATTGAATCAAAGTTGTAGTTTCTAACTTCTTGTATTGGTTCATCAATCTTGAAATTCAGACATTGCATGTCTTCATTGCTTCATGTTTGAATAATTTGCATCATATCGTACAATAGGAAATTAAGAATTATGATTATTATTACTTTATGGATATGTTAAGTTACTTTTAAGTTTGCATGGTTTAGTGTGAAATTATTCTAGTGTGCCCCTAGGCCCAGGTGAAGGAATGCCAAGGACTGAGAACCCTAGTTTTTAAATGGTATTGTTTCTTATACCCAAAAACCCCTCAACATCACTTCTTATTAGTTCTTAACAATAGTGTTGTAAACAATTTGAGAATTTATATAGCAAAATCTCACACTTCTCAATATAAAGTCCTAAAGCTAAAGTGTGATACCATGTGTAATTCAATAGCCCCATTGTCACCTCACCAACCTCTTTTCACTTCGGGCTAGCTCTCCTCCAACTCAAGGGGGGTTCTCCCTAGTAGATGTTAGGGATCTAATGGCCCAACCAAACTAAGTCAAGAGCCCCCTAACTCTCTATGTTTACTACTATCAATAAAATTGCCAGGGTATTTTTGGGTAATTTCAAAGGGAAAGTCCCCAAACACATATAATCAAGGAATTATAACGTGATTTCAAACATTAAATATCAACAAAATCTTTTAAAGGATATTGAAAGGAAAAAGGTGATGGAAGATAGAAAGTGCCTTACTTAAATGCTCTAAGGATTTTTTAATAGTTGCTCCAAAAGCTTCACTTCAAGGCCCTTCAAGATCGTCTCCAACAATTCTATACCATCAGCTTCAACAATGTTGCTCCAAAAATGTCCTCAAGGTCTTCACAACAAGTTTACTAGAAGTTGCTCCAACAATATATTCAATAAGATCTTCATTGTCAACTCGTCTCTTGTTTGGGTGCCTTAATGTGCAATGACATGTTTCCAGGACTGAATTCAATGCAAGGCATATTTGAAACTCTAACTCTGTCTTCCGGTGTCTTATTAGAAATTATTTCAGTTTTCATTTTGTGTTTCAAGTTAGATATTGTTTTCAAGTTTTTACATTTATAATTTTATTGCAATGTGGCAGACTGATCAGAGCAGTGCAGGAACAACCCCGAGACAGGATGATCGCGGAAAGAGGCCAGCGGAAGAACATGTAAAGTGCCAGCATTGCTCTATATTTAGGTATTTTAGTTATTTACATAATTGAAATAATATTAATTTTGTTCAAATATGCAGACACCTAGCCATGGTACGCCTGATGATTCCCTCTTTGAGGAAGAGCTTTCTTCATCCCTATCTCTAGTGTTCTTGTTGCGAAAAAAGGCACGAGATGCAAGGTTGGAATTTAATACTTTGATAGACGCGCCTCAAACACCTGAAACAGAAGAGAGGATAAAAAAACTTATGAGCCAGCTAGAAACATATCAGGTAATAATAAAAAGTCAAAAGGATATTTTTTTGTTATGCATGAGATGAATTGTGATAGTTTGATTTTTAATTTTTACATTGACTAAACTAACAAAAAGTTCTTTTGTATGTAGCGTTTTCTGGCACTTGCTGAACCTGGTGTTGGTGGTAGTGGGACACAAGGGCAAGAGATTGCCCAAAAACCCTCTCGTACACCTTCTACTCCTTTAGGTGCCGGCCAAGAAACACACCCTGCCCAAGCAGACACCCAGCCAACCGCTGAATGTGTTGGCAGTGATGAGGCTGATATGGCCAACTACATTATTGCGTTTCCTGGAGCTACACGTCAGCTCCACAGGGACCATTAATGGCACGTTGTTGGTGAGCGATGAAGGTGTCCCTATAAAGCACGTACAACTCCCAGGTAAATTTTAATATTTTAACTATTTCATGTACTCTATCTAAAACATATTTATCATGATTTTATTTTTAAATTAATGATAATATATTTTTTTTCTGTGTAGGAAACAATGAGTTCTACAGGTTTTTAGAGAGCCATGCATTGGTAATTTTTGGCCCAACCATACGCACAGGGTGGAATTCCCAAAATTCCAACCTGAAAAAAGAACTTCTAGATTATCTAGAAGCCCTTTTTGGGGTCGGCACATTTGACAGAACAACGGTGGCTTGGGTAGCCGGAAAATATTTGAAATATACTAGGGACACCTATAGGACGCAATTGCAATTTAACCCTAGATATGAGCTTCCTCTCGCAGTTCCAGAGAGTGAGTGGAGAGCACTCATCCATGACGGAAAAGAGAAAAGGGCAAAGAAAGAAGGAAAAATGCCAACTGGACCCGCAAGGTAAATTACAACTTTAATTCAATAACTTTAATTTTCTCTATGTCTAAAATAAAAGTGTGCTATGTCATATCTGACTTTAATATTTTGATGCTAGGTTTCCTGACACCTCAAAGGCAACCAAAGCTAGGATTGAAAAAAAGGGCCATCACAAGCTAGGCCAGGGCGGCTACTTGAAATTAGCCGCAAAAATTGTAATTAAGTAGCTAAACATCTTATAATTAATTGTATCGCCTTCCAACGTTTTTGTAATCCTATCAAATATGATTAAAAATACACAATCATATGTAATGTAAGGTGATGACTTCGGAACAGAAACTACAGAGGAAGATAAAAATATCGCTTTCCATTTTGGCTATCAAGCTGTAGTTGAACGTCGCAGAAGCTTGGGGCAGGTCCCAAGATCTAGAATGCCTGATAAGGTAAAACATTAACCTTTCAATATTTTTGTTTTCGTCCATAAATTTAATGTCTAACAACTTTTTTTAAATCAGGGGAGCAACACTACCGACGAGGTAAATAACCCAGTTTTAGAGCCAGATGTAGATGATCCTCTCGTGCAACTTGATCATTGTAGTGGGGACCAGGCCGACAATGCTGCTATCAGTGAGGGCCGTGACGGTAATTAATTTCCACTTATAATTTTTTCTAATTATACATTGATGGTTGTCCTTATAACGTTTTTTGTTTAAATGACAGAGAATGTTTCCCTTGAGGATCTTACCACCAGAGAGGAAGACAGGGCAACAGTCCCAACGGCGACAACTGGTGCACCAGGTAAATAATCTCATTGCAGTTTTTTTTATTAATATTACCGAACTAGTTCAATGATATTTAAAAACTGACAATTAAAATTTAATATTATCTGTTTTTGTAGGCGATGCCCCGTCACTGGATGAGACCAGACATCGTGACAACGCAACTAGGTCAACGGCGACAACTGGTGCACCAGGTAAATAATCTCATTGCAATTTTTTTTATTAATGTTACCGAACTAGTTCAATGATATTTAAAAACTGACAATTAAAATTTAATATTATCTGTTTTTGTAGGCGATGCCCCGTCACTGGATGAGACCAGACATCGTGACTACGCAACTAGGTCAACGGCGACAACTGGTGCACCAGGTAAATAATCTCATTGCAATTTTTTTTATTAATATTACCAAACTAGTTCAATGATATTTAAAAACTGACAATTAAAATTTAATATTATCTGTTTTTGTAGGCGATGCCCCATCACTAGATGAGACTAGACATCGTGACTACGCAACTAGGTCAGCGGCGACAACTGGTGCACCAGGTAAATAATCTCATTGCAATTTTTTTTATTAATATTACCGAACTAGTTCAATGATATTTAAAAACTGACAATTAAAATTTAATATTATCTTTTTTTGTAGGCGATGCCCCGTCACTGGATGAGACCAGACATCGTGACTACGCAACTAGGTCAGCAGTGCGGGTCGAAAGGCACGAAACAGGAGCAGAGCATGATGATATTGATGATGTAATTAGGAGCTTTAAAAATAGGAAGAAGAAAAAGAAAATTCGACAATGTAAAATATTGTATTATTATAAGACAAACGTTACCATACTTGGAACGTTTTTTGCGTTATATAAAAAACTCATTTATCATACTATTTTTATGTCAAGCATTAATTGAAATGTTTCCTTGCATACTTTTTGTTGAATTGTTTTTTTATTAGTTATTGAATATTTTTTTTATGCTCATGAAAGTAAAAAATGAAATATAGATTGGGTATTGGGGAATTGAGAGTGATGTGAGGGGGGGGAGGGGCCATAAGAGCTTCCACCTTCACGTGGTTGGCCTGTTTAGTAGAGAATAATTTATTGGAGCGATTTAATCTTGGAGCAAACCTCCCTCGATCCAGTGTAGCAACAAAAAAGTCACTGTTGACTTAGTTGCTACTCTTTCAGATCGTGGGAGGCTTGTTCCAAGTTCATGCGACTCCAATAAATTGTTCTTAAAACGAAGAGGAGCTTATTCAGGTATGTTTTGACATTTTCAACATATGTTCTAACATTATCATAAGAATGCATCTTAGAGTAAAAAATACTACATCAATTACTTGTGTTTATTGTATAGATAATGATGGATTTTGATTGACTTGGCAGTGCAGGTACAAATCCTCTTGCATCATGAGCAATACAACTTGTCAACCAGGGTCATGTCCATGATATTTTTTCTTGTGCGCTTGACCAGGTTCGTAATGTCACATTTTGTAAGTTCATTTACAGTTCATAATTCAATATTAAGCTTGTTCATGATTATTATCTAGGTTTTTTGTATGTGTTTTTTCATCTATTTGATTGTAAGCAACTATGCATGTTTCCTGTTGTTCACTATGATTTCTCCCATTACCACTCCCAGGATGAAACCGACTTTATTGTTACATAGGTTACTTTATTGTTACTATGATTTCTCCATTTACGATTTCATAGGTTACATCATGTAAAGTTGTCAATCTCAGGTTGGTGATGAGCTTTAGTTCTCCATATTTGGGGCTTTTCTGATATTTTCTCCCTCATGTCATTCCTGCATCACCTCGTTGTTTGAGCATGCCAATTTTCTACCACTTGTACCAATTGGCACATGTCAATCTCTAAGTGGTGCCACATTTCACCTATTTTCGGTGAGAGTTTAGGGTTTCTCTAACATAGCTTCAGAAATCCGATTCAGTGCCTGCTTGAATATCGTCACATAATACTCATGGTTTGGATTGATGAGCATGTTCTGAATGGTTGGTTCATTCATAAGAACCACCCATATAGTCATCTTGAAATATTTCAGAAGTTTTCTCGGGTTTCCTTTTTCACCGTTTCTAGTGGGTGGGATGGTGTGGGGTAATCCATCAATACTGGTAATATGGAAAACCTTGCAACAAGAAAAGGTATGAACATATTACATATCCCATCAAGTCAATCATGAAATATGACACCTATTGGTATAGGAGTCTAACACTAACTATGTTATCAATGAGATTTTCCTTGAAATTGTAGAGAAGAGGAAAGGGGTCTGAGGTAACCACAAACCAATCTTTTAAGTACAGAATCTAGCCAATCTGTACCCAGAGAGGGCTCTCTCTTTAAAATTTAGCTTTGTTTTGAAAGATATTAGGCTAGTTATCAAGTTCAAGGGTTTTGATTGAATTTAGGTGGTGGAATTCGATAGCTCAGGGCAAGATTGAAGTAATTCAAGCCATTGGGCTATGGAGTCAAAAATATGGCTTCACTGGATTAATTTTCTAAACAAAAGATGGTTTTACAGGGCAAGATAATCAAACAGAGAACAATTTTAGATCTTTAAAGCGAATGAGATGGAATTAAAATGGATGAAAGGAAATTAAGAATATTTCAACACATTCAAAGAGGGAAATTGAGTGATTATCAATAAAGAGAATTCAAGTATTCTTTACTAAATAATCAAAATGCTTAAACTAGTAAAACATGAGCAATTAAGGGAGTATTTATACAAAAAATTATCAAATATATCTCATAACAAATTGAGATATAATCTAGGGTGACTCATGAATAAGTTACAATAAAAATAGAGACAAATGGTCTCGTAGATAAGATAAAAAGTAACTGATGTTGTGTTGTTTCCTTCTTTTGAGAATGTGCTAGAGGCAGGCCCTATGTTTTGGCCCATTGCTGTCATCCTCAGTAATTCTGTTCTGACTGCCTTGCTTTACTGATACTCTTTGTTTTCACTGATACACTTTGACCTCTGTTTATCCTTTTTATCATGGTGTACTGTAGTAAATAGGCAAAATTTCATATAAGGATAAATTTTACAAAAGTTCCAACAATTCTTCCCACCATTTATCTTCTGGTATTCTGGTCCGTTGAAGTTTTCTCAATGTTTCATCAGCCTCAGTATATCTAAAAAAGGTAGGCTGAATTGGAAACAAATGCTTTACTTCATGCTCAAGATAAAATAAATTTGCCAATCTGTCATGAAGATTTTTTCCTGTTGGCAATGCTGCTTCTGATGTACTGGTTGAAGAATTGGCCTGATTGTCAGCATACTTGTCCAATTTTTCAACATAGCTTTCAAGGTCCATTAGTTTATCCTCTGAAACTATAGGACTGAGCAATCCTTTTTTCAACAAAATATCAAATCTTTCTCTAAAGGCAATGATTTCTTCTTCCATAACTGAGCACCTTCGTTCTAGATTCTGCATAAGGGTTCTCTTAATATAAACTCTTTTTATTTCCAAAATTGTTCCGGTCCTGTCCTAAATACCAAGTTCTGCAAGTTGGTGTTTGGTTTGAGTGTTTAGAAACTGCATGAGTTGATTGGCTTCCTCAGGCCTATTTCCCAATTCTTCTCTTGTATTTTGAACTTCTTCTATAGCCAATTTGACTAAATCATTCTATTCATACATAATCTGAATTGAAGACTAGACATCCTTTATTGATTGGATAATGTTGTCCCAAAGAATTTCATTTATTTCCTTTAAAGGTTTCTCCAATGTGAGATCCTTTTCTAATGCTTTAACCAAATTTTCTAATCTTTTGACCTCTCTTGTTTTATCAGCAACACTCATTTTTTAGAGATCACATCTTTGTTCTAAATTAGTAAGCTGTAACTTTGTGTGCTGGAGTTCTATTACTTGAAGTTTCAATTCATTCATTGACTTTATTAATTCTTCAGAACTCAAATTGGAAGTATTTACCTGTGATAGCTCGGTTGGCTGACCTGTTGTGGATGTACCTGTACCTGTGATTGCCTCTGTTGTTGATGCTAGAATAGTAGACTGTTTGTTATTTAATGCCTGTTCAAGCTCTTTTTCTGTTTCATTTAGTTTCTCATTCAGTTTCAAAAGCAAGCCCATCATTTCTTCTTCATAATTTTTCTTTATCATCTCTTCAATTGGTGGATGTCTTGAAGCTAGCAATTTCAACTGCTTTCTCAAAGCTGCAATATCATCATCTTTTTTCTTAATTAGGGCCTCTATACCTTTGACATCTTTAGGATTGTGACCCAATCCAATGATTATTTCCTCCAATGTCTTTATCCTGTTGTCTTTGGCCTGAGAAGAGGCTTTTTCAAGCTGCAATTGTGCATTGGTGTTCTCCAAAGAATCCTGCAACTTCTAAGTTGCCATTGCTTTATCGGTCAGAGTAGAATAGATCATTTCACCAGTCTACTTATGTAACTCAATCTGATCTAAAGGATGAATATCCTTTGCTAAGACTTCAAAAAATTTTCTAATATAATCTGCAGTTGTTTGAGGCTGTTGCACTTTTGGTTTGAAGTGACTCATTATCATTTTGCCTTGCTGAATGTCATAAGCTGACATCAATCTTTCTTGAGTCTTAGGAGCCATCTTCAAATATTTATTGTAAACCTGGAGTCTTAGTGGATCATTCCTAGCTTTTATATTGATAAAGGTTTTCTTTATATCTCCTACATCTTTAACTAGTGGTTTGAAAGAAGATATTTCAACACTCTGTTGCTTTTGCAACTCTTTTCTCTGTAAATTAGTGGATGCCCCACTGACTGTACCTGTTTGTTGACTATCCAAATCTTCTCTATGGCTATCAGGAATTTCCTGAACAAAATCTACTTCTGGAAGAGGATTTAATTTTTGTCTTTTAGCATAAGGTTTTTCTGAAGATCCACCAATATGGGTAGCAACTTCATCTCTCTTCTTTCCTTTTTCTATATTGATAGGAGTTTGTAAAATTGAAATTTCTGGCTCATTGATCTGAATAGGAGGAATTTTTACTTGACCCTGTTCTTTAGAAGTCTCAGGTTGCTCTGTCATTATGAATTTTTCAAATACTTGTATTTCCGGCTCCTTTTCTTTTCCTTTAGATTGTACTGTGGCCAATGCACTGATCTCCTGTAAATTTTGCTGAGAAGTCCCTGCAGAAGAAGGACCAATACCTGGTATCTGCACCTGTCCAAAAGAGTCTAGGTCAAGTATTTTCTCAAGGTCTTTCATTACATTTTCAACATTGACCTGCTCACTATCCTGTTCTACCAATGTTCCTTCCATCCATTCATCCATATTGGCATATTGTTCAATTTCTATAATTTTGTGATGAATGTATGGTGATAGTTTATTTTTCATTCTTCTATCACAGATAAAGCTATTTGGGTCATAAGGCACCCAGTAAAAACTTTATTGTAATCTAAGATATTCTTCTAAGATTCTTTCTACTTCCTTTCCATCATCTCTAGAGTTACAAACAAAGGGACCTAATTGAATTTTGATCCTGAGTTGAGCCTTTTTCTTTGCATTGCAGAAATGAACTATATCTGAGTTAATCATTTGCTTGAAATACTCTAGTGCAAAGAGTCTCATGGGGACATATTTGGGCAACTTGAATGGGCACAATTCACATCCATATATTCTGATCTCAGTGTGATTTTGATACAAGTACCAGTCACCTATCCTATATTGCTTTGAGAGCTGTAGAATTTTCTTGATTTCATTATTGACTCTAGGAGGGAAAACTCCTGTTAACAAAGTGGTTGCAGGGTGTACAAATAGTTCAATAAACTCATTATAGGAGTAAGGAGAATTAGAGGAATTATGGGTGATGGCAGACCAAAATATCACAGACCTAGGATTTCCTTTGGCATCAAGTTTCTGAACATGGAAAGGGAAACTTTATGATTGGTAATAAATCATGAGATGATATATAACAGAAGAATATTTGAACACTTTTTCATTCTCAAATCTCATGAACTGATCATGGATTTTATCAGCAATGTAGGATGCAAAATCATACTTGACAGTAGGGGACTGTCTAGAGGTAAATATAGACAACAATACTAGGGTTAATTGATCAACATATTCACTAGTATTGAAACCCATGATAAAGGATATCATATTCAGAATAAGCCTGCCCACATCAGTGAAAAAAGTATAACCATAGGGGGGAGGGCCTTTGGGTTGATGCTCTGGTAACATGAAGGTTTGACAAATGCGATTTAACTCTTCATGGGACAAATTGGCTTTCAAGTAATTCTCCCATGGACAGGGGAGTGAGGGCTTGACCAGGTTGAAATTGCAACATTTCATTTATCGACTGAGTAGTGATTGGGAAAAGGATGTTCTGACTCAGGGACAAAACTACTCTTTCATTGGGGTCATAGTTTGCATGGTAGTAATGAATTAACTCAGGAAAAATATGGACTGAGGGGAGAAGATACATGGGGAGATTGGATTCCCATAATCCAATAATATCAGAACCATTTATAAATTTATCTCTACAGCGGCAAAAGGTTCGAAGAGCATTATCACTAAGAACGAGGTCTTTAATTTGAAAATCTCTATCTGCTAGGGGCAGATAGTCTAAATCTCTGTGAGGGGCATTCAAAGGTGCGACGTTCAGAGCCACTGGAACCTCCATTTCTAGTTCTTGTGGATTCAGAAATGAATTTTGGGTTTTTGTGAAGAACAAACACAATTACAAGTTTTGGGAATGCAATTTACAATTCTGGGGATTGAACAAGACCAAATTGAACTCTGTTTCTATCTTTCGTGCGGAATTTAAAACAAAAGCTAGGATTTCACAGAGTTTTAACGGGAATTGGGGTAAATACCTATTTTTTGGGAGATGAACAGTGATTAAACAGGTACAGGCTATGGCGTACGAACTCTGGATTACTGGTATGCAATTGTCTTCAGCAAAATACAGTTGATGGCGCTTGACAGTTTGTTTTCAAAATTCTCTGCATGAGACTTTGGTCGTTCATAGAATAATGAAAATGACGCGGGAAAAATTGTTTTATTCACAAAGTCCAAAGGGTGACGGGGTTTTTTTTATTTATTTAATGGATGACGTCAGCAGGTATGGAAGATGAGTCACGAGAGGCAAGCGGTAAGCGGTTTCCATTGCACCGCTTTTGGGGAAAAGTGGTTTTGGGCGGAGGGCGAGCGATTCCATAGAATGATTGATGCGTGGCATGGAACTGTTTGAAAACCGTCGGGCCATCGCGCGTTATTGTTCGGATGCGGATGGCTAGCGATATCATTAATAACCATTGATCTCAGATGGGTTGATCGAACAACGATGGGGACGTGGAAGTGATGAGGATTTAATATGGAGGGCCCGACGCAATTAAACGTTAATTAATCTCATCGGGGGGAATCTGATTGGCAGAGTTAATTAATCGTGAGGATTAATCAATTTGTTTATAAAAATGCAGGAAAGTGATCGGGAAATTATTTAACCAAGGTTAGCGGTTAAGGGAGGTATTGGGGATTTTACAAAGGGTTTATAGTTTTAACCTTGGGAAAGGGAGTCGGGGGATTAAAATACAGAGGGGAAGAATTATTTTTGTATTAAAACACGTAATAAAACATGTTTTAATTATTTTTTCAATATACTTTTATTATATGATAATTAAATCAGATTAATCTAATTACCATAGGGGGCGGAATTTAATATTACGATATATTTAGCCAAAGGGGGCATAAAGTGAGTTTTTTATTTAAACATGTGGGAATAAATAACTTTGGCTAAAATTTATTAATGGGTTTTTGGGGATATTATATAAAAATGAGTTATATATAATAAGAGAAGGTTATTTTTGTAAGAATTTAATACATAAAATCAATGTTAATATGACAAGGGGACAATGCAAACTCAAAATACATTCATATAACTAAGAAAGTGAAGATTTAAAAGCAAATTGCATTATAATCACTTCATCACTTAGACTTGGAATAAAATGTGATTTTGAGGGTTTTTTATGAAATAATGCATAATTTTCCTAAGTAAAATGGGATTTTACTTAGGAAAAGATGTTTAGAAATGAGTGAATGTTATGAAGAATGACTTCAAGTACTTAGGCTTTTCCAATTATTGGGCCGAAGGTCCGGTCCCTCCAAAAGTCAAGGAAATGCCTTGAGCCCCTCTAATTTTCAAATACCTTAGTACTTAGGGGAAATTAGTGAAATCTTTAGGGGAAGATGAGAAGGGAAGTTAATAACTTTAACTTTGCTTTGCTTTGAATTTCTTCCAGTATAGTGTCTGCCTTTGCACTTTGTGATGAAAGTAAATATTAACACATTTAGAGTCATTGTCCATCACATGCAATTCTGCAACATCATCTACCTACCCTACCTACTTTACTCTACCATTTTTTCTTCTTTATTAGGGTGCACTTAGACTGGCAAACCCTTATCACACTTTCTTTTCTTTTACATGTAGAAATCTATCTAACTCTAACCTTATTACATCCAGAGGCTCAGATTAAGCTATTGAGCTCCTTTTATTTACTCTACCTATCTACTTATCTGCCAAGATTAAACAGTTTGATCAGATTTTATTCTCTATCTCTAAAACATGAAATTGAAAGATGAAATAGCCAAGCTTAAATTGTTTTACTATTCATAAATTGTGGCATAGGATACAAGTTGCACACAATTTTATTTATTACATAAGAGCAAAAGTAGTGGCATTTAGACTTGCACACTTTCCTTGGCCTTTCTTTTGGTGGGGTTCATTTTCTTTTACCTTTTTGGCCATTTTTATTCTTTTTACCCTTTGATTTTTCTTTTAGGGTATACCCTATTTACATTTTTTAAATTTTTTTGATTTTTTGATAATATGGAAAACCTTTGCAACAAGAAAAGGTATGAACATATTACATAGCCCATCAAGTCAATCATGAAATATGACACCTATTGGTATAGGAGTCTAACACTGGCTCCACTTGGGGATGGCTTTTCCTGCTGAAAAGTCAAGAACAGCAAGTCAGTTGTCCTCATCCATTGACCTTGGTGAACCTGTAAATGTCTTCTGTCTTCTGCAAACTGAAATCTGATCTGAAACTAAAACAACACACAAAAGTTTTCAAACCAACTTAATGAAAAACTAGATGAAAATTGAAAACTAAAAAAAAATGCTCAAAATTCTGAGCTTATTGGCACTCATCTACCTACTCAATCTACTAAAAATATTATTGAATCAGGTAATACAAAAATGTCAATGAAGCCAATCAAGTAGCTGTAACAATAAATGGATAACTTGATTGCTTGTGATAAAAATTGGAAGTATATTATGATCATGTGCCTTTATAATAAATGATATGATGTGTAAAGGCCACTTTTGATGTATTTGATCCTTATAGAGAAAACATGTTTGCAGATTTGGGCTAAAAATATTCTTCATATAATCTGATATAGGATCAATAAAAGTATGATGTATGTTATTTACTTCTGGGCCTTCAATGACTGGTTGCTCAGTTGTATTCTGAATATTAAGCCTTGAAACTATTTCTTCTGTCTTGTGTTTGAAAGAATAATCATCCTCAATATGCAAGTCAAAAGATAGTACAATTTCCTCTTGCTTAGGAGAAGGAAGATTTTCAAAGAATTCTTTAGGATTTCAGAAATTGTATGACTGAATTTGAGAATGCAAAAGTTTAATTTCATTTTCATAATTTTCAAAAATTATCTCAAGAACACATATTTTCAGTTTGGGAGAATATTTTCTTGATTTCAAAAGAAGAAATAAAGCTCTTAAAAAATCCTCATCAAGCTGAAGTTCTAATATCTCATCCCTCAAAATAGTTAGTGATTGTTTTGTGAAATTATTATAATTATCATCATAATGATCATGTAAGTCTAAAAAATCTTCTAAGAACCTTGATTTTCTTAGGAATAGGTCATTTTGTAATAGCTTGCATCTTTTGAGGCTCCAACTTCACTCCTTCCTTTAAAACAATATGAATCAAATACTCGAATTCTTATTTCCCAAAAGCACACTTGGATATTTTTACATAAAAATGATTGTTCTCAATAATTTATATAACTTTTCCACATGTTTACTAGTGTGGTATTCCCATGATTTATTATAAATATGTGTATTATCAAAGAAAACCAACACAAATTTTATAAGATGGGATCAAACAAAATTGTTCTTAAGTCGAGTCCGTCGGACTTCAAACGGCGATAAACCATAATTCAAACCAAATTCGTGTTCCAAAATAGCCTGCTGACGTCGTCCAATTTTGTGACGCGAAAACCAAATGAATTCCGCCCTAATCTTTTTCGGGTTTGAATTTGGGCTGGCATACGGAGGGAGAGTTGTGACGTGAATTTCTTATCAAATTCGCCCTAATATTTTTCGGGTCCGGATTTCCACTGCGCGAGTGGCCCAAACAAAGATCTGCTCCAATCAATTTCTGCCACGTGTCCTCGATCAGAACTTGCCCTTCTCCCGGCTGCAGGTGCATTCGATGGCGT